>JADRCH010000064.1:3881669-4067650 GCA_019843965.1 Rhynchomys soricoides | reverse complement strand
CAGAATACTGGAAAGAACAGAGAAAGATCATACAAACTGGGACATAAGATCTTAACATGGACGCAGATAGAGGCTATCTACATAAAAGACATAAGAATGTTTGACATGCACCCAGTGAAGGGAGAGAGGGACAACGGGAAAGAGAGAGGGGGGAAGAGAGGGAGAGACAGAGATAGAGAAGCATAAAGACAGACAGAAGAACTTGAGCAAAAAATACCCTTTATCTTATGGCAAACATCAAGGAAGAGAACGGTAAAGAAACAGGCTGGCAATCACAAATCTCAGATGTTCGGAAACATCAGTAAGCCACACACAAACTCGAGGGGCAGCAAGTCAGCCGGTCCGATGAGACTCAGTTGGAGACCTGAAGAGGACCCACGGAGAAAGAGACACGCAGGAGCGTCTAGGGGCACTCGGGACACGGTCGAGTCCTGTGCCCGGTCCTCTCATGCAGCTCCCTGGTGACTCCTGCCGGGGTTCTGTCCTGGACGGCCAGGGCCTGCGGGTGTTGTGCGTACAGCTCAGTCCGGCGGAGCTCGCTCTTCCCTGCTCTGCCCGGAGCTGCCCCTCCCCCGGGAAGGTGTGTCCCTGTTTCCTCACCTGAAACTTCCTTAGGAGAAGTCGGTCCCTCCCTCCCGTCCGGCGGCAGGGGCGGGCCGCGGGTGGGGCGCCGGGGCGGCCTGGCCTGGCTGGGGACCGCGGCGGGTGCCCGGACCTGGAGGGGACTCTCGGGCCTGCCCGGGGCAGCATGTGACTCCGACCAGGTGGGTGCTCTCCTCTCTTCTCAGTCCCGGTCTCTGGGTGGTCGTGGCGCCGGGTGGAGGTACGGCAGGGGCGGGAAGGAAGAGGGAACTAGGCCTCCCCGGGGACCAGTCCCTGGCAGGTCCCGGGGAGCAGGCTCCGGAAATGGGGGGCTGGGCCAGTGGGCCGGGCTCCGAGTGAGGGGCTGAGTACCTGGTGGGGAACGGGAAGGGAGCCGGAAGGAATGGCCTCTTGGAAAAGTTTGCTTTCCAGCCAGGTCTGAGCCTTGGAAATGGGCAGTCTGCCCCGCGATGTTCTTGGGCCAATAATCAGAACTTTTTTCCACCCCTAAAGTCGGGGACTTGGGGAAAGCAAACTCCTATGATAAAGAATTCATGAGATTCCGTTTCTCGACGGTTCCTTACCTGGAAATGTCTTTTTTTTTTTTTTTTTTTGTAACCAGGCCTGGGCCTTGCTTCGTTATCTTCGCGGCATTTACATGCATACCTACGAGTGAATCTGTGTACACACCTCTCTCCGCTGTTAGCTAAGGCTCTGAAATATGAAACAGGAATCCATGCGCTTAGTTCCCTCTCCCCCATTTACCTGTATTTAGGGAGTTTCTTGGTGGCCTCAGCACAAGGTTCTTAGGAACATGTAAAAGAGCTGTTCAGAACAGCCAGCCAGATCGCGGGTGCAGGAGCCCATTTTCAGAGCCCAAGTTCGGGGCATCTTTTATAAATGCCTTTCAGCAGAACTGGCCCGGGAGAGCTAATCCTGAAGCCTCAGTTTTCAAGTCTTCCTCCTCTCCATTCACTCCCCTCCCCCTTTCCTGGATCTTGGGTTCTCTGGACAATCTTGTCCTCCTGTCGGCCTAGCAGTGAACTCTGGCCAGCACTTGGTCAGAGACTGAGGGGGAAGGGCACACCAAACAGGAGGGTTGAGAGGGTGGTTTTCCTTTCAGCTTCCTTCCTCCCTTGCTCTCCCACTGTGCTCCCAGCTTTACTTCAAAAGCACCAAGTCCCAGAGAAACAGCCCCCAGTGTGGCCTCTTCCCAGACTTCCTGCTTTATCTACACCTGGGGTATGCAAGCTTCTGGCTCTATCGAAACAGCCATCATTTGTTAACTAGCCCTCAGGTCTAAGACTGAAACCATGAACATTAAAAGGGCATGGAGGGGTAACGGGAAAGCTGAGTAGGGGACAGAGGTGTAAATTCTAAGTTTGTGGTAAAAAGGATGTAAACATTGGGGGTAAAAAGTCAGAAGGAATGTAAAGGGATACCTCTTTTCAAAAGAATACAGAAATTGAAGATGTTGCCAAAGTTTTCATATATCCGTTTTCCCTAGAGGGTATGGCTGCCCATAATGTGGTTTGTCTGAAGTTGTGTGTGGTCACGTTATGGATTTGTCTGTCTTTGGGATAGACAAGAAGATGTCATTTGTGGTGTCTGGAATAGTCACTTACTCTGGTGTGGACAGAAGTGGGATCTCGTGGGTTGATGTTGAACAGAAGGGTGTAGACACAAACAGGTGATAGACAGCCCCTGTTGTAAACAGGAACCAGTACCTTCAATGTGTGTAGTGTAAGCTGGCCACTTGGAGTGCCTGTAAAGTACACAGAAACAATGTCATTTGTATGCTAAGGACAAACAAGTTACACCTTAGCTGACTGGATGGCCCCACAGCCACAGGTGGGCCTGAGGGCATAAGCATCCTTACATCAAGTGTTCTAATAACAAAGACCATCTGACCTCTAAGGCAATCCATGATATTTAAGAAGACATTATACAGTAGGTAAAAGATGCTTATTCCATTCTTTACTGGGTTGATTGGACAAGTCATAACAGTGGTGTCATACTACACTTACTTTGGTGTCTTGGAATATTGAGGGTAGTAATGTCAAACACTGAATCTGTGTGGTGAATGTATGAACTAAATGAAGTGAAGAGGGTATCTTTTGGATTGAAAGTGGGGGAGATTTGTTTTCCTGCTGTAGGCAGAAGTATAGATTCCATTGTAAATGCAGAAGCAATCCCAAGAGGCAAGGAAGGCTATCGTTTTAATCTTTTTACACCTGGTGATTAGAAATGGACAAGAGCTAAAGAGTTGGTTGTGGAGTCTCTGTGGGAGACTGTGGAGGTCTTACTGTGTTCTGCACTGTTCTGTTAATGGGCTGAGTTGGAGCTTCTATGGGGTCTTGAAGATGTGAAATGTCTCTGGTCTGGAGAGAAACTTGTTCCCTGTGATGCTGTGTCCTGTCTCTCCCTGTGTGCAGATAAATAGTGATTAGTCACCCCAGATGACAGGGATATGAGGATGTTTCAACTCTTAACGGAATAGGTAGTTAAAAAAAATTCCATTCTAATGCCTTTACATGAATGTTTTACAGATTTCCTTTAGCTTTCTCCATATTCTAGCTGGGTCATGCCTGTTTGTGTAGTATTATTAAGATAGCATTAACTATAAGAACTAAGGGTATGTACTAACTTTGGGTTAGAAGCAGGTAGGCGGCTGGCTTTCCTTTTCTTTCTCTTTCCTCTTTCTTTCTTTCTTTCTTTCTTTCTTTCTTTCTTTCTTTCTTTCTTTCTTTCTTTCTTTCTTTCTGGGTTTTTGAAACAGTTTATCTGTATAATCCTGACTGTCCTGGAACTCACTCAGTAGACCAGGCTGGCCTCAGACTTGGAGATCTGCCTGGCTCTGCATCCTGATTGCCGGGATTAAAGGGGCATGCCACTACCTCCCAGTGACTACTGTATTTCTAAAAAGATAAAGAATGTAGCTGTGAGATTTCAGAAACAGGCATGCAGTGTGTCCCTAGATGAGAAAATACCCACATAGTACATAGTGTATGGAGATGGAGTCTGGCTACAACAGAAACTCATTTATAAATCCAGGGAGTCCTTTTAAGGGCATGATGATGCTGGGAGAGAGGGATTCAGCTAGTACAGATGTTGGGAAGAAGAGATAACAGGGTTTGTCACATAGTTTTCTGAGGCAGGTAGGAGCAAGTTTCAGTGAGCAAATACGTTATTTAACGTGTGGCTATGAGAATAAGGTCACATTATGTGTCATTTATACATTTTATATTTAAGGGCTAGATGGAGTAAATCACATACTGCTAATTAACTGTAAAAGGGTGTAAAAGTCCTTCAATCCAGGGGCATTTATGTTGATCACGTATACTTGGCCTATATAGATAATATCTACATCTGTGAGGTGACCAGGAACTTGTCACAGACCACATCTGCAAGGTGCCTAGGGACCTGCTTGTTTGGTTATATCAGATTCTATTGCATAGAGACTGCAAGGGTTGATTAAGTTGGTGTGTGTGTGTGTGTGTGTGTGTGTGTGTGTATCACACACACTGAGCAACTCAGCATGACTGTAAAAGGCATTCTTACAGGTGGCTTTTAAACCAGCTTTGAACCTGGAACAGACCAGAAAGTTACACAGTTGGGTATAGTGAGGTGCCCACAGGGTCCATGGTGTCCTCTCCTCTGTTGTGGCTGGATGACTGTGTACCTACAGTAGACTCACATCAGGAGTCTTTGTTTCAGGTTTACTTGTATCCTTTGCTTAGGAAATGGAGTCTGTGAGCGTGAGTTTGTGGTCTGCAAGTTGAGCAAAGTTTTGTGTTTCTAGGAAGGCCTCTGCTTCTTACAGTCTTCTATTTCTTTCCTACACCTATTCAGTCTCTCAGATCAATAATACCTGTACTTCCTTTGACTTTTAAAGATAACAATGAACTTTTTGTATTATGTTAGTTATTCTTCATTAGAACTGTAGAGGAAACAATTTCCCCATCTCTTATAGATAAGGAAAGGGATATTTAAATAGATTAAATTCCTACAGTTGACTTGAATACTAACAAAGAATCAAAAAGTCAGAACTAAAAAATACTCTTGTAACTGCCCATCCTTCCCAAGAACCATAAAACTTAAGGTAGAGAGGACTGCACAGTTAACATGGTAGGGGATATGTGCCCAGAGTGATGCTGGGATAGCTGGGGAATGTTAGACAAGGTCTGTGTGCTTTTCAGGAGAAACAGAGAATTCTCTGGGACCAGATTCCTGTAGTAGAACACCACAGTTGTGAAGGCCCGTAGCTGAGAGAGAAGGGATGGAGAGCTGAGGGTAGAGGCAGGTGCTGAAGAAGGAAGGCAAAGGCCAGATTGTACAGTGTGTATGGTCTTTCCTGAATTTTTGGGATTTATCTTAAGTCTAGTCATCAGATACCAAGGAATTTAAACTATAAGTGGTATTTTGTGTGGAACATGCACTGTATGTGTGGAGTCTGGGGCTAGGCTGTGCTCCAGGTATAAAGATATGTGAGTATAATATGGAAAACCTTGGCCAGGAGAGAAACAAGAGATTTATTCTTTATGTTTAAAATATTTATTGATTACTTCCTATGGGCTAGTGTTGTGCTAGATGTAGCCAACTGAATGAATCATGTCTCACACTGCTTGCCATTTTGTGGTGAGATTAAGGTTAAATCAGAACACATAATTATATAGTTAAAATGGTATAAATGCAAGGGAAAAGTGAAGTGAGTTATAATTTTTTTTAATTACTTGAAATAGAACTGTAGTTTAAGCCATTTGAGGAATTAGAAACCCAAAGTGTCAATCAGAACAGGGTAATGGCATAACTACCATTATGACCATTCCATTCCATTAGAACAAGGAGAGTTCTGATGTGAGTAGAGATAGTCACAGCCAGCACCAAAGTGTGATCTAGGGGATCCTGGCAGAAGGGCACCTATTGGCGCTGGTGGAGCAGGTGGGCAGGGAGGCTCTGAAGACAGCACACAGGCAGAACCCAGTTTAGATATTCAGAAGATGTGTGCTGCTGGGAATGCTTAGACACGGATTAAGTGGTTAGAGCACTGGTTGTCAACCTCTAGGTTTCTACCTCTTTATGGGGTATTGAATGACCCTATCTCAGGGGGTCACCTAAGGCCATTGGAAAATACAGACATTTATATTACAGCTTATAACAATAGCAAAATTACAGTTATGAAGTAGCAATGAAAATAATTTTGTGGTTGAGGGTCACCATAATGTGAGGAAGTGTTTTAATGGGTCTCAGCATTGGGAAGGTTGAGAGCCACTGCTTTAGGGAGATCATCATGGCCTAGAGGAGACAAGGTAACAAGGTGGGACATGGGAAAGAGGGAGAGTGGGCCTGCAAGCTTCTTTTGAATTGTATAAATTGAAGCAGCATCTCTCCATTGTTTTATGGGTTTTTTAATTTTTATTTTTTTGCACAGTGGGATATGAGGTGCTCTGTTGGAAGTGGGGAGACAGGGTAAAAGATCACAGTATTGGCAAGTAGTGAGAGGAGTTAGCCTAGTGAGGAGAAGAGTATCATAATGAAGGTGACCCAGCTTTACCAGCCAGGTTGAATAGAGTAAGTAGGGTTATCTTAGCTGTTTTTGTTTTTGTTTTTGTTTTTTGTTTTTTGTTTGTAACAGCTGTCTTTATAATTTAAAACAAAATTGTTCATTAGTTATAAATCACTGCTAGACACTATAAAAATAGGAAGATGAGTAAAACCCAGAATCTGTATAAAGAATTCATCTGTTGCATATCAGCTGTAATAGCTTGACCTATTTTAGTCCCATGTCAACAGCTCAGGAGGACGGTTCTACTTCTGACACTGCTTCTCTGGGCTGTTAGAGGTAGGGTGTGTCAGCCATCATGTCTGGTAGTTACTTGAGGCTGACTCACACTGAGAGTCCAGGGAGTTAACAGGGAGAAATAGACAATGGCACAATAGAATTTAGAGGACACTGACCACTGGGAGTTCCTGGAACTCTTTGACAGTGGTCTTTAATGTTAATTGAATTGTTTATCATCACTTTTTCCCACAAGGGTGCAAAATCAAACAGGAACTTTGTCTTGGTCACTGCTGATTGTCTGATACTTTAAAGGGTCCCTAGGTAAGTGTGTGTGTTTGTGTGTGTGTGTTGCACACACAAATATATGTATATTATAGAGACCAGAATTGATGCTAGATATTTTTCTAGAAAGCTTTCCATCTTATCTCTTCAGAGAAGCTCTCACTGAACTGGTGCTCATTGGTTGACTAGACAGGCTGACCAGGAAGCTCTGGAGATCCACCTGTCCCTGACCACACCCACACATGTTAGGATTATAGACACACATGATTATTCCTGGAATTTTTATGGCATGCTAGGGTTCGTATGCTTGTCCATCAGGCCAACCAAACGATCCTTCATTCTCTCTTGGTAAATCTTCATTATACTTATCATTGAACCATTGCCTCAATTCCTCTAAGTAAGTCCTTAATGACTACAGGGATGACTTAGCAGTTAAGAATATTTTTCAGAGGACCAGGGTTCAGTTCCGAGCGCCCATGTTAATGGCTCACAATCATATCACTCCAGGAGATTTGTTGCCCTCTTCTGAATTCTGTGGGCACTGCATGCACATACAGATATCTATAAATTTAAAAAATTTATGTAGCTCAGTTTAATTTAAACATAAGTAAAGTTAAACAAGACATATACAAAGGCTAGCGCTTATATCACTGTATACCTGTCTAGAATGATCCTAAATGGAGCCAAAGAAGTTTCCCATTCATCTTAATTTTGATCTTTCCCTGTGTACACAGACACAGAAGAGGCATTAGAAACTTTTATTTTGTATCTTTCTTTAGGATTCAGCCCTGATGGAGGCTGAGGAGCCTGAATATGGAGTATCTGCACCCGTCCCTGACATAGAAGAATTTAGAGCTATCCCTGAAGATATCATGAGGAGCAGTCAGATACCTGCCTTGGATCCTGAAGCTCAAGAAGGCCAAGACCCATCCAATAAGTGGACAGATGGACACAGACCCTTGATGGACCAGTCAAAAGTGTTAAGGGACCTGAGTGACCGTACACCTAATAGTGTGGCAATTTCCGTCCAGAAAGAATCTTCAGATATGGAGACAAGCCAGAAAATCCTTTTGGCTGAGGCCTGTGACACTCCAAACCAGCAGGAAGCTGTAACCCAGAGCCTTAAAGACAGACTGTCAAGAACAATAGCTGCCCCTAAGCTCTTGGCCTGTGCTGTTCAGGAAGAATGTCTAGACATACCCAGCAAACTAGACAGCAGAGTGGAGGCAGAATTGCAGCCAGAACTTAGGTCTTTGACTTTGGCAGTTAGCAAAGAGAAAGAAGAGGAAGAAACTTCCCCAGACACGGCAACCCCTAGAGGATTTTGGCCTCCCTGCAAAAATCATCCTGATGAGACTGACCAGACTGAAGGCAGTGGAAGTGAACTGCTTAGGCAGGGGAAACAGCTGCAATTGGAGGCCATACAAGAAAATCAAGGGCAAGAAGGCTTCCTTCAACGTCAGGAAGCCCAGAGACTGGAGGAACAGGAAGGACAGGAAGTAGAAATTCAGGAGGAAAGAACTCTGAACGAAGACATTTGTTTTGGTGGGCTCCTGGGAAAGCAGGAAGAGGTGGAAGAAGAGTTTAATGGCAATGAGGAAGAACAGAGGCAGGAACAGATCCCAAACTATATGCGACTTGGAGGACAATGGGAAAGTGTGGGGCTCGGTCGGGAGTTAGAAGGTCTGAATTATAGTGAGAGGGGCCAAGAGGACAGGGAAAGGAGGGTTTGGGGTCAGAGAAATTCAGAAGAGGAGGGACAGGACCGAGAATTAAGGGAAGTGGAAGAGAGGAGGGTAGCCACTCAGTATGCAGAGAATCAAAAGTTAGTAGAGAAATCGGAGAATATAAGGAGAAAGCAGGAAGATCATGGTCAAACAGGAAGAGTGATGCCCTTAGGGGACCAGAAAGAGGTTGTAGACTCAGGTGACAGGGAGGGAGGGAACGGGGAAAGCAGTGGGCAGGCAACAGTGGAAGGGAGCAGACCAGAAGAGGACAGCAAGCCTTGTCTTCAGATGGCTTCCGTAGCTCCTGAGGTTCTCTCCCCAGGTACATTGTTCCCAGGTATTTCTTCTTCTGTGGCTAATAGTCCACAGATCATCAGGGAGCCTATGCCTGAGGAACTGACCCCCCAAGCTCCTGCACTGGAGCCAACAGAATGGTTTCACCAACCCATTTCTCCACCTGCCTCTTTTGCCTCTGAAGAATCCCTTGATAAGAGGACTCACAACAGCCAGCAAGAAGAATTCAGGCTAAGGAAGGGGACTGAGGTTGTCTCTGCTAGTACATCTGTGGCTCCTTCAGGGACACCAGATTCACCTCCTTTCATTCCTCCCAATGTTTTCCCCAGCACTGCCACCTTGTCATCTGTTAGCTCTTCAGTTATCCCTCCTGTGAAGAAGACCCTAGCAGCCTCTGTCTCAGCTGACACTCCACCTCATTATGGGCCATGTGAGACTCCTCCACTACCTGTAAAATCCTCCAGGGACCCATGTGCCACCTCTGACACAGCCAACCCTCCCAACCCTCTTAGCAGCTACACTGGAGTCACCCAACATCTAAGAAGCAACTCGTTCCCAGGCTCTCACAGGGCAGAGCAGACTCTAGACTCTATGGGAATGTCACTCTCTTTCTCTCATTTGGAATTACCTCAGAGGCCCCCAAAACCAGCCATCTATGGCTCTTTGATCCCAAGAAGAAACAGAAGAAGTAGGGATGGTATCATCTTTTCAGAATCCTCTACTGCTCTTTTTGCTATGAAACAGGACTCTGAAGAATTCACTTCAAATCCAGAGAGGCCCAGCAATCCTCATGGTAGTCAGCCATGGCGCTCCCCACAGAACTCAGCCTTTGCCATAGGCTCTCCTGCAAATGTTTCTTCTCTACCCACTGTTTCCATGGATATGACGATACATGAAGCTTTGCCCTCTCCTCTCCCAGAGAAGAGACATAGCTACAGTCACATAGTGGAGAGAGATGGTCTTCATGCGGTAGCCCCTACACTGAAGCGGCATAGTCATCCTCCTCCATTGACCCTAAGTTCAGGGCTCCATAGATCTTCTGAAGGCCCAGTTTCCCTAGTTCCTGACTCCGTTGTGGCAAGGCAGCACCGCCCTCTGCCGTCTACTCCAGAAAGCCCCCACCATACACAGACCTCCATCCCCTCCAGGCTAAGATACAACAAACCATTACCCCCAACTCCTGATATGCCTGAGCTCTGCCATTCCTCCATCTCTTCCTCTAATATCTCAAGGATGTACAGGCCTCTACCCCCAGTCCCTATCATAGATCCTTCTTCTGAACCACCTCCATTACCCCCAAAGTCCAGGGTGAGAAGCAGGAGTGACCAGGGAGGAGTTATACAATCAGGAGGTCAAGCCAAACCAAGACCTACTAGTCAAGATTGGACAGTTTCTACTCTTTCTGTTGGACGGACTTCCTGGCCCCCAGCCATAGGCAGATCAACAGAATCTTTGCCTCCCACCAGTAGGTATAATAGTGAAGTATCCCCTGGTCTGGCTTTCAGCAACATGACAAACCTTCTTAGTCCCTCTTCTCCTACTACTCCTTGGATCCCAGAGCTTCCAAGACCCACCAGTAAGGATGGGTCAGGGCTCACTGAAGAGTCTGAGCCTCCAATGAGAGGATCATTTAGAAGACCAGCCCCTCAGGAGGAATTTAATAATATAAAGAGGTCAGCTTTAGGATCAAGAAAGAAGTCAGAAAAACCTATCCACTACCAACTGGAGAAGGCATCCAGCTGGCCCCACAGACGGGACCCAGCAAGGACATCAGAGAACAGTGGACAGGTTGTTCTGGGCCAGGTACCCAATAAGCAAAAGAGCTGGAACCGACAAGGCCTCCGTAGACCTTCAATTTTGCCTGAAAGCTCTTCAGGTAAGTAAGGAACAGAGACTATAGAACCATTTATGTTAGACAAAGCTTTTATTCTGCGTCTTCCATCTACAGGGTCTCTACTGCTCTCTGCAGCTTCATTCACCTGCATCACCTACATCAACTCAGAAACTCATGACCCGCCATGATCCCATCAGAATGTTCCCCCTCCCTTTTTACCTTTCCATCCCCTGCTTCCCCTGAAGCCCACCTCTTCCTGAAGTTGCCAGCCTCCCTTCATTGCTATACCTTTTGAAAAACGTAAAGCACCCTTTTCTTGTGCATTTCTTATCTTGCATGAAGCATAGCTAATATATCTTCTGGAATTCCTATCCTGACATGAGAGCCAGGGACACAGTGGGTGCTGGGCTCTAGAATACCTTTGGTATTGTCTTCTCTTCCAGATTCCAGTAGAACTGTCTTCCCTTTGCTTAGCTGTGGCCCCTGCTCATCCTTTCACCTACTCTAAATGTCCCTGTTGTGCCACCCTTCACCTTTCAGATTTACAAAATCCAGCTGTGGGAAGACTTCCTGGCTCTTCAGAGTCTGTTGTTTTCCGGTGAGTTGCCCTGTCTCCTCACCCACTCAACTGTACTGTCTTCATTTATGACACTAAGATTTCCTTAGTAAGAATTCAGTGGATAAAGATCCTGGGACTCAGAATTGCTGGTGCTTCTATGTCCAAAAGTAAGGAGAGGAAGAGAGAAACATCAGGACTGCAGGGAAGGAAGGTGTTTGTACCTACCCAGTCTGCCTGCTGTGTCTGAGTCACCTGTCGTCCTCCTAAGGCATAGGGCTATAATGCAGGCTCCTTCCACATACTGTCCAAAAGACCCCACAAAGTAGGGTTATTGGTTGTGATGCCCCACTGCATTTATAAAGTCTCCGTAAGTCCTCAGGATCTGCCCTGGACTATGAGATAAGGGAGAAAGGTTGAATGGGGGACAGGCTGAAGCAGTCCTTCAGTCCTGACATCCCAGCATGTATATGGAAGGTTAGAGATTTTTAAATCTAAAGTCACTCGGGGGGCCTGCTGTCTCACAGTCAGTAAGCACCTCAAAGCCTGCCTACTCCACAGGGAGAAGAAACCAAAGGAGGGGATGGGAGGTTTTTCAAGACGTTGCTCCAAGCTCATCAATTCCTGTGAGTATTTTAAAATAGATCTATAAGCTTGTGTGTGCTTTCTGCCTAGAATGGGTCAGACTCATGACTGCCAGCATTTGAATGGTGATGACCAGAGAAAGGGTTGCCAGAAGTCAGCCATAGATGGCAGTTTCTGGTGGTAAGCTACTACTCACTTCATTTTCTCAGGATTTTCTCCTTTTTCTATGCATTTTCACCCATAGCCCAGCTACTTTATCAGGAGTACAGTGATGTTGTTCTGAACAAGGAGATTCAGAGCCAGCAGCGGCTGGAGAGCCTGGCTGAGCCACCTGGGCTCTCTTCCCCAAGGTATCGTCGAAAGGCATTGGTCTCTTCAGATTCCTATCTACAGCGCCTCTCCATGGCCTCCAGTGGCTCCCTCTGGCAGGAAATCCCTGTGGTGCGCAATAGCACAGTGCTGCTCTCCATGACCCACGAAGATCAAAAACTGCAAGAGGTACCACCAGGGCAGGGCAAGGGAAACTAGGGAGAACAAAGTCATATTCGCTGATGGTTTATCTTCTCCTCACCTCTGCCACCAAAAGCAGGCTGTCCTCACCCCACACTCACACATAAATACACTCATACATGTATACTGCTCACTGCCATGCTGAAGAATGTGAAATACCCTCAGAATTTCAACATAGTCCCTTCTTCCCTCGCTCGTGCATGTGCCATCTACTTTTTCCTGTACTGGCTTGGACTCATACAGAGAGTGACCATGCCTCGGAATCTGTTAAGAGGGATGTGAGAGTAACTTACTTCATCACTGATAATCTCCTCTCTACAAGTGTCTACAAGTGTTTCAGACAAGCTACATATTCCTTTGTGCTGGCTCCTTTGAAGAGGACAACCGGAAGTTGTCCTTTGGTTCTTTGATCTCTCATAGGCTTTAATATATCCCTGCTTGGTCATCTTGTCTCATTCTAAGCAGTGACCATTAGTAGGTTTTTCATGGGCAGATTCTGCTTTCAGATTTGTCTACAGGAGGAGGTAGAACTTTTCTTGCCAGAGAGAAAATAGGGCACAGCAGGATAGAGTAATATCTAAGTAATTGGATCTAACAATGATCAAGATGCGATGCCTTTGTTAGTATATGCTGCTTCACTTTGACCAAATCGCTTGCTGTTTCTAAGCCATTTGTAAAACAGATACAAAGAGTTACTGGAAGAACAAGACAGATAAATGGTTACTATAGAAATCAGTCAGAAAATATTGACTATTTGACTTTAGATGATGTAGGCCTGGCTTTAACTAGTGGGATAATCTTGGATAAGCTATATAATTTAACTGCAAGTTTTAAAATACAGGTGTTTAGAAAATCACTAACCTGTCCTGTTTTTATTGATCAAAAAATGGGAAGATGAAATGAACTCTGAATCTTCAGCAAGCTAGGAAGTCACAAAGGTCCTGATTTTAGCCCCGATTCTTCTTGACTAGACCTCGGTATCACCACCTCATATGTACATATTCATTTCATAAAATAACATCTTGGGAATCTGCAGAGTTCCTTCACAGACTCTATTCCTTTTGAAAATTGTGTTTTCCGAAGTATTTTTGTGGTGGTGGGTTGGTCATTCTTATCTGTATAAAAGACAAAACAACAACAACAAAATCCTGAGTTTCAGAAGGTTAAGAGCCATGTCAAGCCGTGTGGTCTTTGATGGTTATGTTGAGGATAAACCTGTAGTGTCATGGTTTGAGGTTGTATAGAAAGTTCCGTTGTACGGTTGGCTAGTTCAGTGATCAGCAAGGTTGTCTGTTTTACTCTGTTTGCCAAGCAGCCTGAGTGACTATGCTGAGAAGAGGCATCCACTGGTCATGTCTGTGAGTCATTGCGCCCCCTGCTGGAGCCTCCATGCACAGTCTTAAGTGCTGGCTTTCCCTTTTAAACCACCACTGTAGCATCTTCTCTCACACATCCTGCTTGTTTTTATTCCAATCTCTCCTTAGACATCAAATTGAGCTTGCCACCTTCCTCTCTCCCTGCCTCAGAGTTCTCTGCTTAATCCATGATTCCCTCATCTAACCCACTGCCTAATCAGAAGCCGGGTGTTGGCTTTGGCCCCACCTCTTTACGCCCCACTTCTAGCAAATAAGCAACATCTTCCAAGGCCTCCTGTTTGATGCCTAAAGTAGTCCACTTTTCCACATGCCTGAGTGACAGCCTTTCACCTCCCATCTAGACATGTTATGCCACTTCCCAGCATAAATCTTACTTCTAGCCTTTTCCACACATTGCTAAAAGGTTCTCATTCAAACAAACAAACAAACAGCCAAAAAACAAACAAAAACCAAACCAAAACCAAAAAATGACTCAGCTAATTCTTGAACCTTCTTACCTTTTCACATCTCTTTAAGCTTATATTGTGCTGCATTGTTTACAGGATCCACCAGGCCTCAGGCCTCATTCCTTGTCCTTCCGGCTTCATTTTCGTTTTTTCTTTTCTTTTTTTTCTTTTTAGAATAAAAGTTCTAGAAATGCTCGACTTATTAGTTTCTTTTCTAAAAGTAAACTTCATTGTGTGTAAAACATTAACCACCGTATTATGAGGTCTAGCACAGTCTATTTGTTGGTAAAATTATTACTATCATGTGGTAAATTAACATATCTGTGATAGCATACAGTTATTTGTGTATGAGTATGAATGTATCTTTAAGTTTCTTGAAAACATAAAGGCTCTGCTCATGTTATTCAGCCCCTAAGTGGAGTCTGGCATACTCAAATATTCCTTGCACCCCTCCTAGACTAAGTTTTATTACTATGAGTGAAGAAAAGATGTAGCTAATTCAGTATACAACTCTAAAACGTTGCTCAGCAACTTCCATCTACCAGACAGCTCATAAAAGTATTCATTAATCTTCCTCTTTTCCAATCTTCTAGGCCAAGTTTGAGCTGATTGTGTCAGAGGCATCTTACCTGCGCAGTCTAAACATAGCTGTGGATCATTTCCAACATTCAGCCCAGCTGCGGGCCACCCTGTCCAACCAGGATCACCAATGGCTCTTCTCTCGTTTACAGGATGTCCGAGATGTCAGCACCATGTGAGTCTTCTTCCAAACTCCATTCTATCTACCTTACTATGCTTAGCCATTGAGGTTTCAGCTGCTTCTGTCCCACTAAGAAACCTTCTCTTCATCAGAGTCTCTGGATAAAAGTGGGCTCTTTCCATGATTCCTTCAGGGGTAGGAAGGGAGATAGGAAGAGCTAAGAAGAGGAGGTCGCAGGTCTATTAGTATAGATGAGTGAGAAGTGCTTCCTGGTTTGAGATTTTGCCTATATTTTGGGTGTATACTGCAGTGGACAGAAGCTATAAGAATCACTGAAAGATTGGTAAACCAAAATAGAAGAAAAGAAGAAAAAGAAATAGAATAGTAGAATTCTGTTTAAGTTACATTAGAAATAAACTAGTAACAACCTTGGATAGGTTGGTACTGCATAGCAAGGGCACAGAGCTAAGGAGAGTCAGGAGAAGTTAGCGATTCATGAAATTAGTTGCATGCTCAAAATATATAAGACTGAGACAGATGCTGGGCTGAGGACCTAGTAGCTCATGAGACTGTTTAAATACTACACAGGTTCCTTTCAGACCTAGAAGAAAACTTTGAGAACAACATCTTCTCCTTCCAAGTGTGTGATGTTGTCTTGAATCATGCCACAGACTTCCACCGAGTCTACCTGCCTTATGTCACCAACCAGACCTATCAGGAACGCACCTTCCAAAGTCTAATGTAAGAACGATCCCTCTCCATTCCCTCAGTGGACATTGCAGTGACCTTGACTCAATCGCCAGCTTCCATGAGTATATGCTCTTGTGCGCACTATATCATCTGTAGTCTCAGCCCATTCCCCACGTCAGATCTTCTCTGCAGTCAGATTTGGACCTTGTACGTGGGATCTTCCCATTCTTTCCCAATCCCAGATCCTTCACTAGCTCCCATCCCCCATGCCTTCACTGAGCTCCCTTTACTCTCCGTCTCGCTTCTCACCCGAGGCTTGCTACTCATACAGGAGCAGCAACAGTAGTTTCCGAGAGGTCTTGGAGAAGCTGGAGAGCGACCCCATCTGCCAACGCCTGTCTCTCAAGTCCTTTCTGATACTGCCCTTCCAACGCATCACACGACTCAAGCTGCTGCTCCAGGTATGACAGATACTTCCTTGGTTTAATTCCCTTGACTCAAAGACATGATCTTGGAAAGTTTGGAGGCAAAAGGTCATCCATTCATCTGTGAAGTTTTCATATCATACGGAGGATGTGAACAATTTCCCAACTGTCCTCATATTTCTTTCTCAGAAATCATTGCCTTTAGAACTATGCCCTGACTTGTCTTTCCTCCTATCTGGATCTTGTCCTCTATTTGTTCCATAGAACATTCTGAAGAGAACCCAGCCTGGCTCCTCGGAAGAGGCAGAGGCCACAAAGGCACACCATGCCCTAGAGAAGGTAGGCAGCTGTCGTATCCAATAACCTATAAGGGATATATAACCATTCAGGGAGAAGTCTTCCCTCTTCCCCCAGTACTCATGACTGAAAAGAGCAAGGGAAATGGGACCATACTAAGGGGAGAGCTCCGCCACCTTCTTGCATCTACCAAACTTACTTCTTCACATTCCATATATAGCTACTAAATTCCTGATACCACAGTCTTTCATCCCAGTATGTTCTCTCAGGTCATGTATTGTAATCCATCATCCCAGCACAGGACTTTGATGCTGCTTTACACAATTCCAGCCTGGTAGAAAAGACTGAGCTTTCCAGGCATCCTTCCAGGTTGCCTTTAAGAGGACTTAAAGGGCAAGACCCTAACACAATGATCTTCCCCTTCCTTTACCCTGCTCCATTCACAGCTGATTCGAGACTGCAACAGCAATGTGCAGAGAATGCGGCGGACAGAGGAGCTCATCTACCTGAGCCAGAAGATTGAGTTTGAGTGCAAAGTGAGCTGTCCCTGCACACTTCCCTGCCTATGCGTCTCTTTAGCATGTCCTACAGACCATCCTCTAGCACAGTCATCCAGTCCCCAGTGGTCCTACCTTTCCTTCTGTCCATTTCTGGAATGTACAAATGATCATATCATTCTATAAGACATGTTGATAGGTGGAGGCATAGAATCATATGTGGATTTGATTACATATTG
The DNA here is from genome assembly GCA_019843965.1 of Rhynchomys soricoides. NCBI lineage: Eukaryota > Metazoa > Chordata > Mammalia > Rodentia > Muridae > Rhynchomys > Rhynchomys soricoides. Next base: position 4,050,828 of record JADRCH010000064.1, on the reverse strand, counting down.
GTGTAAAAGTAGAGGATGCAGATCTATAGATATATCTGTGTGTATGTGCATAAGGAAATGGTCAGGATACTCAGAAAAGAGGGAGGGGCAGTAGTTACTGAAGGAGGAGGAGGAGGAGGAGGACGAGGAGGACGAGGAGGACGAGGAGGACGAGGAGGACGAGGAGGAGGAAGACCCAACAAATGGATAGAAGCAATTTCCCAGGAGAAGGATATATAAAAATTTAGGGGTGAGGAATGCTTGACTCACTTATTTATCAGATCACCTTCACCCTAACCTAACATGCCATAAACCTCAAAATCTCTTGTCTAAACAAACGTGAAATTGATTTTCAACATTGAAATTGCAGTGCATTACAGATCACATCATTACTTCCCTAAAAGAGAACAGAAGTCCTTCTCTAAGTTTTCCAAGAACTCTTTACCAGGCCCTACCTCCAAGCAGACCCCACCTAAAATCCTTATCCTCAACTCCAGCCTGATTCTGACTCTGCCTGTCTTGGCTCTGACTATCATTAAGGAAAATGCAGATAACATAACTGCCCCTGATCTTTGGCTTTCATAATTCAGTGTTGTGCCCTCACTGTTCATTGACATGATCTGCTTGGGCTCACAGACTTCTGCTCCCACATCATCTCTTGTTAGATCAGAGTCACCTTCCTTTGAGGATGTATCCATACGAGTACAGTGTAGTTAGTGGGTTCCAAGAGAAACAATCTGGATGCCTTGGTTTGCAGTGGTTCTCAACCTGTGGGTCACAACCCTCTTGGGAGGTTGCATAAAAGATATCCTGCATATCACATGGTTACATTCTGATTCATAACAGTAAAACTATAATTATGAAGTAGCAATAAAGTAATTTTATGGTTGGGGGTCACCACCACATTAGGAACTGTATTAAAGGGTTGCAGCATTAAGAAGGTTGAGAACCATTGCTTTAGCGCAAGAGGGGACATCTGGAGTTGGTGATCAGGAGGTTGGGCAGGACTGACAGGAGGCTCATGATCTGCCCCTTCTTTCTTCCTACTCTGTAGATTTTCCCACTTATTTCACAATCTCGATGGCTGGTGAAGAGTGGGGAGCTGACGGCCCTTGAGTTCAGTGTCTCCCCAGGGCTGAAAAGGAAACTGACTACTCGTCCAGTCCACCTACATCTCTTCAATGACTGTCTGTTGCTGTCTCGGCCCCGAGAGTCAGTGGCTGGAATGGGATGCCAGGGCATATGAAAGAATGGGATAGGACCAGAGGGATAACAAATGACCAGCAGCCAAGGAATCCCTTTCAGTTAGACAACTCACAGTCTGAGTCATTAGTCAGCTTAGAGAACAGAAATGGGAATAGGGTTACCAAGCCTGTCTTATGTTATAGACATGAGTAAACTACAGCAAAGAAATACCATCTTTTAAATAAGTTTATTTTGGGCTTCTTTGGGTTGTGCCTAGTATAATAGCCAATACAGCCATTTCACTAATTTCAGAGCTGAAACCCTGGTCACTAGGACCTTATAAAGTTAATATTTGTTCTTATCTCTTCAACTCCTTAAAGTAGTGAATATCAATACTGCAGTTAAATAGTTGGTTGAGACATGAAGTTATTATGTTCAGAGCAAGTTGAAGCCCTTATATGGCTTTTATATAAATATAGTCTGTAGATTCTAAGGGCAGGGAGTTTGAATCCAAGACTAGAGGGTGAGGGTGGATGAAGTCCCAAAACTATAGATTCAGACTTAAAAGATTTCTGTTTTGCAGGGGCAGCCGGTTCCTGGTATTTGACCATGCTCCGTTCTCCTCCATCCGAGGGGAGAAATGTGAAATGAAGCTGCATGGACCTCACAAAAACCTCTTCCGTCTCTTTCTCCTGCACAACGCACAGGGCACCCAAGCTGAATTCCTCTTCCGCACTGAGACTCAGTGAGAAGGGGCTGGGTACAGGAGTTGGGGTTGGGTGTCCCTGGACAGAAACATATGTAGACCATGACTCAGCACTTCTGGGGTCATTCATAGAAACCCAAGGCCCTAGAGCTAAGTGATAACTTGAAAAAGTCCCAGTGTGGGGTGAAGATGTAAAGTTGCCACCACAGCTGAACATCTGCTCTATAGCTTGTACTCAAAAAGCACAAGGTCTGTGAGATGTAAGGGAGCTGAGCTTGCATGAAGTGAGCTGAGAATTGGACTACTGTATCTGTGAGTGATCAGCTCACTCGTGCAACCCAGTACCAAGGCTGGTGGGCATTTATGTGACTAACAAACACCTTGTATGCTATCTGCTTTTCCTTAGTCTCCTAGCTTCGTCCTCTATTGCGCAGAAATCTATAGTGTTAAGAAATACGACTTGTAATCTTTCTGATGATAATAACAAATGAATACATTCACATATACATACAAATTTTGAGAGTTAGAATGATAACTATAGACTCTAACATACAATATAACAAACTAATGCGCACCCAGTAGCTTTCCTGGTGCTATAAGAGACATAGGGAGAGCTTCTCTGTAAGGTTATTAAACATAGATGTGGCTTAAGGCTCCATGTGATATGAATGCTTTTCAGACTGATCCCTTGGAAGACAGTTCAAGTGGGATCAATAGTTTCTATCTGTACTTGTGGAACAGGGAAGGTAGTGCGTGAGTTTGTATTCTGGATTTCACCCAAGACAAATAACCAGAAGTAAATTGTTCTTTTGTAGAGATTGGGTAACATACTTTTGGAAAAGTGAAAGTGTTATTCTCAATAATCTAGGTACATTGGGAAGCAGAGGATAATATAGGCTAAGTTTACATTTATACAACAACAATGACTTGTCATAATTAGTATTAAAAAGTAATTTTCAACTTAGATATTTGATTGAAGGGAGGTGAGTGATGATCAAGAGCCATGAGAAGTGGTCATGTCTAAACAGATGAGTGATTTGTTTGGTGTGATTTCCAGACCAGAAAATGTTCGTGTGTATGACTGACAGTTCACCTTATGGCTCTTTCTTGAAGATATGCCTGGAGGGAGAAAGGAAGGATAAACTCAGTACACTAACATGCAGTGCAAGATCCCACTGTGTTTCCACCCAGGCAGGATCCCATTGCCGTTTAGGAGTCATTACATTAGATGAGTCCTTCCTGTAGCCACCTGCCTACCCCACCACTGGCCCTCAGCCTATGTGCCCCTAGGCTATAATTGAGGCTAAGTTCCTTTGTTTTTTTCAGAAGTGAAAAGCTTAGATGGATCTCAGCCTTGGCCATGCCCAGAGAGGAGTTGGACCTACTTGAGTGTTACGGTGAGTAAGGATAAAACAGAGAAAATGGCAGTATCTATGTGTGCTCTCCTTTGGATGGAGGGTAATGAGCTGGGTGGTAACTCTTCTGTTTATTGCTTTTCCTTAGAATTTCCTGGTAGACTGCTGGAGGTAGAAGCTTAAACACTGCTAAACAGCTCTCCTTCACCACTGTAGGCAGTACCTTTCCTTGAGCATTCACTGCCTTAGGCAAATGTTTGTTCTCTGTAAAATTTATTTCACTTTAAGTCTTATCTGCTGTGATTTTGACTTAATTTTCCCAATTGAAGATGTAAAAGGGAAACAAGAGGAGGCACTGTAGCCATAGTGGGGATGGCAGAAGAGCTGCACAGATTTGGCCTGACTACAGCTGGATAGCTAAGTTTGCTTACCCAAAGCACACAGGAGTAGCCAGAGCCCAGAGGTTATCAAAGGAACACTGGGCTTTTGTGGGAAAAAAGAACAAAAGTGTGAAATAAGCCTTGGAAAGGGATCTAGGAGACTCCATGCTGTTTATGTGATCATTCGTTAGCTTCCTGTGTGGTGGGTAACTACTTCACTTTATAGCATTTCACTTCTGTGGATGGAGAATGAGCTTTAGAAAAAAGAAGTGCACTGCTAATAATGTAGCATTCGTTCCACTTATTTTCTGCAAAAGCAGTGCATGGATGTAAAGTATAAAGACAAATCCATCTAAGATAGATTGCTTCTAGAACAGGCATACCCTGAGCCTTGTTATCTTGAACTTAATTACAATCTATGGAAATGCTGCCTGGCTCTTATGAAAGCATGTAGAATTTCCTCATGAATCATTTTGATCAGTGATCATCTTGATCATTTACAAATGAGGAAACTGAGGCCAAAAGGGAGCAAGGGCACATAAGTCATCCAGAAAATTTAATGGTAGAAGGCTGTTTTTAAAGGCATGGGATCTTTTATCTGGTACAAGGAAGAAAATGATGGAAGCTTCATAGACTTCAGTTTTGAATCCTTTATTATCAGCCACTATCTGGCCTGATGGTCTTGTGACCATATGTAAAACTTACGGATGTATTGTTAAGTAGACCATTAGCTTCACCACCCCTAAAGCTAAGTCTGTTAAGATAATGTATACAACCAATAGGAAAGATGCTTCCTCTCAACTCTAACCTGTCTACCTGAGAGCCTCACCAGTGTATTGTCATATGTATTATTCATGCCTTGCTTTTGTTCTCTGACCATAGAAGTAACCTCTTCCATAGTGGAATGTGAAATTCTATGCTTCCAGGTCATGGGCACATGTATTTGGGCTCAGACCATACTCCCTTTAGAACACAATCTGTGCTTTGGACTAGCAAAGTAAATCATGTGCATAGAACAGTTAGATAAAGGATCCTTGGTTCTGCGTCAACAGTCAGTTCTAAGGAATTCAAACTCCATTGAAGACAGAATGGTCAGGGAACATCTCAGAAGGAAGATGGAACTTCTGGCAAACCTCAAGTATTTGTCATGATGATTAATTAAATGTGGTCACATGATGTTTTCCAGGCATCTTCCCTAGAGAAGCAGAACTTGTAAAAATTAGATCCCATACTGATCTGTGTGTTTCTTTACTGACTTGTTTGATCCCTGGGAGATAAAGATTGTCCCAAATGCCTCTTTGTTGTTGTCATTTGTTTTCTGGCTTCTATTTTGTGGAGTTTTGTTTGTTTTGTTTTTCACTGTTTCTATTTTGAGACATGGCCTCACTATGTGGCCCTAGCTGACCTTGCTGTGTAGAGCAGGCGTGTGTAGACCTCACGAAGATTCCTGTGTCTACCTCCTAAGTGTTGGGGTTAAAGGTGTGGGCCAATGGCTTCCTTTGTCTATGATCCCACACTTGTGTCTACCTCATGCTCTCCCACACTTGCCTCACAATTCCTCATCTGTGTCCTACACTGCTCCTAACCTTCATTCTCCTTTTCTAAAGACTCCCCACAAGTTCAGTGCCTTCGAGCCTACAAGCCCCGAGAGAATGATGAGTTGACACTAGAGAAAGCGGATGTGGTGATGGTGACACAGCAAAGCAGTGATGGTAAGAGGGAAGATCCCTGAGCAGGACGTGGGCCAGCAGAGGATGGAGAGAGATATACCAGCTTCCTAGGGCTGCCATAATAGAGTACTGAAAGCTTAGCGGCTGGTAACAACAGTAATTCTATCAAGGTTGTGGGGTTGAGAAGTCCCAAATCAAAAGTGTCAACTGGCTCTTCTGAAGCTTCTACAAAGGATCTTTACCTTGTCTCAATCTCACAGGTTTTAAAATGTCTGCATAATTCTTATCTCTGCATACATATCCTTGTGGCTCTCTTCCTTCTGTGTGCATCTAAATTACCCCTTCTGTAAAGAGACCAATTCTGACTGATTGATGGACTCCAGGGTGACCTCAGTGTAACTCTATTAATTGTATTTGGAGCAGTTTCGTCCCCAAGTTTCATTGCTGTGAAGAGACACCCATAACCAAGAAAACTCATAAAGGAAAGCATTTAATTGGGGCTGGCTTACAGTTCCAGAATCCATTATCATCATGACAGGAAACATGGTGGCACAAAGGCAGCCATCATGCTGGAGAAGGAGCTGAGAGTTCTACATCTTGATCCACAGGCAGCAGAAGTGAATGCCACATGAGGCCTGTCTTGAGCTTCTGAGACCTCAAAGCACACTTCTTCCAAAAAGGCCACACTTCCTAATAGTGCCACTTCCTATGGACCTATGGGGGCCATTTTTATTCAAACCACCACACCAAGTAAGAACAGATTTCAAGTTACCAGGGTATTAGGTTATAAATAAATACTTTGATGGGCAAAATTCAACTAATAGCAGGGAAGAAGACTGTAACCTTCCGCAGGTCTAGGGCAGCCATTTCCATACTATGCATAGCAGGGCTTTTCATGTTGGAGGATCGTGGTCCCTTTAGCCTCAGGATGTAGATTAATTTTCATCAAGGAGGTCCAAGAAGTTAGCATTAACCCTTAACATCTAATTCTTCTTTCCCCTTACTGTGTACTACAGGCTGGCTGGAGGGTGTAAGACTCTCAGATGGGGAGCAAGGCTGGTTTCCTGTCCAACAGGTAGAGTTCATTTCAAACCCAGAGGTCCGTGCTCAGAACCTCAAGGAAGCCCATCGAGTCAAGACTGCCAAACTACAGCTGGTAGAACAGCAAGTCTGATTGTTCTTGGTGAGGAGTCTTCTGAGCTTATGAACAAGCATTCCTGGAGATGGCTAGTCATAGAAACCTGCTGCAGAAGCTTTCTGGGGACCAGGAACTTGGCCTTCTGCAGTCCCAAGGACGAGTTCAGTCCCTTGCTCCAGTACTTCTTTGCATTTTGTGCTTTGTAGGGAATATTTGAGTGACTGCACACTGGATTCCGGGAACCTTTCTTCAGAGGAAAAGGGACTATGGGGCCTTAACTTAGGTGCTGTACTTCTGCTCCCAGATGGTAGTTGTACACCATCTGCTACGACAGTGTAGATTCAGAGCTGGCTGGGTATAAGGTTGTGGACATGTTACCAGATAGAACTCAGCCCACTCACTGGACGGAGGTGTTTAATGGGGATTGGCACACCATGTGGAAAGGTGAACCTGGTGACCTCTAGAATATCTTCCAATCTGAGGTTGTCCTCAGTGCATGTGCCCCTGCAGTCCTTGTTTCTTGGTGGCAATGTGAGGGTGGCATTCTCTCACTCTAATAAACTTGGCACTTCTCTGAGTGTTTACTTCTCAGATTACTTAGTACTCACTGAACAAGATTTACAATTCAGAGTCTCATAAGAACTCCAGCCTATATGGCATGTCATGAAAGACCAAACTGGTTCACAGATTATATAAGCTACGAGCTTCTAATAAGACCTAGGAGCTTGACCAGTGGCTCTGCATGTTGTAGCTTCAGAGCTTGTAGGAGGAATTAGAAGGCACAATTCAAATAATTGGAGCACATCCATAGGCACAGATAGGTTAATTTGGGTGGATTTGGCAAATGCTATTCCAACCATTTATGACTTTCTGTTGTGATATTAACTGCAATGAAGATGCCAGCCTAGGTGTTCTCTCTTTGTGGAAGACAGTGGAAAGAGTCCTTGGATGCAGTTACCATGCTGTCATGAGTTAATCAGTCCAAATCCTTACACAGTACCTGATCAATACAATGCAAAGTCCAAGCCAAGCAAACAATGAAATCATTCTCTGTCCCCTTTAACATTCCCTTTCTTGGCTGAAGCATGTCACCACCATTGTTTTTATTGTCTAGCATCCCACGTGACAACACATGCATCCTTTGTCCCATCTTTTAAGTAGGATCACTATAGTCTTTCCTTAGTCATTCTACTGTATTTTATGATTAGGAGGACTCAAGGGCGGAGTTGCATTGCAGCTTTGCACAAAGGTAAGAATGAAGCAAAATGTGTTCCTAACATTATTTAAATAAAATTTATTAATTAACAAATTATTAGCAATCAGTTAATAATATATGTTAATATAGCATAGTAATATTAACTCTTGACAACATACTGCTTTTTAAATCCATTCTAAAATTCAAGTAAGCTTGATTGCTGTTTAAAAAATACACTAATATTTTATTTGAGGCAGAATGAGTACTAAATATACACTAGGGCTAGTTTTAGGGTAGCCCAGTTGATATGTTCACAACTGACTTTAATATTGTGACATATTTTGTATACGTATATTAATATGTAACTTAATGACATTCATATTAATGCCTGTGGTAATTACATTCTAAACTATTTGTATAAGTAACATTAGAGTACTGGCCATACAACCTGAAGAGAGTTACGTGCAACTTTGCAATTTCCAGGCAAGTTCTCTGGTATTTCTTTGGAGGTAAAAATAACCCATTTCTTCATGATGGATGTTCTGGCAGCTGTTGCATTGTCTGATTGTTTCAGATAATAAATATATATATATATATATATATATATATATATGCATTGGATTCTTATCTAATCTGGAAAATCAGAAGACATTTGGTTTCTACATATCAGATGGTCTTTAATTTAAAAGAGAGAAACTTAAATATTTGGTTTAAAAAAAGGGAGGAAAAACTAGACATGGGTAATCTCTCTTCAGTTCAGTTACTAAATTTTCTACAGACTTTGAGTTTGGGGAAATGGTGTATATGGAGACCCAGTGGTTCTCCCTGGAGTCTCACAAATTTGCCAGGCTGATGTCACTGGCTCTGCTTATAAGGAGGTGAGAAACACCTGCATTGAAGCATCGAGGGCATTCAGCTTTTTGTTGCTTTTCTAAGTCATGCACCCGTGATGTCATCAATAGGCCTGCTTATAGATCTGAATAGAGATAGACATGGAGCTTGCAATTAAGTAAATGGATACTGAATTGGTTTGTTTATGTAGCTGTTAACACAGAACTGGGTCATTTTTACAAATTCTTGTGAGTTGCTTATTCAAAGTTTATGTTCACAACTCACTTTCAGTTAAGGTTAACTAAGAGCTTAGGATTTTTATCACATATTATTTGCTGTGTTAGTTAGAATGAGTATTGATAACAGCAGCTGAGGGGATTCTTCCCATTTTCTTTCAGGTCTGGGGCTCAAATTCAGAGCATTGATTGGGAAACCAACATTCTACTACTCACCTTCACTCTGTGGTCCCCTTTTAAAATTAACCTTTGGGATAAATATTATTCAAGGGTCTAAATAAATTACATGTACCGACATCCTTCCTATGACACACGTTTTATCTCTTAGAAGTAAACTTGATTATAGTTTGGATTCTCTTGAGGTACCCACATAGTCTGTGTGCTTTTTCAATGGTATTTCCCATATTATGTATTTAATTATGTGATTAAGTATTTAGTGCTCTTTCCTTTATTATGAATTGTTTTCTGGGTCAAATTGCAAAAGCCAGTGTTTTGGTCTAGTAGCCCTTTACAGTCAGCTACTACTTGCTAATCCACCTCCCCACAACACAGCTGAGCACTTGTGCATGTTTGAGCTTGGCTTTGAGACCTCTGTGTAAATATGTTAAATGGTGATGACTTGGTTTTATCACTACCACAGACCAATGCCCCTAAAGCCACATTAGCTGTAAATATGACTCAGGAGTTGCATGACTGTAGGGACAGGAGCCAGCAACTTAGTGTAATCTTCTCACTCTGAAACTAGGTGTGTGGAAAGGCCAAAGGTTACAAGCAACTGATCTGGAGAGATGGGCCAAACTCAGCCAGGAGTCAAACTTCTCGCTTTGATATAGAACATTTCTCTAAGCTCTATAGCCTTTGACCGATCTTCCCAACCTGCCCATTTTTAAGATGACAGTTATGACGAGTGGAAATTTTCTTGCTCCTTCCTTGTAAGAGTGCTCAGTCTAATTGCCACAGAACGTTACAAAAAGAAATGGCAATGAGTGATCAGGGAGTGTTGATTCTAGGTGGGTAGTGGACAGAGAATTTGGGGAAGAAAGGAGCTCTAAGCTGTTTTTCCTCAGCTGGTAAGGGTGGAGGTAACTGCTGATCCCTGCTGCTTGGTGAATGAGTCATGGCGCCTGAAGGCAGAACTTGCTGCAATAGGGAAGGGCTAAGTCTGGCCACAAATGAAGCACCAATGAGCAGATAAATATTTTCCTGGCACTTTACCCGAGTCTTTCAGAGAGGCAACTCTTCCTGAACAATACAAACGGAAACTGTGAAGTAGGAGCCAGTCTGTGTGTGCACTAATATGGAAATTCTAAATCTGCTTGCAGACCAAGGGGCTCCTGATCACCAAGGAGAAAGTTCAGACTGTTCAGGGAAGGTAGCCAAGATCCACAGACCATCAGCTATAGTAGATCAGTGTCACAGAGAAACTGTAGGCCACCAAAGGAGTAAGCTGTCCTGGGATAAGAGGAAAATAAGATGGGACTCATCCAGCCAGTTCTTGGGTGTTTTCTTCAGATCAAATTGTGATGGGAGTCAGATTATTCAGTATTGGTGCTGAAAACACCTGAAGATCTTTGTGTTTTAACAGCCTCAGTCCTGTCCTTAGACTTAGTGGAGCTGGAGATGGAAAGGGACTTGCTGAATGTCACACAACCAATTATGAGCTACAGATGCAAACAGTTCCGTGTTCTCCACTGAGATTTCAGCAAGTTTCCTTTGGAGTTTGCTGTTTTCATAAAAGGTTGAAGGTGATCTGCTGTGAGGTAGAAAGTTGAACAGAGAATGAGCGGCCAGGGTGTTTCTGAGAGAGCAGGAAGAGCTGATGCTCACGTGTATGGGTGGTTAATAAGCAGGTGCAGGTGATGGTGGAGAGCTGGGTTGGGCAACAGATTGAAAACAAGGGTCAAGGTGTGGTTTCCAAGTAATTTATTACCCTTGCACAGTGGGCCTTCAGATACTAGCGAGAACTTGTGTGAGTGTGTGCAAACGTGCTAGTGTGTATGCATGTGTGCGTGTTTAAATTTAGAGGAGGAACATAAAATATTTTTTATGGACAAGGTGGATTTGATGCAGAAGACTGGATTTCCTCTCTGGAATAAAGTTATGTTAGAATTAACTAACCAAAGGGAAACAGGGATTAGAAAGCAAATTGAAAGTGTTTTAAACATTTGGCAGTTGAGCAGGTGCCTACACACTTGTATATGCACCTGTGAGTGCGTTCTCAGTTGCTCTCCACTTTATTTCTGGAGACAAGGTCTCTCACCGAGAATGGAACTTGTTCATTAGGCTAGAGTGGCTGGCCAGGGAGCCCTGGAGATTCTTCTGTCTCTGCCCTCCCATTGTGGGCATTACAGGTATGCACCAGTGTGCCCAGATTTTTATTTGGGTGCTCGGGATCAAACTCAGGTACTCATGTTTTTGCAGCAAGCAATTTACCAACTAAGCCATTTCTCCGATTCCAGAAAGTCTTATTTTTCAGTCTGTTATACTTGGCTCATGTCTCCACCACCAAAACAAACATAATTTTGTGGTAATTAATTCCTGGACACGAGAATGATTTCACTGCTCTGTCGACTCCCAGTCCTATCACCCATCATTCTTCTGGAAGTGTTTTCTAGATTGATGTCAAATTTGAAATGTTGTCGCCCCCTCCAACCTATTACTAGTAAGTCTTGCCACTAATGAACCCAAACAGATGTCATGCATGCATTCCACAAGCATCCCTCTAAGTCCTTCTGTTTCTCCCGGACCCCCACCCTTACACATATGCTGACTTTCTTCTCTACCTGTGTTTTTTCGAGTTCTCATTCTCTTCCTGGTTTGGGAGAGTGCAGCCTTCCTGTCCCCTTTACAATTCCCTCTTCTCTATCCAAATAATATTGTTTTTATTTAAGACAAACAGAGCAGTACTGAATATTTACATTTTCGAGAGACACAGATCTGGGCCTTACTGAAGGACTTGATTCCACTTCTGTTATGGTTTAAATTCAGTTTTACACTAACTCTCAATAGCCCTTGCTTATTGATGTGCACATCTCGTGGTGAGGGAAGCCTGTCTGAAACCTATTCTTACAACTTGGGCCAAGTACTCCCCTCCAATTCAAGTTTCACATTTTCATCTTTCACATACCTACTGCTTACAAGGTTGCTTTCACAAGAAATTACTCATCAGAGAGCTAGTTACACAATGAATACTAAATACACTGTTATCATTACCATTAATATTTCATTTGAGACCCAGTTTCGAGGTAAAGCACAAGAGCCATTTCAGCTCCCCAGAGTCTTATAAAACACATAAATACACAAATCAGGGCAGACTGTGACTGATGGCTTTTTATCTAAGAAAGCTCCAAATTTAAAGTGGTTGGCATTAATGAAGCAAGACCCTGCTATCTGCATTTGGAGAGTGTACTAAAATCATAAGATATTAATGCAGGTTTGGCTAAGGTGATTTTTGGAAATAAATCTCACGATTTCTCTTCTGTAAATTAGGATACTTATACCCATATTTGTATATTTATTAGTCTGACTTCTCTGTGACCTACCGCTCTCACTGGGCTCTAGATCATTTTCTGTTTTCATATTTATTTTTATTTTTTGAAAATTAATGTTTTGTCTGCATGTATGTCTCTGTGAGGGTGTCAGATCCCCTGGAACTGCGGTTACAGTTGTGAGCTGCTATGCTTGTGCTTGGAATTGAACCCAGGTCCTCTGTAAGAATAGCAGGTCCTCCCAACCACTAAGCCATCTCTCCAGCCACTTCTGGATCATTTTTCAACCCAAAATCTCTTCCAGCTCTTTCTACCTCTGCCCCCAAACTACCTATTACTAGACAATCTCAGTACCAGCCCACTGTCCTGTTCTCCTTCTCCAAGATGTTTCCAGAGCAAAAGCAGTGAGTTCATCTCAGGATGACTTATTACTTGCCATGAGAGATAAAATTGTGTGGTCTCCTGATCTCAACTATACTCTGTCCCTACCACACACAGCTCAAGCTGTCTTTGGTTCTCATCTCCCTGACCCCGATTCCAGGTTTTTTCTTCACACATGAACTCAGCCTTAGCAAACACAAAGTATTTTCATTCATGCAAATTTGCTGTGTCTCCGCTTTCCTCATTATAGCAGTTATTACTTATAAATCTATTTTTTCTCTTTCTCCTCATTCCCTTTAGTTAATTAACTACCATGTTGCAATGATTCGAACCTTAGCATTCCCCAGGTCTACAGCCTCTGCAGCCTCCTCCCTCACCTGCACTGGTTATCCCTGAGGCTCGTTCAGTCCCTCTGTATTGAATCTTTATAACTTCCCTCTATAAATCTGACAGTCTCGCTGTCCATTTCTTTTTTGAAAGCACAGATCACAGACAGGCATGCCCATATGTTAAAACAGCAAAGAGTACAGTCTGGTTACCTGCATCTAGGATGGAAAGCCCCTCCCTGGTCCCCTCACCAGCTTCAACTTCCCTCACAGCCTTCAACCAGCTGATCCAACATACAGCAACCCCCTGAGCTCCCTGGTCATCATCCAGTGTCAGTGCTCTTGTGCCTGCTTCTGCTAAGACAACTGCCTTTTCTTCCTTGCTTCTCTAGAGCCTGCTCTTCCTGTCATAGCTACTCTATCCGTATGCTCAAAGCTTTCTCAAGGCTGCCCCAGCAGACAGACTGAACTGCTCCTCATTAGTTCTCCTGCTCACTGAGTTCTCATGGAAAGTCCCACACAGCTCTGCTCAGCCTTGCCTCCTGCGTTGTACCTGGTCCTCTGTGTCAGACTGTCCAGTGCAACTAGCAGTTCCCAGAAAGCTAGGAAGGCATTTTATTCATCTTTGTATCTGTCAAGTGCATTTGGTGCCTGTAAATCCCTCTCAACTGCTGGAACAAATGCGTGCCCTTATTTCTCAGGGCGTTGTTATGGAATCCAAATGGAAAGGTATTTATGACAGAGCAGCACACACTAAGCCTCAAATGTAAGAACTAAATCTCCTTCAGTGTCCCCCTGACTCAAGCAGACACCTCTTCTGGGTAAGCAGAGAAAAGCTTCCCTTCAGAGGAATCACATTTATTCCTAAGTAACCATAGCCATTTAAGACTCCAGCTAAATTGATTTTTGTAACCTGTTTCCATCCCATGTTCCATTAATGCAGATCATAGTTAAGTAGACATTTGGTGTCTATTCAGTGTCTTAAGTTACATAAGCATCGTGAAATATTCAGCTGACAAGAAAAGATAGTAATCAAATGGCTTTAAAACTTCTAGAAGAAAAAACTCACACACACACACGCACTCGAAAACAGGAGCCTGTGTGGAGGGATGCACAAGCCTGTAAGGATGCAAAAACCTGTAGAAAGAGGGATCAGAGAGGAGCAGAAAGGTGATTAGGAATGTTAGCAATGAATATAGGGCTGTTCAGAAGCTTGGCATGCAAGAGTAGACACGGAGGCAGTCTCTGGGGTCTCCCAATTATGATGCTTTCTGTGGACTTACATATCCTTAGCTGAGAGCTGAGTAGATTAAAAATATGCTAGGCTGAATAGATTAAAAATACCTTATCCTTTTAAAAAAATCATTTGTTGCTAATCTGAATTTGCTATTTACCTGAAAAAGCCAAACTGATAACCAAAAGTCTTTGATAACCAAGTCTTTGCTAGAATAGGATCCTGGAGCATTTAAGGGAAAGTCCTGAGCAATTATCCCCAAGGCCTTCTTTCTGGCTTAAAATAACCAGTTCTAGGTTCACAAACAGAATGGGGATGCATTGCCACCTAGTGGAAAATAGCTGTAAGGAAATTAAACAGTGGCGCTGGCTTTTATTTTTACTTTATTCAAATGTCTCTAACGTTTACAGGAAGGGTGCTGCTCTGGATAATAGCAAAGTACTGAGGAGCAGAAGTTGCACTGCTAGGTGATGTCAATCCAGGATGACTGGGCAGGTGATGTTGGCGTGAGGCTGGAGTATGATGTTCTAGGGGTCTAGGTGAACTGCCTGAGATGGGGCGGTGAACTCTCCGGCATGCAACACCCCCCCCCCCCCATCACCCCTCCTCCTCCAGTCAAGGAAAAGCAAAGGCAAGAGTGATCTAGAAGTGCAAGAACTTTCCAAACGAGGGTGCTCAGGGGTCTAACTACAGAAGCTAGGAAAGAAAAGCGTTGAAGAGCCCCCCCCACCCCCAGTGATCACCATGGCAACCAAAGACAGCTAAAAGCCTAGATTCTCATTTCAGCCTGTTTGCTCTAGGAAAGGAAAGCTATCTAGCAATTAGCAAGTTTAAGCCAGCTGTTCTCAACCTGTGGGTCATGATCCTTTTAGCAAACCTCTATCTCAAAAAAATATTTACATTATGATTCATAACAGTAACAAAAAATTCAGTTATAAAGTAGCTATGAAAATAGTTTTATGGTTGGGTCAGCATAACATGGGGCACTGCATGTTAGGGCTGTGGCGTTAGAAAGGTTGAGAACTGCAGGCTTATATGAAAAGTAAAATGAATAAAGACAACTTTTGAGCCCAAACCAGGGCATCAGAACCGGGTTCAGTAATTCCATTGATATTCTAGTACAAACAGGAGAGGGTCCCTGTCACTAAATAGGGCCATAGATACTAATTTCTATAGAGCTGATTTTCATGAAAATCTATTTAAAGTTATTTTAGATTTCTAGAAGAGATTTTTGAAATGTAGTTTATAAACAGTTTTTTTTAAAAAACATACAAAACCAAGAAATCAACTAACAACAAATGGTGAAGATGTGAGGAAAGACGAATGCCTGTCTGCTATTGATGGAAGTGGAACCTAGTGCAGCCATTACAGAAGTCTGTATGGAACGTGAAAAAAAAACATGAAATAAATGTAACTATACCCTAAAACTCAACTATACCACTTTCTGCACATACACAAAAGATTCTGAATATTACCAGAGAGACACCTGAACATCCATGCTTATTGCTCCATTGTTTGCAACAAAGACATGGATGTCTGTTGACAGAGAATGGAAAATGTGGTATCTATACATAATGGAAATTTTTCATGTATAAAACAAAACTGAAACTTGCAGAAAAATGAATAGAACTAGAAAGTATTCTGCTAAATGAGGTAATACAAACTGACAAAAATCACTTCTCTTTCATATACAATTCCTAGTTTACCACATTATACACACACATACGTATGTGTGAATAACACAGTAAGTTAGCATATCTATATATACCATGTATATCCATGTTATGTATATATGTACACATATAGATATGTGTATGTGTGTATCTGTGTGTAGGTAGGTGCAAGTGTGGGCATAGTCTATAACACCAGAAAAGAAACCAAAGTGAGAGGGAGCAAGATGTTGAGGAAGGGAGGAGGTCAATAAGATACACGAGTCAAAAAACGGAAACAAGTTTATGGGGCCAAAAGGTAGGAGGTGGGTCAAGGAAATGGGGCTGAAGAAGAAATGAATAAATGAAATTGGGTTTCAAAATGCAGTAATGAAACCTAATAATATATATTCTAATTAAAATAACAAAATATTTGTCTTAGTTACCTTTCTATTGCTGCGATAAGACACCACAGCCAAAGAAACCTGTAAAAGAAAGCATTTATTTGGGGCTATTTTAGAGGGTGAGTCTAAGACCACCATAGTGGGGAGCTTGGCAGCAGGCAGGTAGACATGATGCTAGAGCAGGAGCTAAGAGCTTACTTACATAGTGACCCACAGCATGAGACAGAGAGCTAATTTAGAATAATTGTGACACACCTCCACCAGCAAGGCCATACCTCCTAATCCTTCCCAAATCGTTCCACTAACTGGGAACTAAACATTCAAATATATGAACCCATGGGAGCCCATTCAAACCACACTACAATGTTCTTATGAGGCATAAGACAGTAAGTGTTGCCTAGGTATACAGCATTTGTTATGTAGTTAGGTTGACAGGAGAAATAACTTATTTGGTTGCACTACAGAAAATGTGTTGATTTTATTGGGTCACTAAAAGTAGGTTCTTCTAAAAAAAATTATTGTAGGAGACAGCAAAAGATAGCTTTGGATGATAGTACTGTTGAGGATTCATCACTAGCTTATATCTCTATTGCCATTAATAGATTATTTTCTAAGGGAATGCCAAAATATCTTACATACCACCATTATCCTGCTTATTAATTTAGCAATGGTTGAAATATAAATATCTTAAATATACTGGCTCAATTTTCAAATAGGATAAACTCTCTAAGCCAGATATTCTGGGAGAATTTCAAAACATCTTAACAAGATCACAAAGAGTTAAAACTAACCAAACAAAGCTGAGCAGGTGATATAAATCTCCATGTATTTAGATTTAAGCTGTTATTTCTCCAAGTACAAATTAGGAGTGAACTGGACTCAAAGCATCTTTTATTAAAATATCCTAGGGGCTGTAGTTGTCAAGAATACAAATGTGCTATAGGGCCCAACAAAACACCACACTAATGTTTTTCACTAGAAAAACCATTAGCAGAGATCTTGCCAGATAGAGTCTTCAATACGCATCTCTGGCCCCTTTAGCAGAGGTAAGGTCAAGACCTGACCATCATTCCTCGGAGGAATGTTAGAAGCTCACATTCACCTGACAAGAGACAAGGGACCTGGAGCCCAAGCCATGCAAGGGCTGAGCAAAGTGGTTCCAGCATGCCTGCAGAACATAGAGCTTTTGGGAATGGGACACACTCCTCAGTGTGCACAGTGGTAGTTTATTCTTGTGGTGCCTCACTTGCAAAACATGGGAAACAAAACTCTATCCAGTTTTTAGATACAGACATTTCTCCTGTGACATTATCCCTACAAGGCCCAGACTCACTTTCAGTTCTGAGTTTAAGAATAGACTATTTTATAGTGGCAGGACTGAAGGAAAAGTATAAGGTGCCCAAAACCTCCCTTAATGGAGAACTGGTCCCAGAAAATGCCAGGCTACACATAGGGATGCCCAGTGGGGACCTCCCAGGAGAGTCACATCTAACTGGCACAAGTAAGCAAGCCAAGGAAGCAGTGACACAGCTCTTCATTCACAAACACAAACACCCAATAGTTACTGTTTTATTGCATACACTGACTAGGATGGAAATAATATCACCTGTAACATTTGGAATAACAAGATCCTTCTTTCTTTTGAATTCTTAAAGGGTAAAGCGGAAAAGCTCTCTTCCTTCTCTAAGCCCAAGCTGGAAAGACCTTGGACCTGTATAGCAGGCCAGTCCATTGCCTTTCAAATCTTTCAGTGCTGTTCTCCCCCCACCCCCCAGGCCTCCAATAAGACCTTCACTTTATTCTTTAGCTCCAATGGCATGGCTATTCTTATTTTTGTCTCTGACCTCCTCTTGTGCGGGTTGCTCAAGGGAAGAGGAAGTCTCATCTGACATTTTGATTAGTGAGGACCCTGTCTCTGGTCTACTGCCTTCAAGAAGCCCATTGAGGCCTAATGAAGGCTGCTTGCTCATAGTTGGAGTGCATGGAGTCAGAAACAGGTCAGGAAAGTAGCCCTCTACCCCTAGGGGGTGTCCTAGAGGCTGCGGGTAGTGAGGATGAGGGAAGGGAGGTTCTGGCAAACAATGGCCGCTCCAGGGTCCAGTACCTGAGGAGTCAAAGAACATGGGAATTATTGGACAGAACTAAGAACATCAAATGCCACTGAATAAACTGTGGAAGAGTCTCTTTATATTTCCTTGGGACCATGGCTTAGGTTCCTAGTAGAAGCCTGAGTGAAACATTAACACGAGCCTCTCACCCAGCATCAGACAGGCTCCTGAATTCCAGGTACTGTGTGGATTAGCAACTGTGACTTCGTAGACCACAAATCAAGGCCAAATGCTGGCTTCTATAGGCACCAAGGAGACCAAGAACCCCCTGAAAAATCTTTCATTTCCCCCTATAGAATTCTTTCATGCATGAGATGGAGGGCTTTGGAGTTTTAGAAGTCCACATAGTTTAGCATAATTAGGTGCTACCAATCCTGTACAATGTCCTTTTGTTCATTGTTTCTAGTAGTCACCAAATCCCCCAGCAATATGAAACTAGGGTTCAAATGCCAGGCCAACAGAAGTTTCAGGATAGCTATGATCAGGGGCAATCGAGAGGTTTGCTCACCACCCAGACTTGCCTCATTCTGTTTTCCAGATGAGGAGGTATTCTGCCCTTTCTCACCTTCAAAGGAAAAGGGGTTATTTTTCTTTCTAACCCAAACTCACCCATGTTTCCAGGAGGTGGCTGCAGCAAGATCTGACCTGGTGGGGGCCCTGGACAATAATCCTGTGATGAGTCCCCACTGAAGCCAAAAGGAAATGAAAACAGAGAGTCTTCTGGTGGTAGAAATGGCAGTGAGCTTGGGATGGGGAAAGGGAAGGGAGGCAGATATGGAAACTGGGACTGAAGGGATGGGAAAGGGGGTGGCTGTGGAGCCTGGGAGAGCTGGAATGAACCCAACTGGCTGCTTGCTTGGTAATCCTGAGGCCCCAGGTCTTCCAGAGTTGAGTAGGTGGGTGGTGAGGTGAAACTATGGAGGACAGAGGAGTATTTAATGAGATGTAACAGGGAAGAGACCATTTCCCCCATAAGTCCTTTCTCCGTCTCTGGGACGACATCAAACCTTGGATAGCACATCTGCCTTTTCACCTTCCCACCCCCTCCTCACTGCCCCCCCTGCTTCTCTTCTATTGCTACAAAAGGGTAGATCCCTGCTACTCAGACTCACACAGCATCTCCTTCCCCATCACAGAAGCCCCTCCCATTCACCCCTTTCCTCTTTACACCACCATTCCTTTCTTCTCTCCAAGATTACAAATGAACTCGGGCCCCATACCTAGTGGGCCAAGACCCACAGGGCTTGTCCTTGTATATGCTGTCACTGCCAGGAACGTCCCTCAGTGGAGGCAGCACTTGAGGTGTTTGAATGGGACCCAGAGGAAGAGGAAGGTTGGTCCTTCGAATAGGTGGGGGACTGAGGAGTGGTGGAGTCACTGGCACACTTCCAGCGCCCTCATTGTGCTGAGAGGGGGTCAGAGTCTGGTCAGAAGTCAGCAGCATGGGGGGCTCTAGGAAAATATGGCAAATAGGGGCATGAGAAGATGGGGGTGGAGAGGTAGCTGTGTCACTGCTGAATGGCAGATAGTACAAAACCCTGGAGAGCTGTGGTCACTGCCACCTCTATGGAGTGAAGACTTTCTGTTTCAACTGTCTTCTTAGCTTTCATCCTCACCCCACTCCCCAAAAACCTTTCTGAAAGTGGGAGCTCACCAGGAAAGGCATCCAGAATGTGCTCTGGAGGAACAGGGCCAGGTTCTAGGTCTGTAGGCATAGGATCTAGGAGGTCAGGAGCAGATCTGGAGGCAGAAAGAGGGAAAACTATCTTGAGGCTATTGAATGTAGAACTCAGATTTGGTGCAAGGAAAGAACTATTTACAAGGCACCAGCAACTCCTTGTCTCCAGCCCAGATCCCTTAAAGGATTAGCCAGTATCCCTTGTTCTTAATCCTCATGCCCAACATCCTCCTTCAAGAACCCAGGACTCCAGTGCAGACTCCACTTCTGCTTGGTGTGGACACCCAACAACTTGAGGCTGCTCTCACCCGCACTGGCTGCTGTCAGCACTGGGGGCTGCAGGACTGTTCTTATTTTCCTTCTCGTTCAGTTTCTCCACTTTTCTCCACTTTGCCCTTCGGTTCTGAAACCACACCTAGGGATAGAGGAAGGGTATCTGAACTTGAGAATGCTGGCAGAGACAGAGGCTTGGGCATGACTGTGGAAGACAGTTTCCTGAGTATCAGCTACCTAGTAGCTCAGAAGTATAAAAAGATCTCTGTAGCGTCTTCCTTCATCTTTTAATTGGTTAAGGCTGTGGCCCATGAACAGTTGGGACACCCTTGCATCTGAGACCAACTTCAGCCTCTATCTTAGCTGAGGCTGAGTACACGGCCTCTCCTAGAGAGGTCTAACCAGCAGCTTCCAGATTACTCTTCTGACCAATTAGCCAGCCCCTTTTACCATGATGCGTTGAGGGGTCACCCCCACCATCTGGGCAATCTCGTGGCGTTTGTCACTGTCAGGATAGTGGTCTTCCTGGAATATTCGCTCCAGTTCTTCAAGCTGGTCTGCAAAAAGAAGACACTTCATGGAGGAAACACCATAGCAGGAAAGAAGAAAGGAGATGCTCTTTGTGCACCCACAGCAGATGAGGCCATTGGCCCCAACCCAAGAGCCAGGCCTCCTCTCATACACAGTGTGATATATACATTTCTGAATCTTCTATCCTGGTCTAAGACAAGATAGCCTGCCTGGTCTCTTCAGGGATCAGAATTGTTGGCACTGCCATGGACAAAGAGAACAGGGCAACGTGACTACCCACACTCCAACATCTCCTCCGACCACATTGTTTGCACAGATTACATAGTTTCCTCCACCACTGGGGACTAACCTGAGCGGTACAGGGTTCGAGTCTTTTTCCGAAATTGACAGGTCATGTCTAGGGATTCTTTCTTCAGGTCTCCCTCTCTCGAGTTGAGGGGACTAGGGGCTTGGCCTGACTCAAAAAGCATAGATTTGTGAATAGCACATACTGAGAGACATCATGAAAGATGTTAATGCCAAACCTTTCACGTTCAGCTTTCTGGGCTTACCGGAGACGCCAGAAATGGACGGCTTCACGGTCTCTGCTTTTTTCTCTGGGAGAGAAGAACCTTCTTCCTGCGGTTGGGGACTGCATGCAGTTGGTGTGGGGGCTTTGTGCACTCTGCAGGTGTCAGCATCCATTAAATCCCCAGAAGTCTTTGACAGTGGCCTCTTTCCCACGACAGCTCTGGGGAGTGAGGACCGCTTGTCTTGGTCACCTTGGATAGGTAGGGCAGAATCTTGTAGTAGTCTCTTTGTCTTCAGTGAAGAAGTTCTGGGCTTGTCACCTGCTTCCTGGCCTGTGAAGAGCAGCAGCCACTGGCCCCAGCACTAGGGGGTAGAACCCCTTCCTCCCTGTAGCTGATCTGTTGTCAGAATGCAAACGTTCCTTTGCCTGTCTACCAAATGAGGCCTGGATGCCAGGCTTACCTTAACTGGGCAGTCCGGAGGACGGATTAGATAAGTGGCTCTCAACCTTCCCAATGCTGTGACCCTTTAATACAGTTCCTCATGTTGTAGTGACCCCTAACCATAAAATTATTTTTGTTGCTACTTCAGAACTATAATCTTGCCACCGTTATGAGACACAATGTAAATATCTGTGTTTTCCTGTGGTCTTAGGCCATCCTTGTGAAAGGGTCATTTGATGCCTCCAAAGGGGTCATCAACCACAAATCACTGGATTAGATAATCCAAGTGTAAACAACGACTGTACTTCTGCAGGGTCTTAATGTGACAACAATGGAAAGTGGGCACACATATTTTCAAATTTCCCCAGACACCCGAGGTGCAAACGCAGGGGGACCAGCATCTGTTTGATATTTCTAATAGACAACTGTTGGGGAAGGGTCAAGAAGGAAGAGAGAAGCAGGCAGACTGCCAGTCTGGCTCTCCTCAGACTAGCCCTTGTTTCAGAAGGGAAGCAAGTCACAGTGGCCTGCAGAGAAGATAAAGCAGGGCCCTGGGTCTCCACAGCACAGACACCAGGAGAGGCCATCAGAGGGGATCAGGAATGAGGAGACCTTTACCTTCCCTGCTCCCTCTCCCCTCCTAGTCCTCAATCCACCCATGTGTTCTAGTTCCTCCCTCCTCACCTTCCATCCAGTCCATCTCTTCTGCAGGTGAGGGAAAGCACTGGAAGGAAAAACTCCTCCACCCAGCTGCAAAGCTCACCCTCCCCAACGCTGAGGCAACCTTTACAGATGGCTTGCTGTAGATCCTAACAGGAGCACAGTACCCGTTTGACCCCTCCCCCCATCCCCGCAGGTACTTCCCCCCAGGTGAAGAAATGGGGGTAGGTTTGCTGGATAATTAACCCAAGATCACACAGGGACAGGGCCCAGGGGCTCAGACTCCCCTCAGCTACCTCCAGGAATCCAAAACACTTCCCATCCTTACTTCATGTACTCATAAGTAAATGCTAACTGGAGTCTTTGATATTGTCTCTAACAAACAACTTTCTAATAAAAGATAAAGCGGGAGGAGGGGGGCAAGTCCTGGCCCAGGAGTCTCTTCCAGATGATTCTAACACCACAGAACCCCTTCAGAGAGGTGGACAGGGGGTGCGACCAGAGGGTGAAGGCAGTAATGGTGTCAAGGGTCGCTGGGACAAATAAACTTCACAACAGTTATTAACATGTACAAAAGTAATTAAAAAGTTATTAACATGTACAAAAGCATGGTATGGAGTAGGCACTTGACAAACTTGGACCTTATTCCACAAGTACTGTAGTGGAAAAGGCGAAGGGTGTGAGAAACTAGATTAGAGCAGTGCTGGAGACCGCCACTGAGGACGAGCTTTATCCCCAGCACATCAGCAACCATTCCTCAATAGAAGGATGTGGTGAGGTGACCTCCCTTTCCCATTACCACCCTCAGATCTAAACATGCTCTTCAGGCTGGCAGAGTGACCGGCAGACCTCACGGGCTCAGCAAGTCCTCCTCACCAAGGCCAACCCCGATGTGTGCTCACCCCGCATTTTCCTGCAGAGCTTCTCCGTATCTTCCATGGCCCAGGCGCCCACTCCTCAGCCCGCACTGGTACCACAGGCGAAGCTTTAATGAAGTCCGTGGGGTGGCCAGGTGTGTGGAGTCTGCACAGGCCAGGGAGCACAGGCGGAGCTTGCCCCCCACTCCACCCCCAGGGCGAGCCACCGCACACCTGGGGTGGGGGCTGGGAGAGCCATCCCGCAGCTCCCTGTGTGCCTCAGTGCAGCGCCAAGGGCACCAGATACTGGTCCCCTCCCTAAAGTTGGGGCAGGAGCAGAACAGCAATGGAGGCGAGGCTCCCAGGCTAACCCATATTCTAGCATAGTGACTTGACATAGTTGTGGTTCTCACTTGACCCTTGTCCCTGAATATGAGGCTGTCCTATCTTCTGCTTACTTCAAGAATTCTTGTGCCTCAAAGCCCGAATTGATTTGAGTATCCTTAACATACAGATGCAGGGGCAAAGACAGGAATGGAGTTGAAAGTACCCCAGGCCTGGAGGAGATTAGACCTCTCGGATCCCTCGAAAGTTTGCTAGTATAAACCAGGCTCAAGCTAGTCCAGGCTTTTTTATTAGGCTTGCCCATTGAATATCAGCTTTCTGGATATTGAACCAGGATAAAAAAGACTTCTGATTCATGGAATGTTTCTTATTTCTTCTAGGAAAAAGATAGCAAAATTATAAAATTCTTACTGCTTCTTCCCACAGGAGTGGGAGAAGTGAGGAATGAAAGTGTTGGCCAGATTGAAACAGCTGTTCCGAGCTGGGGGAGGAAGCATGCCTTCTAACCAGAGCTCACGTGTTTTGATTTTAGTTACTTCAAAGTTCCTGGACACCAGGCGTTTTCCTGCCACATTAAACAATCAGCTACCGGGACGTTTTTCCTGTGTCTAAACACCATCTTATGAGAGGCTTCTTAAAGGAGTCTTAGTTTTTTCTGCAACATAAAACTGTAAATTCACTAAGGGCCTTACGATGGCTCAGTGGGTTAAAAAAAAGTACTTGTTTTTACAAACCTGATAACCTTAGTTAAATCCTCAGTGAACATGAAACACACACACACACACACACACACTGATAAATAAAATTTAAAAGATTAAAATACAAGCTAAATAACTTCACAGCAATATAATTAAACTTTAGTCATCTTCCATCCATTCCTATGCCCCCGTGAGTCTGACACACTTTTTAAAGAGAATTTTAGCCACAATATCCAGTTTCTATGCTAGAAGAATATCTGCAGCACTCCTGGTCAGGCCAGCAAGGTGTGGGTCCAGTGAAGGTGTTCACCTACAGGAAAAATCAGCCTCATTTGATTGTGGCTGGAACACTATGGTTTTCTGGATATACATTTAAGGACAACTACTGTGTGCCAGGGACTGAGGGAAATGACTGCCTTCCCCACAGAAGCTTATTGGTAGTCACAGATTAAAACAGTAGCTCAGAGGAATGAGTCATGTCAGTACTACATGGTCACTATGAATTGAGTAGGGGGCAGAGGAGGGAACCTTGAGCAGCAGATTCTCTCTTTGGAGCAGGAAGCACTTCTTAGAAGTGCTGACCCCTTTGCTGAAGCTATGTGACTTACATGTCACAGCCTGCCTAAAAAATCCACACAGCAAGCAAGCCCTTGACCTTGATGTAAGGGTCTTCCCGAGGCTGACCCTCTGTGCTCCACACCCAGGTGTTCAGAGCACTTTGATCTGATGATTTTGAAATTATTTTGATACCCAGCCATAAACCAGGATTTTGTAATGAATTTGTTTAAAATGCACTTTGCAGGTCTCATCCTCTGAAATCCTCTGAAATCTTAATTACTACTAGGTCCAAGGACAGACACCAAACACACACTTTAACAAGAACCTTGGGGAATTCTACTATGCCTCACAAACTAAGGCACTTTTAGACTTTTGAAAAGTAAAGTCAATTGAAAGCTTCCCCAGAAAGACATTGGGGTAGAGCTCAGAGGTATGGTGTTTAGCATGTCAATGCTCTAAGGTCTGGGTTTTTTGTTTTTGTTTTTGTTTTTTTTTTTTTAGTTTTGTTTGTTTTTGTTTTTAGCACTTCAGAGCAAAGCAAAGGCACACTTCTTGGGAATGAATATGATGACGGCGACCATTATGGGACAAGGGCATCAGCTTTTCCCTCTCCTAGGGTGTCTCCTGGCAGTGAAAAGCAAGATACAATCTCTTAAATTGATTAACCTATGGCATTAGCATGTCATCCCTCTGTGTCCTTGCCCATTAGTGTGTTTTTCTCACGGGCTGACCCCACCAGGGTGAAGATAAGAAAAACACCATCTTTGTTACCTCTGACCGTGAAAGATAGGAGGGCCTCATTATGTAAAGGATTTTTGGTAGGGAGTTGGGGGATTAAAATGTTTGTTATTTTTCAAAACGCATAATTGAATTTATTGGGATATAAAATTTGTTTTGTTTTCTCTTGCTCTTGGTCATCTGGCCTTATCGTGACTTCTTTTTCTCCAAATGACACAGGTCAGTGTTTTCTTTATTTACAGGAATGGCTTGTACTTGAAGGCTACAAGTGGATTTGGGGTCGGATGTACAACACGGCCTGCTTGATAGGAAGGTATGGTCTTGGCAATACAGACCACTAAGTTTTACTTCTGATGGAAATTGAAGTGGAACGATTGTATCATGGCAGTTAACACTCTTCCCTGACAAGAACGACATTTCGAGTACATGGAAGACCGCAGGGTGTTGTTTTAGGCGCTCTTGAGGATGCTTATTTCCAAGTCTTGTTCAGCTACATTTCATCTTTGTAATCTCTGACTATTTGATATACTCAACAGTGTTTGGGAGGAAGGCACATGCTTTTTATGCTTTTATTATTTGGTTTCTTAGTTTCCAGAGCCAAACCAGAAACCACACCGGTCTTCCCCATGTAAGAACTGTTTGTTACAATATCTTTCTACCTTCCTTCCTTCCTTTCTTTCTTTCTTTCTCCTTTCTTTCTTCTTTCCGACCTCCTCCTCCTCTTCCTCCTCTTCCTTCTTCCTCTCTCTCTCTCTCCCTCTCTCTCTCTCCCTCTCTCTTCCTCCCACTCTTACTCTTCTTTTTTATTGGATATAATCACAAAAGAGCAAATGAAATGTGTCAGCTGCTACTAGACAATTGTCAGTTTCTCCCCAGTCTGTGTAGAGCTAACCTTATAAGTGGGGTAAGCAAGTAAAGTAAGCTCTCTTTCCCCTTTCTTTTTTTATCTAATGAGAACCACAAATGGCAAAAAAAAAAAAAAAAAAGCTTCAAAGCAGTTGTTCTTTGTGCCACACCTAAAGTCACTAGGAGAACTGAGACCAGAGACACAGGAGTTAAGTTGTGAAAGACAGCTGGAAAGCTACACAGGCCTAGGATAGTGAGACCAGCTTCCAGCAAATAGGAGACCTGGGCTCCAGAAGAAGGGGTGCTTTGAAATGAAGCAGAAAAACTTAGAAAGGCTGGCGCGCAGGCTCAGGGATAGAGATCACCACTCCAGAACCTGAAGAAGGCCAAGAGCCTGGTGACGAAAAGCTGACACTGCCAGTGATGGGGGGAGAACGAGGCACCACCCTGTCATCAGTCACAGGCTGCCTTTGGAAAGCCCGGCACAGGATAGTTTGAACTGCTGGTGAAAGGGATTGAAGACACCTGGGTGAAGAGAGACGTGCTCTGGGAAGGCCAGATCAAAGCGGTGTGCGAATCCACACAGTACAGCTTCATTCCTTTGTTTAGAATGTTCCAGATTGGGTGTTCAAGATAAGAATGTGGAGTGTGTGAGACATGTGACTGCACTTGTTTGTAACTGACCTCCACTGTCTAAGATTTGCAATTTAGAAAAAGCTTTTACATCTGCTCTGTTATCATGGGATTTTGAAGCTGAAGTGCCAATTTTAGCACAGCCTGTAAGTTATCCCCAAAGCCTTGTTCCAACCTTTCCCCAGGCTAGGCTCCCCTCTGTCCCAGCAGCCTTTGTTGCTGCCTTTCAGTCCTCAGAATGGCATATACCCTCTCCTGCCTTGGGCCACAAAAAAGCTGGTTATCTGCCTGGAACATCTTTCCTTCCTTTCCTTTCAGTCTTACTCATACTTCAAAGGCACAAATATTCAGTTTTCTGTGGAGCCTGAGACAGCCAGAATTTATTGCTCCTCCTTCGGGCTGTCCTTGAATTATATTGTGTTTATATTTGCATAGCATTATTCAACCAAGGCTGACCTGATTAGAATTTTGCCCATCCTCCGCAGGCTTGAGCTCCTGGATGATAATCTCCATCTATTGTATGTCAGATGTTTCCACTTGCTTAAAAACAGATCTCTCTCATAGATTTTGTACACTTCTATTATTAGCCCCATGTTATTGAAGAACAAACTGTGTTGTTCTTCAATACTTTCGCAAAGGCACCATGGCTGATCAAGATCGGAACCCAGTCAGTCAGGTTCCCTCCTGAATTCCTAAGTATCCGGTTACATTATTTACTTGACTATCAGTCACTGTGCTTGATTTGCATATGGGAAAATAATAACTGATTATTGGATCAAAAGTTGGTCAACAATGCCAGAAGTCAGGCTGTTGGACAGGAAAGACAGCCATGGCTATAAAAGGGTCCTATAGGGATGGAGCTGTCCTGGCTCTTGACTGCCATGGAAGTTCGTTCGGTAGGTCTATACAGGGGATTAGATTACACAAAACTAAATTCACACACGGGTGCAGAAAGAACTAGTGAGGCATATGTAAGTTCTGGGGGTTTCATGTGGCATTTCACTGGAGCTGAGCACGATGTGCCCTGGGGGAAGCTGGGCAAAGGATGGATGCAATCTATATTGCTTCTGACAACCGAATGAGAATCTACCTATCTCTGAATAAACAGCAGGGAAAAAATACCCCTTCATTTCTGATCATAAGTTCAGATCATTTAGACTTATATAAGTTTAATTCATAAAATTAAATTAAACTCTGTATTTTATAGGTAATATTGCTAGCTTTGTTGACAATTTTAAAGTAATTAATTAGTGTTAATTTTTTAAAAAAGATTTATTTATTACATATACAATGTTCTGCCTGTATGTATGCCTGCACAACAGAAGGGGGCACCAGACCTCATTATAGATGGTTGTGAGCCACCATGTGGTTGCTGGGAATTGAACTCAGGACCTCTGGAAAAGCAACCAGTGCTCTTAACCTCTGAGCCATCTCTCCAGTCCATTAGTGCTAATTTTTAAAAGACTTATGTTTTCTCTTCCTCTTTGTGTGTGTGCGCACCCATGCTTGTGTAGTTATAGACTACCACAGCTCACTTATAGAGGAGGTCAGAGGACAACCTGCAAAAGGCAGCTGGCTGTATCTTTCTACCGCGTAGGCCTCCCTCAGGATCTGAATTCCACCCATCAGGTTTGGTGGCAAGTGCTTCTTCCAAGTAAGCCATCTTGCTGGCCCAATGTGTTGCTTTGTCTGTGTAGCTTGCATTCCAGGGTGCTGTGTAGAGGTGAGAGGACAATGGTGGACTTAATTCTACCTTCCCACCTTTACAAGGGTTAGAGGAACAAATTCCACTCTCCAGGCTTGTGTAGCAGGTACCCTTATACCTTGCCTACCCATCTTACTGGCCCTATTGACAATAATTTCTAAATAGAGATTTAAATTATATTAATTTTCTTAACAAGGTTGTGGACAATCAATCAGAGATGTTTACATCACATTTGCTTTAAAGGTAAAGCAAAGAATATGTCTTACAGTGCGGATTTATTAGGAAATTAATGGTAAATTTATAACAATTTGCCATGGAAAACACATTATTTCTGTTGAAATGACAGTATTAGTCATTAACACGCCGGTTCATTTCCTTGCTGCGCCTTTGCTTTGTGTTGGCTTTTAGTATCTGTCACGATTATAATTACTCTCTTTGTGTACTTTCAGGTGTTTCTCTTTGGAAAGACAGCATGAAAAGCACAGCTCTGTATCACTGCAGAGTCTGCAGACTTTGGAGTGGCCACACAATAATGTCACTGCTCTATAGATATTAGGAGGAAAATATTCAACTTAATGTCTACATTTTGAAATGTATTTACTTTTACATTTTTATTGATTAATTCACTTATGTATTTAGTTTGTATCAGTGTTTCTTCTATATTTATGTCTGAGACTCATGTATGTGTTGTGCTCATGGAGGCTGGAAGAGAGTGTTGGATCCCTTAGGGTTATAAGCCTCAATGTGGGTTCTGGGAATCAATCCCAAGTCCTCTGCAAGAACAGCCAGTGCTTTTAGCCTTAGAGTCATCTGTCTAGTTCCTGCACTTTTTAAAATTAAAAAATGCAAGCTTTTGATAAAGCTTCTTCTGTTTTTCTTTCTTTTCTATTATTGACCTCTACCACTGTTTCTTATTCTCAAGTCCATGAGTAGTTTGATCATTTGTCAGAATGGTCTACCTGGCTGGTGGGTGTAGAATGCACCATCTGGGAAGGGTCATAAAGCTGTGGTCATGTACTTTGCAGTGTAGTGGAGAAGCCACAGAGGAGCAAGAGGTGACACTGAACAAGTCTTCGTTCATTCTGGGGCTGTCATCTCTGCTGGTGGCTGCAGAAACTTTCTCCAGGCCTGAGTTAGTGGTTCACAGCAGAGCGTGCTTTGGAATACCTCAATGCCCAGGAAGAGGCATCCCTCCCTCCTTCCCTCCCATCCTTACCCCAGTTTTGCTGGTATTGTCTAGACATGAACCCTCCACTCCTATGTTTGATACCTTCCTTGTTCCCTGTGGCTCAGGTACCCTCCAGGACTTGGGGAGAGAGTATAAAAGGTCATGTCATGTCATAGGCCCTTCTGGCCTTTTGCAGTAACAAACTTTTAGCCTATTAGTACTTTGCTACTATTTTAGACCTTTCCAATTAGCAATGCCCAGACTATGTCTGTAAATGTCTACTCTACTTGATAATGATGGGCAAGATCACTAATGTGGGTTGTAAGTTAGGAGTAACTTCCTTTGCCATGAAGGATGATGGTGAAATGAGAGGCAGGGAAATTAAACAGTCGCAGACTAGATTGATTACCTGGGAAATAATTCAGCCTGCCAAACCTGTCATTCAGTTTGTTGGTAGGAAGTAATAGAACTGGATAGGCTGCTTGACCTGGTCTTCATTTTGCAAAAGGTTTCTGGTTGTCTGTTTTTCCAGCTAAGTTGCTGAAGGTGTTATTAACTTGGTGCAAGCCTGGGTGGGGTGCTGCCTGGACACTCTGGAATTTAGTCATGGGGTCATTCAAAGCAGGCCCAGTGAGAGAACATAAAGCTATTATCTAGAATTTCTAGTCTATTTACTTGAGTTTTTACTTTATTGTTTAAATAAGCTGTCCCTCTACATCCCAGGTTGGCCTTGAAGTCGTGATTGCCCTGGTGCAGCCTCACAAATGCTGGCATGACAGGGCATGAACCAGGCTCACATATACTTCACATTTCTAATCTGAACTTTACAGCTCCTGCCCTGAGTCCAGGGTTGAGGGGTCAGGTGGCTTATTTGTTTGTTAGTAGGGTTTATTAGGGGTAGTTCATCAAGAGGGCAGTGGGCTGGGCAGTAACTAGAAGACTGACTGCCAGCTGCTTCTTTTGAGATGTGGTTCACTCTGTAGCCCAAGCTGGTCCCTAACTCACAGCAATTTCCTCTCCATGACAGGCTCGAGCCCATTTTTCCAGTTAATTCTTTAGGTTCTCTGTTGATTGAACAAAGCTAGTTCTCAAATGTCCCATTCCCCACCCCAAATCTGCAACTCCTCTCTCTTCTGTGTCACCCAACCAGCTGTCACCTTTGGTTCTGTCTTCCCCACAGTGTATGGGCACACTGTTGTATCGTCTAACCTGTTGCTCTCCTTCCAGCCTTGGAAGAAAGCACGGAGGGCTCTGAATCAGGTCGAATGTGTCATTCCCCTCTGTATAGCATTTACTTAGTTCTCATTGTGCTTAGAGGGAAATGAAAACCGTGTCTTGTACACTGTCTGCTTCCCTAGCTTAGCTCTGCAACATCACCTCTGATGGTTAATGTTCAAGTACTTAGACCACCAAAGCTATTGTTTCGAGGTCTTCAAACATCATCTCACTGTGCTGAGATACTTCTCCCTCATCTCTTGGGCTTGCTTGTGCTCAATCATCATCATTATTATTAATAATAAATAATTAACCATTGCCCTGCAGCAAAGACTCTTTTGGCTGACTTATCTAGGTAAAACTGCTGTGTAATATCTTTGTTACTATTATAACACTTTGCACAAGATGTAACCATAGTTCATTTACCCATCTGAACTATTTGAAGTTCTTTTCTATAAAAATTACTGCTTTGTTTCACCAACCCACACCGGTGTGTGTCACATATCTGTTACTCTGGCTGATCACATTGTTATCTATTTGTTGAATGGATTCATCAATGAATAAGAATATGGGCTTCTTAGTTGGGAGAAAGAATGATCAGATTTGTGGCACAAATTCAGTCAGGTATGTTAGAGACACTCAATAATCCTCTTTCTATGGCTTATTTTGTGTAATCAGAATTCCATTTTCTGCTTTATTAAGTAAGTACACTACTGTTAGGATTTACCGAGCATTTGTAAGTTAAAACACACTCCACCTTTGAGAAACATTGTGCTCTCTTTACTAAACATAAGAACCCTCCCCCTCACCCCCGCAGCCTCCCAGCACATGCTTGTATAGCAGGATATGCCCATGTGCCCCGACACCCAGTCCAATATGATACTGCTGGAAAACACTTTCCTTCTGCACATGTCGTCATCTTCAGAGGGCATTCTTATTATTTTGGCTTTTGGCAGTCTGTTATCTTATAAAATGTTTTCAGAATGAGAAACATCAGTGTTCTATTTTCTCTTCACATGTTTAGACTTTTCAGTGCTCTACAGTCCTGTAGGTAGATCCCAATTTCCATAAAGTGCAATTACCACATAAAAGGAAGTTTCTTTCTTGTTTTACTTTCCTATCAGTTAAAGGATTGTGATGGATTCATCCACTTTTATGTGTCAGCATAACTGTAAATCAGCAGATTCTTTGCCCCTTGGGTTCTTTCAAAGTGTCAGTCTCCTCTCTTTTACACACATTGTTCCTAAAGAAAAACACACCATTCTTACATTTGTTTGCCTGTCCTTGTATTTTTTGTCTTTATTCTGTGGTCAGTTTTTTTCTTTCACTAGTTTTAAGTGGTCTGACTACACTGTTTCTTGCTGCGGCTCTTTTTATTCACCTCCTGGAGTTTATTAGTAGAGCCTTGGCTTCATAACCTTATAATTCTTATCAAATTGGAAGATGCTGCCAGCTCTTCTTTCTTTAAATGTTTCCATCACCGTCCCTCTTCCTTTTCCTCAAGGATGCCAGATTTACTGACCTTAGCCTTCTGAGGTTGTCCCACCAACATTTTATGTAGGATTTTCAGGCCTTTCCTCTGTGTGTTTCGTTTTGGAAAGCTTCTATCTTATAAGTTTTAAGTTCTATAATTTTTTCTTCTTCAGCACCTGTAGTTACTTGTGTCTAATTATTTGTAATCTCAGCAATTGATTTTTTAATCTATAGAAGTTTGAGTTTTGTCTTCTATATAGTAAAACTGTATGATTCTAATGATATTATTTCTTTTGGGTGTACTTCAATTAATATATTTTTATTTTAGATGTGAAACAAAATTCTCTGCTTCTTTGTATGCCTGGAAATATTTTGTAAAATTTTAGACATGAATTTTGCTTTGTTCAAAATAGTAGTTTGGTGTATACATGTGAGTATAATGTGTGTGTTTGTGTATTTGTGCTCACACATAGACATGTGTTTGTTGGTCTTTGACTTAAAGTTGACTTAAGATTTCCAACTTTACAATGGTATAAAACCAGCTCATATTAAATATAAACTGTACTCCTAATTTTGATCTTTTCCCAGGTTAGCAATATAAGATTGTTTACAATTGTTTGTGACTCTTATGAGTCATTAGCTGGTACTCTATAGTGTACTGTGTTGCTAAGCATGTATGTATGTATGTATCTTCTGTATCAATGAATTCTTTAGGAACAGATTTCACAGAATGCAATAAATTATTTTTAATATACAATGTGGTCTATACGGTTTATGACATAGATATGTTTCCATTATTCCCAAAACAATACAGGGTAACTACTACTTACACATTTGCATCATGTTTGGTGTTATAGCAACCTAGAGGTGATTTAGAACATATGCTCTTGAAAGGATATGCATGGTTAATTTTGAAATACTGTACTGTTATATCTAGTAGCCTTGAGTATGTACAGACTTTAGGGTTTGGGCTACTAGAAACAATCTCCCATTGATACTGAGGGGCAAATCAAATCAAATCTCTCTCTCTCTCTCTTTCTCTCTCTCTCTCTCTCTCTCTCTCTCTGTGTGTGTGTGACTTGAGAATTTTTTACTGGAAAGTATTTTCGTTGTTTTGAAGCTCATTTTAAGTTTGGCAAAACCCAAAACACTTCAAGTATGTGGTCATTTTTACCTATTATGAAGATATTATCCTGATGAATACTCTAGTCTACATGATGTCCAGTGTATCTTCTCTGATTGATAGGAATCAAATTATTCTTGGAATCAGGTGTCTTTCACTTGTGATTTTATCTTTTTTACCATTGGTTCTTTTCCTGACCAGTGTAGTTCACACACACACACACACACACACACACACACGGGAGCAGCAGGGAGGACACCATGTGCAGTGACTCATCTGAAGGCCTGAGATGACATGCCCTGATGAGAATCACTGGATTGGTTGGGCTCTGTGCATCTCTCAGCATCCCCTCTCCATTGGTTCTCTTTTTTTGTGCGTGTAGTCATTCCTTTTCAGCACTGGTCAATGAGTTCTAGATACTGAATCTTGAATTTTAAATTGTATGTACCCAAACTCACCAATATCAACATCTGCCCTAGAATTTGGAAATCTCTTCCAGATACTAAATTTTGAGAACATTGTGAAGCTCACCTCCTTCTCTTGTTTTTCCCTTCTTGGGGATGATTGTCTTGTGATGATGATGGTCCAATGGCTAAAAGTCATTATTTGACATGTTTCTTATAGGTGCTTAAGATTATAGGGAACTTCTGATATAAATTTTCCCAGTACTTGCTGATGAACTATTTTATAACTTTTAGTTTTCTTTTCTCAGTTTAAAGAATATTAGCAAACTTAGTCTTTTACACTCTGATCTCACAAGAAATCTCGACCCCTCAATCTCATATCCCTCAGTTAAAATACTTTTTTAATTATTTTATTTGATGTACATGGGTGTTTTGTTTACACGTATGTACGTGAACTATGTACATGTATGATGCCCACAGAGTCTAAAAAGAGGGCATTGGATCTCATGGAATTAAAATTTTATGAGCCACCATGGGGATGCTGGAAATCGAATGTGGATCCTCTGAAAGAGCAGCAGTACTCTTAATCAGTCTCCATCTCTCCAATCCTTCACACTCTCCACTTGTAATAACTCTAAAGAGCCTACCAAATCTGGCTCTCTCTATTTTTCAAGTCTCAGTATATTGCCTGTCTTTTTCCTACATAGGAAGATTGTCTCCCAGTATGTTCTCCATCTGGCAAAATTTTTGTTCCCCATGACTCAATTCATCTTTCCTATTAACTTGTTTAGACCTCAATGTTGGCTGCACCAGGAATTGCCTTAGTGTGAATTCTGACCTTGTACAAGATGTCCCGCTCCACCAGGGTGCAATGCCCTCTGTCTTGCCAACAGTATCTCTCATACTAAAACGTTCAAAACAAATCTTTACTTCACAATTGAGTACCTTCTCATAAATGTATACGTTTTCTTTCTGAAGATAATGTTGGATAGATTATTTGGAAGACATGGCTCATAAGTAGCAAAAGGTAAATAAAGCGTGGAGTAGACTAGATTCCATAGTCTACCAGGTGTTTCATATCTTAATAACCAGAGAAGACGCAGGGCAGATGCTAGTTTCCTTTGAGGATTCTCTCATTCTTAAAATAAATCAGTCAGTAGTTGGATTTTTTTTCTCTCATAAAAGATGGAGTTCTGTAATTTATCTCCATGAGAGTTAAGTGCAAATAAAGTTCTTCCTTGCAAGAACTTTACAGTTGAAATATCCACTTTCAAAGCATCAGTTTTAACTCTGAGAATGTGTCAGAATCAGCAGCTTTCTCATTGACTGAAGCCTAAGGGACTCATAGTTCAGCTGTTCCCTAAGTCTGGATCATGTACACTTAGTATTATATATCTGAGAGTCAAGATTCTTTCTTAGGAAGTATTATTGTTAAATTCATTGAGAATTTCATACATATATACTTAATCTTCCATATCTTCTCCAAGATCTCCATGCATTGTTAAGCTCCCTCCCAAATTCAAGTCCCTTTCTTTTGTTAAATAGCCCAGCTTCATTTTGTTGTGCCCACATACTTATGGGTGTGGAGCTCTCCCCTGGAGCATGGTAGGCTAGCCAGAGGCCGCATCCTCAAGAGAAGCAAAAGAGTTAAGATTCTTAATTGTTCTTAGAAGCTGAAATTCTAGAGAACAACTCTTGAAACAACTTTTATATGTATGATAGGGAAAGCACTCAGTCCCACTCTCTATAAACAACAAGGCTCTCTTGATACTCATAGTACTTGTTTATCACTGACTAGCAGAGCATTCTATAGTCAGGCATCATGTCATTGCTGGCCATCTTATTGTTCTATCATGGGAAGGCCCATCTCCCTCCTCAGCCTTGCCAATGTGAGAGACTAGCACTTTGCCTATATCTCAACCAGTAACAGACCTTGTTTATTTTCAAGGACACTGTAAAATGTGTGAGAAAATGGGTGAATGAATGTTACTGATCATGCCTCAGTCTCTTCCGGTATATCTATATATCTATATATATATATATATATATCACATATAAATCATATACAGGAAACTATATATATATATATATATATATATATATGAATGATATGTATGATTTCCTCTTCTTCATGTCTAGTGACAACCTAATGCTCTGTGTCATTAATGTACCTGGCACCAAATCCACTGTGTGATGTACAGGACTGGGCTTGTCCTGATATGGAGATTTAAAAGTTAAAAGATACATTATCTGCTTCCTCAGTAAAAGCACACAAGCAGAGGGCAGAATGTCTACTTCAGCTTCATAGCTTCTTGTGATCAGAAAGAAGGGGCTCTCCTTATGTCACTATTGTCATTCATTTTTCAGTTGTTTGCATCCACAGTTTTTAAAGTACTGATCAAAACTCTAACATTGGCCCAGCTTTGGTATATGTCACATTTCATCACTGTATGGCATGTACCAGAAACTGCTTTCATGGTGAAGAATGGGACTCTGTTCCCTCTAAAATTCCCCCAGTGATAGTTCTTTCAAAATAGGATCATATGTGGTTTCTGACTATAGAAACACATTAGTTGTCTTTCCAGCTGTCATTACCTGCTTACTGTCAGGAATTTGTGCTTCCTCCAATCTAAAGGTCCAGTTCTGACATTAAAATTACTTGCAAGCTTTGTTATCATGTTGTGTTCTTTACACTTACAGGATAAAGACTGGACACATTTTCTTTCTTTCTCTCCCAAAAGACATTTAGCAATGTCTAGAGGACCTAAGTGTACTGAGTCATGCTTTGAATGATGAGGCAGGAAGGCTGACATGAGCTTGAGGCCCACCTTGGCTACACAGTGAGTTCCAGGATAGCCTGAGCTTTAATGTGAAACTCTGTATAAAAAAATTAAATGTAAACAAAACAAATTACCCCAGAGGTAGCTAAAATACAGCTTCATTCTCTTTCTCT
Organism: Rhynchomys soricoides; assembly: GCA_019843965.1. Lineage (NCBI taxonomy): Eukaryota > Metazoa > Chordata > Mammalia > Rodentia > Muridae > Rhynchomys > Rhynchomys soricoides. The sequence continues at coordinate 4,013,752 of JADRCH010000064.1, read as the reverse complement.
CTTAGTTCAGACCTTTGACCTGGAGTGGAGCCTAGGAATCTTCATCTTTGCTGATGGTCCAGAAGCATCTCTAAAAATAGTCCTGTTTGAGAAATAAGCTTTCCATCTATTGAGAATGCCAGTCAAACACTTCTCTGCTACATCTTCAAGTTTTTCCTTTCTCTTCCATAAAACAATATGCCTCCTTTATCACAAAGACTATTTCAAGCTGTCTTTGTCCATTATTGGTTTTTATAGTCTATCTATTGCACATTACCGCTTTATCTGTCACTAATACAGAGCTCCCCACCAGCATCCCTGCTTAGTCTATGGAGACAACATCAGGAAGAGCAGGGAAACTGCCTGCTGTGTTTGGCTTCCTTTGAGGCCTGGCTGTGGCCTCCTTTTGAGGCACAGAAATTGGGTTTTCTGTGGTTGTGCCTGTGTGATGGGGTTTGAGATCACTGCCAATTAGAGTGAACACTAACTGTGACTAACAGATGCCTCATGCAGAATTGGCCCAAATCCTGATCACAGTAAATGGTGATTGGGTTTCCATTTCTGCAGCCTCACAGCCCTTCCCTTAGGCAGCTCAGCTGGCTCATAAGCCAATCTAATCAGAAGTGACATTCTGTTTCAGCTTGAGAGACATTGTACAAAAGGTGAGGAGGACCCTGAGCACATACTCTTGAAGGCTTTATGCTCCTTTTAGGACCCCCCTTTTTCCAAACCTAATTTCTTTAATGGTTATTTAGTACCTGGAGTCTTTCTACAAAAATGATTCTTCCATTCTGCTCTCCTCTGCCTCAAATCTGGCAGTTGACTTTCTGTCCAGTTAAGTAGAATGAAGAGGGCTGGCTTTCCACAAGGAGGCTGGCTTTCTCCATGCTGACAGAATTTTTTTATTTTTAAGTTAAGAGTACCATAGTATATTTTTGTCTTATATTTTTTATGTTGGTGTTTTTGTTTTGTTTTGTTTTGAGATTTAAAGAGCTAAGGTGGGAGGCCTGGGTTGTCTTGACTTTCTGACCTCTGGGATAGTGGATAGCTTCAGCAAAATATCAGAGACTCAGGGTGAGAACATAGCACTTGATCTGGGAGAATCTACATCATGAATCTTAAAAGAATGTTAAACACCAAAAGAGAAGCAACTTGATTCCCACTCCTGATCTTGGAACGTGACATAGCCACCTGCAGAGACACATGCAATACCTTGTCCTCTTGTCTCCATGCAGTAAATCTCTTTCTTCCCAGTCAAAGGAAGAGGCTGGCTATCTAATTAGGAGATCAGTGCAAATGCTTAATAAAAATGGGAATTTACTCTGAGTGCCTCCCACTAATTCAACAGCTATGGCAGATACACACCTAGACACATATTCACATAATTTAAGAAACATCTTCATGTTCACTAAGCCAGTCTACTGTGGACTATAGTCTGTAACTTTAATTTTTTCAAATCCTATTTTTAAATGATGCTTCTTAAACCATTTAACCTCCCTTGCAGCCCACCACCCACCAGAGGTAGTGGAAAAGAAAGGATTAAGGGAGAAGTGGGCCTGTTAAGAAAGTTTTTTTGGAGCAACTCCTGTCCGTGTTGTCTGGAAATAGGCAGCTATAGGCAGCAACAGCTTAATCCACTCACAAACACTTCATGCATACACCAGCAGTCCAGTTCAGTAGTCGGGATAGCAAACACGAATCAGCAGCAGTGGCAATACCTAGCAGAGACAGCCAGGCTTGAGTCAGCAGGAGGGACCAGAAGGAATACCCGGAGAAGTTCTTGGCTATGCTTTTCTCAGGGAAGCAAAGATCAGCGAAGATGTAAGACCTACAAGCGTTGTACCAGCAAGCCCAGCTCTCTCTCTGTCACTGTCGAGTCCTATTTACATCCTCCAAACATCACATATCATCCATGTACCTTAGCACCGGTTTCTCCTCAGCATGTGCATCTAGTCAGCCCAAGTCTACAGAGTTCCAATAAATGCAGCTCAACTACACAATGTAAGGTGGACCAATACCTGTGTGTCGTTAGCAAAGAATCCTTCATCACGTGTCCTTCCACGTGCTTGCTTTAGCAGAACATCCTCTCTCCTGTGTCTGCTCCAGTCAAACGTTCCTTCACGGTCTGCCTTAGCCTTTCACACCTGTGTCCGCTTTAATGAAACATTCCTTCATGTGTTTGCCCCAGCAAAACACCATGCAACTGATGGCTCAAAGAACTCCTAAGTTTCCACTTCAATAGTCTGTATCTCTCTAGACTGGCTGAAAACTCAACATGCTAATCTGAGGGCTTCTCTGTGTAATAGGTTTATAATTTTGTGTTGAGTTACACCCACAGCTGTTCTGGGGTAAAAGCCTGTGGACCGCCAGGCAGTGGTGGTGCATGCCTTTAATCCCAGCACTTGAGAGGCAGAGACAGGTGGATTTCTGAGTTCGAGGCCAGCCTCGTCTACAGAGTGAGTTCCAGGACAGCCAGGGCTACACAGAGAAACCCTGTCTCAAAAAAAACCCCCAAAAAACAAAAAACAAACAAAAAAAAACCAAACCAAACCAAACCAAACAAAAACCTCAAACTGCCTCTGCTCTTATTATTTCCTGTTTTAAACCTTTTTTTTCATCAAATTTACAGTTTCCCCAAATAGGAGCAAGGGTGGCAGCTTGGGAATAATTTGACCCACTGTCTATTATCCACCTTTATTGGGTCTATGAAATGGATTGCTATCATGCTATGTTTCTTTTCTTTTTTAGAAAGATTAAATATACTGGCCTCATGCCATTACTATTTCTTTTGTGCACTCAAGGACTTTGTCTGGGGAGGGAGAAGAGATGTCCACAGGGACAGTTTCTTTTGCTTTATTTTCATATTGTGTCTGAGTCTATCTTTTTCCGTTATTTATGTGAGCTCACAGTCAAGGACAGTGCTTTTATATGGGCGGAGCATAGTGGCAGGGAAAGCTGAGATGCCACATATGATTTATTGCTCTTAGGGGCCCGAGACTTAACTGGACAACTGGATTCAGGGATGCCTCAATGCTTACTATTTGAGTTTCCCAGCACCAACACCGTGCAGTGAACATTATCAGGCAGGTGAAATTGATCCAGGCAGACTGTCAGTAGGTACCCTGTAACCATGTCAAAACCACTAGTTCCAATCTCCAAGTTTTCATCACAGTATTGTGTATAGAGCTTGAAGGTGGTGGGCTTCCTGAACAGAGTGGACAAGATGGTAGAAATTTTTGCTCTGTGAGGTGGTCAGGACACAAGGAGTACTATGCTATACTTTTTGTAAGGCTTGGCTGCCACCTGGTGGAAGAAATCATACTATATCTTATGAACAAATTAGTTTGAATGTCTGAGAATAGAAATTGTTTTGTTGTCTTACGCTAATTTAAATGTAATGGTGTTTCTGGTGAGACACGATGTAAAGTTTTGCTATTTGCAAGTAGGTTTCACGTTAGCAAAAGATTTAAGCACCAGATTCTTGGCCTTCAAGGCTTGTTCCCAGCTCTGAGGCTGTGTACATAGTTTTAGGTAACAAATCTGGGACAGAATGACAAGGATCCTTATTGTCAGCGGGGCTAGAATGGAGATGTCGAGACTCACTAAACACGCCATTCTTGGCACAGATTTGATGGGACTTACATACAATGGAATCCTCATTCTCCTTTATCACCTGTAATGAAAAGCATGCGATATAAGTAGAGTAGAAGGTGAAATTTCAGCAACACAAAGCATCTGATGAGTTGTCCTTAGGTCCTATTGAATCAAATGTATAAACTGTACCCCTTCCTTATCTTGGGTTGTTCAATAAGGCCCATGATATTTTTGTTACATAGAGTCCTGTCACAAAGTATCCTCATCAATACCACTGTGCACCTGTTTTACCTCAGAGTCAAGGCTAGCTTCTATGGTAGGGCAGATCTATAGGACCAGGTCAGTGCCACCATAGACTGCACTCTAGAGGTCCAGTCAGGGCCACTACTAGCATACTCTTTCTCCCATGGAGAAGTCATCAGTGGAGTCCCTGAGACTCAACTTTCTCATTAGCTGCCTTGAAAGGCCAGTGATAACCTTAGTGAAACTGCAGAGAGATTAGCATGAGGAAAAACCCAGGGGAACAGTTAAAAAACCCTAGAAAGTATCCTAGTAGTTGGACACATGGTGCAGAACCTTGAAGGACATCTGTGTCTCTGAGCCCAAGTGTTTCAGAGAGAAGTGATGGAGGTGAGGCAGACAAGGATGGTGTTTGGAGTTAATGGTGACAGCAGAGGTGTGGGAGGTGGCTTGTAGTCGGGTGTCACAGAGCTCGCTCTGGCTCAGTCATTATTTACGGCTCTTTGTGTTCTGTATTCACATCTATGAGGCAGAGTTAAAACTACGTGGCTCCTGGTTTTAATCTGAGGTATAAATAAGGTCATAGGGACATGCTTGCTAATGGTGGCAGCTTCACAAATCCTCTTTGGGTGTGAAGGGCATGAGGAGGTGTGCATCGTCCCAGGAATCAGCACAGCTGTCATGCTAATTAAGCATGGCAAACAGACTCTTTTCTAAGGCAAGCTGGAGCTCTCCGCCTGTCCATTGGCACAGGTGACTTGCCTGGATAGAAGGACACTTATCTTTAAATACCATCTCCCCTGGGTAAACAATGGAGGCAGTGCAGTACTATTTCTGGCTATAGGAAAGTCAACACCCAGTGGCTTGTAGGCCACTTCAAACAGTAGGGCAGAGACATGCCAGCTGGCACTGGCTGCACACTGTGCTACGTACATAAGAAAACAGGCAGATAAACACTGTAATTAACAATCCTGGAGTGACGGTATGTTCATACAGTAAAAACAGGAGATGGATTGGAAATGCAATCTGAACTTGATTGTTTGGTCGAGGTGATTTCATAGTTGACTAATTTAGCAAACTGTCTTTAAAGGGCAGCTAATTAAAAAATGCCTGAGGCTATCAATTTGTTGCCAGAACTGCAGAAAAATGGGCATGGACAGATTTTAGTCCAGATAATTATTGAATAAAGACTTGATTTCCATGTTAGGGGAATGTTCTAGATGAAGGTAGTTTTACTTGGAACATTTACAGACGTAGAGGAGGGATTGTTGAGACTATAGAGTATCACTGTATTCTATTTATTTCCATTAATCATAAATTATATATGTTATCATTAGGGTGACTTCGCTTTGACATGCTGGTTTAAGAATGCTTAGAATTCTGGCTTGTGGCAGAAACTCTTAGGAAGAGTGACAATGGATAGAAAGACTGGCAAAGGGGCTGAGGAATTGCACACAGTGAGTGTGGGGGGATATAAAATGAAGTTACAGAAGGCCAGGGGCAATTTAGTTGACTGTAAACACTTGTATTTCCCCTCAAAGTAATTGAAGGGTTTCAAGTAGAAGATGCATTGTATGTGGCTAAAATTGAGGAAGAAAACAAGGTAGAGGTGAGAACTGTGAAGTGATTCAAGACCATGTTTGGATCAGGCATGGGAATGTGAGGGAGCCTGGGGAGAAGTGGTGAGAGCCTAAGCACACTTTGAATACAGAGAGAAACACAATTATGTCTGAACTGTTTGGGCAAGGACAAGGGGAAGGATGCCTGAAGATCAGAATGTGAGCACTCAGCTCCTGCTTCATCACCAGGCCCATGTGCTTCCTGCCATGGCGATCATGGACTAACCCTCAGAAACTGTGAGCAAGCCCTCCACTAAATACTTTCTTTTACACATTGCCTTGGTCACTGTGTCTCCTCACAGCAATAGAACATAATAGACTAAATCAGGTTCTTAAAGGAGCTTAGTGACAGGACAAAACAATAGCAAAACTGGGTAGTAACTGAGAGTGTAAGAATGCACTTAAAGTAATTGTTTGTTAATGAGAATGATTTGCATGAAAGACCTAGGACAGGCAGACTGCAGAAGGACCTTTCTAAGGGAGCTAGGGAGCTGTGCATGGTGCAGGGATCCGTCTTGATGAGGAAGTGGATAGTTTATCCCTGGTCACAGGTAGGAAAATGGGCTGTGTAGGAGGAGGAGCCGAGTGTTGGTGGGGGGTGTGGAGACATAAGGTCTCTACAGAGTTCATTTTGATGGCAATGATTTTCATGGTGAAGCTAGGTTATTAACTGAATATGAGAAACATCAGGGGAGGAGTTGGAGGAGTAACCAGAACAGGGGCAGCCCTTTTTGATCTGTTTACCACTGAGTGTCAGATAAGCCCTGCAAAGGTATTGTTTACCCCAGTGTCTGTTTTACAGCTGGCACTCAACCTTAAGAGCTCTATGGCAATCTGGACAGTTCCTTTAACTGTATTTTCTCCTTTATTTAAAGTTAACTCATTGTTCCAGGATTAGTGTCTTTGGAATTTGTGTGTAATGAGGGAAGTTCATTTTTAGCTATATTATTCTTTCCACATTCTTCCATAAATCAAGCATCAAATCAAATCCGTCTTCACATAAGAGTCAGGACTAGAACATGAAACATCAGCAATATTTTAATTGGCCATAAGAAAATAACTGTGGAAGAAATAAGGTTAAAGTTGCTTCTAATGATTTTACTCTAAGCAGCACATGCACTAGAAGGTAGAGTACATTGGTGTCTTTCTCCTCAGAAGTCATATTGGTAAAAAATCTTCAGTTTCCCAGAAAGCCAATCAACATGGGTCCATGTAGATTACATTGTACACTAGATCTTCAAGAGAGTTGGTCCAGGAGCAGACTGAATACTGCTAGTCCAGGGAATTTGACAAGCCTCCAGAGAGCAAGTCCTTTCTGTCATAAATAGATAGCAATTCTGTTGGGGCTGTCTTTCCTACAAGATGGAATATACCTCTTATAAGTCTGCAAAGGCCTGCTGGTGTGGGGTTATTTTCTGAGACAGATGTTTTTAGTAACCTGAGGCCTCTGTAATTCCTAATTCATTATAGTCAATTCACTTATTCATTGTCCCATGAATATGAGAGACATGATTTCAGTACTGTGGAGCTCAACACTTATGATATCAACCTAAGGAGAAGGCAGAGCCCTACAGTGACACAAGGAAAGCTATTAGCCCCTGAAATGGGAATGTATAATGTCAGCATCTGTATAAATAGCATTTATCTACTTATGGGCATGCACCACCACTACACATCTACACAAGATGTTATATAGGTGATTTACATTAACATTTTTCAAACTTATGGCAATTTTTTCCAAAGGGCATTTTTTTTTTGTGATGTAAAAAGTTTAACTCCTTTGTTTAAAAAATCCTGCTTTTCTACTTGCTGTTAGAAAAAAGAATCTATTGGCTTCTTACCAATTTAATCTTTTTTTATTATTATTCATGAATCTCTGTTCACTGCCACTGGCATACAAATATTCACAGTGACCTTGTTGCTTAATTTCTTGCATTGGAATTGAATAAAAACTTGGAGTAAAAGGTCAATTTTAAAATATCCATAATAAATTCCCTGGCTAAAAGTGATCCCAGCAACTTTCTGCACCGTTTCTCTTTGCCTCATTATTCACATAGGTTCCCTGACTTTTAAGGAGTAAAAGAGCAGTGTGTGGCCCATTGGGACCAAGGAAGTTGTTTTCATGAATAGGGAACCAGTGGCAGAATGAATGGGATTTCTTAAATTAATAGAGTAGCTGAAGTGGAGAATGAAATCAGGTACTTAAGTCTTTTCTATAGAATGAGAAATGGAAGCTTTTATGTCATTCTAAGAAACTCCTTACTTTTAAGCCTTTTCATATGTTTGGTCATAAAGACATAGTACTGAAAGCCCCCTTATGTTGGAGATAACTGGTTTTTAAATTTTGTAAGATGACCCCAAAATTATTGGGTCTGTCCATGAAGATATGGTGGGATAAGGAGGGAAAATTGGCAAAAAAGGACAGGCAAAAGGATCTACAAATGCAGGAGTCCGCATGCATTCTTCAAATATTAATTATTATTAATAAAGGGTATTCATACAAAGTACATTAGTAAGAGTGATATGTCTTTACAAGACAGGCCTTTTAAAAAAAATTATTTATTTACCATGTATATAGTATTCTGTCTACATGTATTCCTGTACACCAGAAGAGGGCATCGGATCCCATTACAGATGGTCATGAGCCACCATGTGATTGCTGGGAATTGAACTCAGGACCTCTGGAAAAGCAGTCAGTGCTCTTGATCTCTGAGCCATCTCTCCAGCCCAAGACAGGCTTTTTGTTGTTGTTACTTTCTGTTTTGCCTTATTTATTTATTTATTTATTTATTTATTTATTTATTTATTTTTTGGACAACAATTTTCCCTGATCTGGCCATGTAGCTGAGGATGACCTTGAACTTGTGATTTTCCTGTCTTTACTCTCAAGTGCTGGAACTACAGGTGTGCACTTAGGTTAAATTAAAGTAGGTTTTTTCTTTATGAATAGATTATTCATTACCGAGCAACAAACCAAAATTACAAGTAATGAAGTCTAGTGTGGACAACTCGGTTGGGGACAATATATCCCACTTCATGATCTTCAAATACTCACATTAATTTCATAGGCTTAATTTGGGGGAACAAATAGATTAAAATACAAATAAAGAGAACAGCATCGAATGACATACCCTTACGTTGGTAGATGCAGCACGCATCTTTGTCTTAGTCTCCCTTGGCTAATGATAGCCACCATCCTGTCTTAAACCTCCATGGTGGTTCCAACTTAGAACAATTTTCCTGGTAATTTCTTTGTTGTTCTGCCTTCCTTTCCCACCAGGCAGAGACAGTCTTCACTCTTATGTCTTTGGTCCTTTTCACCCAAACGACTTGTCCCAAGCTCTGTCATTGTATGTTTTGTGTCTTTTCCTGTCCCTTATTTACCTATTTCAGGCAACTTTGTAGTTCTTGGTTGGCCTTCTGATTTTTTTCCTTAACTTTATCAAAATATTTGCCTTGGATTAGTGCTAGGAGCCTGGGCTTGCCCTTGCAAATATTATTTTCTTCTTTAGACAGGAAAGTGAACAATGATTTTACCAGCTCTGTCCAATGCAGAATTAGGATATGTGTCTTTTGGATTGAGGAACCTATGTGAGAGAAATATTAGCATAGACGTTCAGGACCACGGAAGAAAAGGAACAGTAGGGTGGGAAATGCACTTGCTTTCTCAGTGTGGTGCAAGGGGGAGATTCGCTAGCCCAGCAGCATGTTACATGTCTCCCTTGAACTCCTGCGGCAGACAGGTCCTGTTCTAGGAGCAGAAGTTAACAGAAAACAAAGGAAGACAGATGTGTATGTGCTCAGGGGTTTGCAGTCTAGGAAGGACTCATAATCAACTCGACAGGAAATCAGTTACTCAGATGGAACGCAGAATTTTAGACTTACAAGTTTTCATTTTTGTCCCCTCCTCCAAGATCTGTCGACTAAACATTCAGAAAATCTTTAGATTTTTTTCCATTCTAAAATAAATAATTGCTAAGGTACAAGTTATAATTTTTTAGCTATTTACCAAACTCATTTTCAATATCTGGTCTTAATATTGTATTTTAGAGATTCTGGCTTTCAGGAAGAAGCTGGTCTGTTCTGAAGACTCTTCCTTCTCAACTATGAATGAGCACTAGGACCAGTTCGTGTTTTCAATAATTATTTGCAGGGGTGGACCTAGGTTTGATTTTTGCTGTGCACAAATCCCTTGCTTTTAGCACGCAGGGAACAAGTCCTTGGACGTGTTTATTTACCCATTAGCTGTGAGTAAGAGTGATGTTTGCATGGCCCCTTTCCTGGGCTGTCAGCAGAGTGGTTTTGTATACAGTGGGAAAATAACACATTAGCTCTGAGCCAGTGGAGCGTCGTCCATCACATCTGCTTGGATAACTGTTTTGAGATGGGTTTTGAGGCTTTGGCTGGGGATCACCAGAAAAGAAAATTATGATTGATGAGTGAATTTGCTATGGGCAGGGAAGGGCAAACTTGTGTTACCTGTACATGGCAGAAATTGTTCAGCCTTACTCAGGGTCTCCCTAGGAAGGAATTGACCTTGCCGCTTAAATTTTCTTCTGTACAAAGAAATGCATTTTTAAAACATCATTGTCACAAATTAAAGAAATTAGTTTATTTTCAGTGTAGGATTCCTATATTTTTATTTACTTTGTTCCTTTCCAAGGCATGTTTTTCAAATGTATTTATGGATGCCTTTTAACGTAAGTTAAAATTAAAACACACTGTGGGTTTCAGTGTGTTTGTATGTTTCTCTAGAGACTGGGTTACAAAGTAAATATATTCTTTGTGGGTCATGGTAAACACAGTATGAAAGTCACCATCGAGACCATAATAATCACACAACCTTAGGAAAGGGAAGAATCATTTCTCCCTCTTCACTGACCTGGTGCATACCATCAGCCTCAGTCATATCAAATCTATGGTTGCTTTATTTAATAGTTCAGGCAGTGCTCAGGGAGGCATGCCTATGAGCAGGAGTAGTAAGCAAGGCTGGTTCCACATGGGTAGATGACAAGAGGTGCACACCATACATAGAGAGGCACGAGGCAAAACTAGCATTATAGCTTTACAAACACCCCGGCATTGTCACCTCTTCCTTGCTTCTCTGAGTTAATGTCCTAGCTTTCAACCCCAGTGAAAACTGCTCAGTCCTTTCTCCAGAAATGAAGGATCAAACTCTATTCCTGGCAGACCCACACCTGATTCCAACCTACCCCCCTATGACACATCTCTGTCATGCGCAAATCCAATTGTTGAAAATGTGACTGATGTCAGCTTAAACCAAGCTGGCGCTTTGGGTAGACCAGTGTCTCTTTAGGCAACAGTCAATAGATGACTGAAGCTACAAACTGATCAAGGAAGGAAGGAACTGATCAAGTCAAGGTCTAGGAGGCAAGAGTGCCTTTCCTAGCAGGTCCAAATTGTATTTTCCTATTAAAGCCACAGGATGCATGTCAGGATTTGACCTGAATGAAGAGGAATTCCTTGGAGGGTTGACCCATTCACCTGAGCCTTCACCATTTGCAGGCTCATGTGGCTGCTATTAACAAAAAATGTGAGCATTTGTTTAGAAGATAGGGTCAGAGAGCACACAAAGAGAGAGACTGCCCTTATGTCGTTTTAAGGAACAGGGAGAGGTCATTGTAACATCGGCAAGCAGTTCTCCAGTTGTCAGCAGGAATTGGGAATGGTGGCCTTTGCTTTGAGATAATCTCTGAGGTGGACATCCAATGTTTCTAGCAGGATTCCCAGGCGAGAGTCTGGGAGAAGCATTCTCCCCACACATTCCAGTGTTTACATGTTTACCAAGCTTCATTAAAACAGATGCACACACAGAAACACACACACACTGATGCTTTCAGGTTAAATAAGGCATGAACTCTTTGACAGTAAATATTTTGAGTGAGGGGCATATGTCTTTTGTATGTAACGAATATGCTTCTAGTTATGAACATATCAGCAGTCTGCTAATGGAAGCTGGAGACATGGCTGAGCCTCTACTCTGTAGTAGTAAAGAGTGGTAGGAGGTTACTGTGCACCCCAGCTTTGACCCCATCTCCTTCCCCTCATAATTTCGTTTGTGCACATATTGGTTGAGGCAGAAACTGGACATTTTGCACAAGCTTTCCTGCTGGAGGTTCCGAGTTAAATGAGTCAGCGAAGGATCTTGGCTGCTACTCTCCTGGCAGGCTAGCATCTGTCTGTTGGGAATGGAAGAGACAGACGGGGCCTCTGAGTTCTGCATTTGAACTGTGAAGATGGAGAAGATCCTAGTCATGGGCCTGTCATCAATGTGCTCTTCAACTGTCTGACCCCATCTCTTTGTGCTTCTCAGATGTCTTCCTCTAACCAGGTCTCTTTACCTTCTCTATCCCAGAATATATGTAGCTCTCTATTGGATTCTTTTCTCCAGCAACTGGACACCCAGGATGCAAATTACCTTTATTTTTCTCTTTTCTAATTCCTAAGGAATGGTAAGGTAAGACATGCAATTCTTCTTTTTACAGCTAGAGCAAGAGGAGTCTAAAATGATGAAATATAAATCACTGGTCCAGGTTGTCTACAGACCACTTGGTCTCTATGTCCATGGGAAAAGGTTTGAGGACAAACTTAATACTACTGAATTGCTATGTCAAATCAGATCTGAGATTTTAATTATGAATTATACATCTTAAGTCACCCTTTGAACAGAAACACTGATTATGAGAGATTAGTCATATTGAAGTACAAGTGATAACATTAAACATTTTCTGAGAAACACACTACAGACATGCACATTGGTAACTTTTTATTTGACATTCAGATTTCAGAATCATATATTTGCATAAAATAATAACAATGATTCTAACTATTTCTGTTAATAACTTGGTATTGGTTCAACTGATCCCTTCTCTTTCTCTATTTCTTTTAAGCTTCATACTGTTGTAGCACCAAGAAGACAGTAACATAGTCATTGGATAAATGAACATGATAGGCAGGTTGCCTTAAATCATATTTGTCTGGCAAGATACGGGTTAACAAATGGGATAGGAGAGGGTAGGAAGATGAGTAGGGGAGCTCATGAAAGAAACATGAATACATTTTAAAGCACCAGCAAGCTTAGGCTAAGTCAGGAACTGTATTGTTTACTCTACACCTGCAACATGTGAGCATTTAGAGTTTACATCTGTGGTTCTTTCACACACTCAGTGATTACAACCCCTCCCACCACACAGCAGAGAGAAGCAGTTCAGAAACCAGGCATGTGGTGGACTGGGATGCAGAAATAGGCTTCAGGTGTTGATTTCTCAGCAGGTGGTACTCATTTATCTCCATAGGCACACTAATTTTCTGGTGATGTCAGTAAACATGGTCCATGAATTAATATTTTGTTTTTTAGTGTGAAGTATGTTTTCCCCCAAGATTTATTTATTTTTAAGATTATGAGTACTCTATCTGCTTGTATATCTGCATGCCAGAAGAAAGCATCAGATCCCATTACAGATGGTTGTGAACCACCATGTGGTTGCTGGAAACTGAACTCAGGACCTCTGGAAGAGCAGTCAGTGCCCCTAACTGCTCACTGAACCATCTCTCCATCCCCTAGTGTGAAATATGTTAAAAGTGACTGATTTTTCAGGCTTACGATCAATTCTTCAGCACAGACCTTTTGGGTGTGTCATGAAGGACATGCATTTCTAAAGCTCCACGTGCTTACGTTTAAGTTTTCAGGAATTAATGTTTGAGCGAATGCTCATTAATGAGCCATTTCTCATTAACCCACAGCCCATACAGCTGCTTGCTTTCAAACCTAACAATTTAGTCAATGATTCTTATCTTTTAAAAGATGATGTCAAAGTGAACTGGTGCCATTCTATCCCAGCATTCGGGGAGATAATGTACAGAGCAAAGTCCACGGGCAGGAGATACTCAGAGGAGGCAGTCCTTGTTGTCAGGCACTTAAGGAAGTGCCAGAGTCCAAGGCAACACAAAACAGCTTTTGGTGCTTCAAAATTAAAAAGAGAATTTTAAGGTAAATGGACTGATTAATTAAATTAAAATGATCAAAACTGAATTATATAATGTAAATGATCCACATTAGCTCTCTCAATAGAGTATAATAAAGCTTGTTTGCTTTGATAGGACATAATTTTTCCTCAATGTAACATTGAGACATCATTTATAGCATAACCTGGAATCTTTCAACACCAACACCTTTGTTTTGTGGTGTGGAGGTTGTTGAACCCATGGCCTTGTACATGCGCAGCAAGTACTCTCCTGCCTCTTAACCCTAACCCCTTGAAAGCTCAAGGCTCCTTCTGTAGAAGTTTACATCTCTGCACTCCCATGGGACTGTTCATGCTGAGCAATGAACCGGTGGGCAAGTAAGGGAAGGCACAGGCACAAGGTGGATGCCACACTATAGGTTAGCTCTTGATGGCCATGGTCCAGAGGAGCGGGTGGTCAGTTTCCACAGTGACAAGGCCGGACCCATCGTAGGTGTTAGAAGTACTGACCAGTGTCCCAAAGCCAAGCACATCATTTGCTGTGGGAAAAGGAAACAGATTAGTGAAAAGAAACTTTGCACAGTGTATACCAAGTTTGCCAATAGCTATAATAACTCAGTTGACCACATACTTGGACAGGAGTTATACAGAAGCAGACTGGAGGAAACCATAGTGCAGGGTTGTCAGAGCAATGATTTCTACAGTGTTCTCTGCCTATTTTTCTCACAGCTTGCCACGATCATTCACCGTTTGGGGCTATACATTATTATTGATAATACATTTCATTAGCCCCCCCCTTTTCTTTACTAATTCTAAACTCAAAACACGTATTTGTCATGTGCCATTTACTTTCTTGCTTGCCTGAAAAGCTTTATTTATTTTTTGATGGTACTGAAATAAAATTTTATAAAACCATTAAACTCTATAAGGCACAGTACAAGTCATAGGGGACAGAAAACTAGATACCTAAAAAAGCATGGAGTTTGGATCATTATTTTCGTCTCATAAAGGAATGCCATGGTGAGCATGGCTTATGTTCTGGAAAGTTAATGGGAACGCAAAGGTCAAAGCTGACTTTCAGATGTGCAATATCTGTGAAGTTACATACTCAGCTCAAGACGAAGGCAAGGGATAAGATTGCCCTTCAAGCACTTAACTATGGGAGTGAAAGTTTGAGTCATATAGTTAGTGTGTATATATTTATCAATCTCACAGGTATACACATGTAAATGTGTATTTTATTTCCTTACAAGTTAGCACCTTGGCACAAGGTGCTTATTCACAGCACTTCATTTCACCAGTGTGACTTCAAACAGCTCTCTTGAAAACATCCTGTAATTAACAGGATTTTCATGGTAAAAATGTGAAGAGAAACAGACATAAAGCAGAGACTGCCCTTTCCTTCAAACCTAGCTCTGCAGTTCAGTGCTTGAGGGGACTAGTTCCATTACAAGGCCACTCTCCACTAGAGGGGGCCTGCTATCTTCCTGAGGACATCTTGAACATGCAATTTAAATCCCAGTAACCACACTGCAAGTCAACATATAGTCAGCATTACTACTGCAGCTGAGTTTTCTTTATTAAAATTTAAGTTATTTGCTTTTTGTAGCTGTTAACATCTTTCCTAATGCGAAGGAGAAGCCAGCAGGTAGAACTGTCCAGGAATGCAGAGTGATCTTCCTATAAACACTACTGTAACATGCAGTGTGCAGTGTGAGAAGCTCCTGTCTCCTCAACTAAAACTTTCTGAGGTACGGTTTCTGAATGATGGGGATATACACATCAGTATTTGCAGACTCACACACTGTTACCAGGCGTGGATAATGGGGTTTGGGTGGGAGGCATGGTGGGGTTATAACAGTACATGTGCTAACTCCACATGATAATCTTGCTTACCAATAAGATTGCTTCCTCCGAGTTGCTTTGTTAGACTCATCCCAGGACTAGGGGTACAAATTTTTACAAACTTTGTTTTGGGGGGAATATGAATTTTGATATCATTTAATTAATCATGAGGGTAAAAGAGAGTGCTTTAGAATCTCTATAGTGAAGAATTAAGTATACACAGTCACCTGAAATTGACAAAAAAATTTTTTTTAAAAATTTTTTCCATTATCATTATCTACAAAAAGCAAATAACTGGGATGCTCAAGAGCCTAGGAACCAGAAGGAGCAGGCTCCCTGTGGTCCCTGGGACCCTCAGGCCACACTGCCCTACCCCTAGAGATGGTCGCCCAGTAGTGCTGTGGGGTGAGTGCAGTCAAACTTCCTGGAGGCCTGAGCCTGAGGCAGATGCAGAACTCACCACACCTCACCCTTAACCCAACAGCACATGACTTGGTGTATAGATATTCAAAGTCTCAATATGCTCATTCTCACAGGCTGCGATCACTGCGCTCTAGGTGGAGGAATACCTCCTCGAAGAAGCTGTAGGAAGACTACCGGAAAGTAAAACTTCAAACTTAAACCAAATGCGAAAGTATTAAAAGAATGCACCCTGATCTGATATGGCTAATAAAAAGGTGGCACTGCCTGAGCGCGTGGCAGATAATGCACATGTGCTCCTTTTCAGGCGCCGTCTCTCCTTCTCCTCTTCCGTATGCCTGATCATGCCATCCCTGTGGGAAAGAATACCTGATGCTGGACTCTGATCACTGTGGGGAAAGCTGTCCAATGAAAACAAAGCAAAATACCTCCCTTGACCATGTCACACATCTTGGCATGGCAGCTAGGACTCCCTATCACCTGGCTATTTCTTACCTACTTGCCAGCCATTCTCTGGAGCTGTCTGTTCCTTGAGTAAGTCATACATCTCCCATTTTTATGGAAAATTTTGGGTCCCCTCCAGGAACTCTGCAAACTGGATGCACACAGTCTGAGTTAAGGTCCTGCCTTAGCCTGTTTCACTCCTCCATTTTCCACCCTACAGTTACTAAGTTAACAGCTGTTTGTCTGGTTGAGAAGGTCCCCTCCCCTAGAACACACTTGGCATTAGATGCTGACTATTTAGAATGCTAGTTCAGGGCAGAAAAGTACCCAATGAGCCTGAAGCATCCTGTTCCAAAAATAAGAAAATGATCCAAAAACCTGTTTAGACATGTCACAAGGACAGAGTAGCTGGGGCGATTTGAGGTAGAAAAGAATGCTGAGGGAAATGTATAACAATGCATTTAATAAAGACGCCCCAAAGACAGGAGGAGAGAAGAAAATCTCTTTAAAGAAGAATGTCAACTCTAAGGAAGAACTGACAGAAAGTCACTATTTTGTAGCAACCAGTGTAATAACTGGGTCAGGCAAAAACCATTAGTGCTAACTCATCAGCTGAAATGATGTTGGCAAGCGGATGATCACACAGTATCAAAGTGCCACTGGTATGCTGTTTTCAATTTCAGAAGAACAAAGGGAACAGCCAGATCATGGGACCTTCAGATCTTAGCCAGATGATCAATGATCAAGCAGCATCAGTAATAAAAGGACAAACAGTGGTTATATACCTCCTGAGCTGATGCTAAGGAGGGATGCAGTACCATGTATTACTTTTTGCTTCAAACTGCTTGATCTGGATGTAAAAATGGATAATGAAATAGATAAGTATTGATTGTGGGTGGTAAACAAATTAGTTGCCAGGATACCTCAAAATTGTCAGTGTCCTGAACCCCCAAATTAGTGGAGAGACTTCTCTAGTTCAACAAAGTAAACAGGCATGCCAGTTAGAGACAACACATGACTTTTTAAAAGTAGGTCTAATATTTAAAACAATTGAAAAAAGCAATTGGACACATGTATGCATATGGTCTGAGTACCTCTGTCCTATCAATTTATACTTTGGTGCAGAGAGTAATGGAAGTTTAGATGGGAAGATGTGTTGGTCCTCAGGAAAGGATTGGAGAGAAGGCCACAGGGTTCCAAGGAAGCACTGCCCCTCTTCCCTTGTTTCTGCATAAGCTCAGTCAACACCATGACTTCTGACTGATTTGCACTCAGACCATTCTTAATTGAAGAAAATTTGTCAGATCCAGACAGAGGTTGTGTACCTGAGATTCAGATTCTGAGAGAAGCTTTAGAAGAGTGAGCACGTAGTCTGAGATGAGGCAATGAATGAATCCTGTTGTTGGCACACAGCTGTCCAAGCACAGACTTTGCTTATGCTTTGATGTAAACGGGTCTGGAAATTAACCTGCATTATCCAGGAGAATGCCCTACACTGCGACAATGGCAACTTAAACTTGCTCTTATTCTCGTCTCTGATAATAGTTCCATTGGGCATTCTCTCTGAACTTTATCTCCCCAAACTCTGACCACTGGACACTTCTGAGGCCAGCACTCAGCCCCTTTGCAGCCTAAGGAATCTTCATGCATGAAAGCAAGGAAGACACTCCCCTTCACCTCTCAGCAGTTGCATGCCTCCTCCATTCATGACTACATTCAGCAGTCACACATCCACCCACTCTTGCATGAGGCCTGGTAGATGCCTGGGGCTTCAGATGCTCATTAATTAATTAATTTATTTATTTTAATTTTTACTTCTATTCAGCCTGCTATCCCAAAACACAATTAGGCCAGAGAAGTTCTGCTATTTGTTGGAATCACAACTAATTATACCATTTTGAATCTCTCTCCCAAGATCAATACTTTCCAGTGCTTAGTTCAGCCTAAAATAAGCAAAAACCATATTTCTTTGTAAAAACACAGTCTCCAATATGTTACATCAATAGTGTGTTCTATTCAGGGCAGGCTCTCCAGCAGTAAAAGGGATAATCAGAGCTCCTTTTAGAAATAAAGAAAGACCACTGGGTTTATCACAAAAGGACAGTCCATGTCCATAAAATATGGCCAGTTTGCGTTCATTATTTGGGTTCAACTGTTTAAAACTGCCTGTGTGTAAAGCTAGCCTGAGATTTACATGTGTGTGCATAGATAACACTGATTGACTATAAAAGGGCTGCTCTTCTGCACTCAGCATCTGGGACTCAGCATAGCCTCCTGTGGTCACTGGTATGCTGGAAACTCTCTCCACAAATATGAGAATTATGACAGCACATAGCAAAGGTGATGTCCAGGTCCAGGTCCAGGCTCTCATCCCAGGGTTCCTGGCGGGAGAAGAGTGCAGTCACACAGTGCAGTTGGGCCTTGGTGCCACCCTGGAGAGCTGAGAGCTCAACCGCCCATTCCATTACTCTAACATCCCATGAGTTTTGTGGAAAAAATCCTCAGGCAGCCTCAACATCCATTTAGAAGATGCCAATAATGTGTGTCACTGTTATTTCTCATACTGTAAGGTGAAGACGAATGAGTTAATGCCTGCACGCAGCTCTGATTTCTCTGGAAAAGCATGGGAAGTCTGTATTATAGCATCATTTCATCCACACCAAGGAGGCCTTGAAGTCACATTCGCTTCCATCTTTCAAATGTCAACTGAGATTATTATGAGTATATCAAAAAATCCAAATGGCACAGAAAAGTGAAGAAAGATGGGAAGATTCGCGGGAGCACAGAACGAATGCATAATGCCAAGCCTACAGCCAATGTCTAACCCCACTAAGTGAAGGAGGCAGAAGTTCTGCTCTTTAGAATTTACTGATCAAGCCAACTAACCCCTCACAGGCAAACAAAAAACAACCAGCATCAGTATGTGGGTGAAGAGGGAGTTTCAAAGGATGAATAGTGCAGGATGTTAATGATCTCCTCAGATCAGAGCAATGGGAGAAGGGAGAGGAGCACTAGAGACAATCTTGTGAAAAGCTGACACAAAGCAAACTTACCTCACAAGGATTTTGCTTGAACCAATCTATTTACCTGGCCCTCCAGCAACCTATCTATGCCTCACAGTGGTGATGACTTGCCCTTACAACTAGAAGGCTAGATCTCAGATGCCAAGAGGGCCTGCTATCAGTGATTCCTTGCAGGCAAACAGGCTTATGTTATGTGGTGGCAGCATCTGGATTAAATTTTTCTGTGGGGAACATGAAAATATGGAAGTTGTAAAGTCAGTGCTCTACTGTGGCTTGAGAAGTGACAGAAAGTAAATGCAGAAATAATGTCTGTGGTCATAAGAGGAGAGGGACAGAGATCTTGCTGTATCTGTAATGTGTGCATTACATAAGAATTAAAGGTGCTGGACATAGCTCAGTGGTTAGGAGCACTGGCTGTTATTTCATAGAACCCAGGTTCAGTTCCCAGCACCCACATAGCAGCTCACAATTATGTGTAAATAAAGTTCCAGGAGATCTGATATCCCCACTGGCAAAACACCAATGCACATAAAATAAAAATAAAAAAAAATTTCAAAAAGAATTAAAGGTGAAATGCAGTATTCTATCTTCACTTTTCAACATGGGAAAAACACTTTAGGGCACAAAAAAGATTTACTTAAAATCCTCATTTGTAATTCTAGGGACATGGATGTTGTTATCAGAAAAGGTGTAAAAAATCATTACAATTAAATGAATAAAAATTAAGGTTTTCAAGAAATTTCTCACTAATGACACAAAATAAATCAGAATTTGGTAAAGGAAATGAAGAAAGACAATTTTGATATTGAAAACATTCCATAAAAGTTGAGTTATACTATCTTTTCCTTCAAGCTGGCACAGTGATCACCTGTCACAGCTGGGCTCAGGGTTCTATGTATTGAATTTGATGTCTTAGGACCCATGTCTCTTTCAAGAAGAAAACTGTCCCCAAGACTAAATGTTCCCTTTCATCCAAGAGCTTATGTAAAAACAGCTGGGACCAGAGGAGGATCTACCGATGCTACTCCTGGATTCAGGTGTCCGACATACCTGGGCTTTCGCTGTGCCTTCTGCCTGCAGCTCCTTCTCACACTGGCACATGGCCAGAGAGAGTTGTGAATCTTGTCTCGTTTAATATTTTACTTATTTATTTTTGCTTTATTTTGTTCAGTATTTAAATACATATCAACAGAGTCAATAGTTTATTTACTACATTTGTCATTTTGATGGATCATTATCTTCTGAATATTTTAAACTTCTGAATCAAAGAGTAATAGCTACTTTAAAAGTTCTTCCAGAAATTCAGACATCTTGTATGAATAATACTTAGCTCTGTATGGATTTTGTAGTATGTAGCTGTGGTAGTAGGTTTTAGGAGCAGTCAATGTAGCTTATGTAAGAAATATGTGTGTGTGTATACACATATATGCATACACACACACACACACACACACACACATATTGGGGGGAGGGTTTCTAGACAGGGTTTCTCTGTGTAGCCCTGGCTGTCCTGGAACTTGCTCTACAGACTAGGCTAGCCTCGAACTCACAGTGATCTGCAAACACCACTGCTGCTAGACTGACATATGTGATTTTACATGTATCAAAAAACTGCAAGGTCAAGGTTAAAAACAATGCTCTTTTTAAGTGTTAGGTATTAAACATATTGAACCTTATAAGATCAATGCATCTTCATGACCCACACATGCAGAACTTTAGTGTACTAGATCAGCGCATCGCTAAGCTTCCCAGCCAAGGATGCTTTGTTTTCTAACACTGTAGTTGGCTGCTCTTAGTCTAACCACCAGAAAAGGTGCTTGTGAAAACTCCTAGTCTTACTGTGGAAAGTAATACATGCATCTGGCTTCTAAGATGAGAACGAGGAAGATCTATTTTCTGTTGTTTTTGCTACAAATCCAGTGAAGAGAGGGAGGTATTCAGTTCCCAGGTAGGGGCCATTGGGACTAACAGGGAAATATGAAGGTAACTAACTAATTTCTGTCCGATTTCCTTCAGCATAGTTATTTTATAGCATTTCAGGGCTGAGAAATGGCAACTAAGAAGAGAAAGAAAAGAGTACACCTTGTCATGTTGCCTTTCCTTTACAAGAGTGAAGGACATTCTCATTGGGTGCATTCAATTGTCACTTAGGATGACATTTCTATCCTTTCTACTTCTTTGACATATTTTAACATTTTGTGAAAATATTGCCACTGTCCACACAGATATTCATATGGTTTATTATAGAAGACAGTAACCCCTAAGGACAGAATGGAGAGCTGTATGCATACTTGCAAAGTGTTTTAAATTACAAGTGTGCTCATCCTCTTTAAGGGCAAGGTTTATTGTGTAATGTTTCACAACAGTGTGCTGAGTTTTGTTATGTCCATTACAAAAGAACAGACTGACTGCTTAAAAGTACAGTGTCATGGAGAGTTAGAATGGTGCAGGCCTAGAGCTGATTACCTCATCTCAGGTCAATGTTAGGCCTCAAACAGTCATTTCTTGCCATTTTGTATGGACTAACATTCTGTGACAAAGATAAAAATCTTTTCGAAATTCTTGACCTAGTAGACCACTAGCTTTCACCAACCCAAAAGCTAATAATGTCATCAGACAGCATCTTAAGCCTACAGAAAAGTCACCTCCATCTTGTAACTAACTTCCTCGCTGATGTACTGATGAATGTATTTGAAATTTCCCTTGATTTATGAATTTTCTTAGTAAAGACAATGTCATGAAACTGCTGCCAAATGGTCACATGGAATCTGAGGTAACCCAAATCTGTGTTCCTAAGTCACAGTCACTCAAAATGGCTCTAGAATAAACTCTTACTCTCTTTAAGGTGAGAACTGTGCTTTTTGAAGCAACAGCTGTTTTATATTTACACGGGAGCTGCTTTTGATCAATATAATCTGACAGTTCTAGAAATCCCACTTCATTAGGAAACTCTCAGAAGTCTCCCCTGTCTGGTTTACATTAGCACAAAGTACCAACACTGAAGATAACACTTCTCTAGTTTACTCAGTCTCCTGAGACAGAAGAGAGCTGGCATCTCTGGCTCACCTGTGTAATTAACTTTGGGCTTAGTACCAACCACACTTGGCACATTTATTGAATGAACAACTGAATACCTGAGTAAAGACTGATTAGTGCCTATAATAGTAAGTTGGACTTGAACTCTCTAGTCTGCTTCTGGAGCATCTGGGAAGATTGACCCAGAGAGCTAGGGTCCAGATCAAGCCATTCTCCTTTGGTATTACTCATTCGCCCTAAGTTCTCAGGTCAAGGATTTTTAACTGATGTCACAGATCCCTCGCTCAGAGCTTGGCATTTCCTTAAACAGATGCTTCTGATTGAAACTTAAAAGTCCTGGGTCTTCCAGAGTTTATTTAATGTTGCATCCAGGTTATCTTACATGACATATTCAGGGCATAGGGGATAAAGAAACATGGCTGCTATATTTGCCTGTAGACAGGGGCCTAGCACGACTGTCTTCTGAGACGCTTCATACAACAGCAGATGGAAACAGATGCAGAGACTCACAGCCAAACTTTAGGTGGAACTCAGGGAGTCTTGTTGAAGAGTGGGGGAGGGGGACTGAGGGAGCTGGAGGTCAAGGACACCACAAGAAGACCTACAGAGTCAACTAACTTGGGCCCAAGGGGGATCACAGAGACTGAACCACCAACCAAAGAGAATGCGTTGACTGGAGCTAGGCCCCCTACAAATTTGTAGCAGATGTGCAGCTTGGTCTTCATGTGGATCCCCTAACAACTGGAGAGGGAGCTACCTTTGGATCCCTTTAGCTGTACTGCTTTGTCTGGCCTCACTGGGAGAGGATGTGCTTAGTCATGCTGCAACTTGATGTCTCAGGGTTGGTATTCCGTTGGGGGCAATTTGATGTCCCAGGGCAGGTTGGTATCTATCCATGGGGGGCTTCCCTTTCTCATCAGAGAAGGGGAGGGAGTCCTGGGGGAGGGACTGTGAGGGTGGAACTGCTAGAAGAGGAAGGAGCAAGGCTACAATTGGGATGTAAAGTGAATAAATAAATTAATAAAAAAAAGAAAGCCCAGGCTTTCTCTACATGCTGGTTTGTGCATGCTACATTTGTTGTATAAAGCCCCAGGTCTTTTCCCATCAACTAGCTTCTTTTGTATGTAAATCTCCCTGGTGGTTTTTCTTAGTCTCTACTCTCCTGCCACAGTGCAGGCTAGCAATTTAACATAACATTAATGGGGAAGTCACAACTCTCCCAGGTGACAAAAAGGTATATTCTCTCACTAGATGCAAAAAGCATTTTCTACATGGTTCAGTGGATTTACCACTGGTGGAAACACCCCATTAAAATTTCTTATCAGACTGTGATGAGAAGAGAAATGTATTATGTGAAAAAAGAGAGAGTGAAGGTTTACCATATGATCAATCAATGGTAATACACCCTTGTTTCTCTTATTTGCTAGGAGCAAGGGAATTTCTGAAATAGTAACAATTCTCCAAATACACACCCTCTGACAAACCATTAATCATAATGTTTATCATGCTCTAGAGTATACATTTATAAGGTGAAATTCTTAAACTCTATGAAGCCTAAATAACTAGTATGGATAAGAGGTAGGTTCGACCGTTCGGTAGTATAATTTATTTTAATACTCAGTTTAATATGTCATATTTGAACTCTGCAATTCCATATCTGAAAAAGAAGCTCGCAGCATGACTGACTGACTGAGATTAGTGAAAACGAGAGAACCACTGCATACATGTGCAGAGCTGTCAAATGAAGCTAATCAGTGATAATTTTAAAAAGAACTTGAAAAAAAGAATCTAGTTCTGAGTAGTTTTGAAGGCTTAGATAAAAAACCTTTAGAATCTACTGACTTGGCAGACCACTAACTTCGTAGTGCATCTGGCCTGTGCTAAAACTATGCAGATATAAAGACTATGTAGGGTGAGTTTTCAAGTTTCTCTCCTTTAGTCACAGGTCTGGAAGAGAGATTGGCTTGAAGCCCCATATTCACAGCTGGAGTTTGTCTCATGTCAGGGTCAGAATAACAATGTAGATACTGTCTTCCTCAGATCTCAGGTGGGAATCCATGGCCTCACATACTTCCACTGAACTAGACTGCTCATTGTCGTGCTGTATGCATTGCATATATTATAAGCACATCTCTTCTTCTCTCCAGCCTCCTTGTGACTTTCATTGTTGGTACCTCTCTATTATAGTTTCAGGTCTACGCATCTCTCACTATTTTCTATGAACATTTAGACATGCTCAACTTAATTTTAATGTCTTAAATTATTTCCAGAAATTCCCTATCTTTGTGGCATTATGAGTGACTGCTGAGTCTCTTCTGTGTCCCAGGTTCCACATTCTTTTGACTAAAGCAACACTGGACTCTAAATGTAAAATCACTTCACATTTCAATCAGAACAAGGTGGTGAGCTCTGAGCATGCACACAGACAAAGCCCACATCATATGACATGAAGACTATGACCCACAGTCTGCAAGAACCTACAGGGTACATGAACTAGCCTAGGAAACTAGCCTGCTGTCAGTCAGACATGTTACAAGTTAGACCATTATTTCTATTAATAACCCAGGAAGCAAAACAATAATTTCTCTACGCATCAGCTTCAAATGACTAGGGTTTGATTAATGAATAGCTTCCCTATTTTTGGCTCCAGTTTCCTATTTTAGGATCAACAATGGAAGTGTACAGTGCTCCTGGGACCCACCACAGCCTACAGCTTGCCTGAAGAGCCTGCTCAGTGTCTACTCCTGCAAACAGCTTTCTATTAGACAGCTATGCTGCTCTTCTTTTTCCCTTGAGTCTGCCAAAGTGACTCTGAATATGGCCTCTGACATGTTTGGGGTTGGTGGTGGTGATCTTTATGTATCTCCATGCGAGCGGTAAATGGGAAAAAGAAAGCACTAAACTTCAAACACTATGATTTTGTATTTTTTAGCTCCTGGTTGTGCCTATTTCAAAACCTACAATATGCCCCTGTACTTCTGTATGTCTGATATATCCTTTGCTACAACATCAAAGTAGACACCTCTTGTCTCCAGTGCTCTGCACACCTGTTTGCCAGTCTTCTTATGACTATGATTGTTGGCCATTCATTGCTGTATCTTCATGTCTGCTCATCTTGCCTTTCTGTGAGCTCTCACCCCCTAAGCGCTTTCATGTCAGTGCCAAGCACTGTAACTACTTCTCTACTCTTTTCTCCCCACCACTCCCAGTCTGCTGTAATGCAACTTCCACCTTATTACTCAAACTGGACTAAGATCACCAAGGGCTTTGTTTTTCCCCAATATAAAGTGTATTCTAAGTGTCCAAAGTTGTGGCTGAGCATGTAGGAGAATCTGATACTTCTGGGCTTCCTAGTCTCAGAGATACCGAAGCTAAGCACTGGCTTGTTGCTTTATTAGAATTATCCTCACTGCAAGCTAGGGAAAGTGTGATGCAGAACCATTCCTGTTTTGCAAACCTAGATTCACAAAACACACACCCGTTCTTCCTCTTCTTTCTGAGATAGCATCAGCATCCTATAGCAAAATACCCTGAGTGTCCATCCTTAGCACGAATCCAGAAACATGAAGAATTGCCAGTTGTATGCTGGGTTTCATTATTTTCTACCTTCTAAAGCAGTGCCTGACACATGGAATAAACCTAATGAATAAGATAATAAAAATACTCAGATAATTACTTCTGTTGGGAGACGAAGTTAAAAGCAGGTGGGCCTTTAAAAATGCTTCAGCCTTTGAGGCCTCCAGAGATTTTACCTGGTTCTACTGAACTCAGTGAAGAAGAAGAAGAGCCAGTCTCTCTTTTCCACTACAGCCACTCATCTTTTTTAAAAAAGAAAGACTTACAATGTTATCTGGTAATCTCTAGCATTTGCCCTTATCACAGTAGGACAATATTAGTTTGTGGTATGAACTGAGGGGCAGAGCTGTTGAGTCTTCTGTTTCCTATTATTTGTGTATATAAATATTGAAATTCCTGGCCTTTAACTTTGAAATTTGCTGCTTTGAGAAAGTAAAGTATAATTAGAGTTGAACAAAACAAAGGGAAAGTAAGAACTCAGACCTAATGCACTGTTTTTTCTCATGGAGGACAGAGACAGCTGGAAAAACAGTAGATGTTAACACAAATTGGCCAGGGTGGGGGAGAGAGAGTGAGTGCACTCAAATTCTGACTGAGTCAAGCAAGAGACAAGAGTGAGACTAGAAGTTTATCCTAGCTCTAACAGAGCACTTAAGAAATACCTACTCTACTACGGCAGGAGCATGAGGGTCTTATTGCCATTCCACTTCAATATTGTTAGGTTCATAGGAAATGGCTTCAGAAAACAGCCACTATTGTGTCAAAACATACTATCAAAACTTGCTTAGCAATTACAAGACTTTGTTCCTTAATTGAAGGGTCATAGGATAGGACAGTAAGCCACACTACCTTAATGATAGGAAGGGTTTCTACAGCAGTTCAGCATAGGAAGCAAACAAGTAATGGCCTTCAAAAAAATGTCTGGCAGGACACCTGTAACTCAGGTAGTGAGGATTTAAATTGAGATTTTGAGGGAGAAGATATAGTACTCAAAGTAGTTTGTATAGACCAGTGGTTCTCAATGTGTGGTTTGTAACCCTGTTGTGGCTTGAATGACCCTTTCACGGGGGTCGCCTAAGACCATCTGCATAGCAGATATTTAAATTATGATTCATATCAGTAGCAAAGTTACAGTTATGAAGTAGCAGAGGAAATAATTTTATGTTGGCGGTCACCACAGCACAACGAACTGTATTAAAGAATGGTAGTGTTAGGAAGGCTGAGAAGCACTGGCACACATGGAAGTAAAACACTTTTGGATGCCCTCCTAACAGAGGTCAGGAGGAAGGGCTGAGGTTAATATGAAAGCTTACTGGGGCACTCTTCGTAGTTGAGGTCCTACTGGACAGGAAACATATTCACAACTCTACAGAGCAAAGGAAAGTTCCAAAAAATAGAAGTGGAAGTGTGGACACTTTAAAAGGCAGGAAAACGGACAAGCTGAAGTTTGGGAAGTTCACACGGACAAAAAAGTGCTGAATTCAATAATCACAAGGACTTGCCAGCTCTGTGTGAAGCACAGAAGGCAGAGTTATTTCTGCCTAGAGAACAGACTTTGATATCTGTGTGTCGGGAGCCAGGGCCTCCACACCGTTCCTGGGAACCTGACTCTAGTGACATTCTGAGAACCAGTCGTGTTTGTACAAGATTAGCTGTCCTCCCCACCTCCAGGAAACAGACCGACCACAAACAGTTTGGCGCCAGATGGTCTGGCTTGGTAAAATAGCTGAACCATGACAGCCGGGAGGCCACAAGCTTTCTTTCCCCCTCCCTTCTGCATTTGTTTTTTTCTTTAAAAAGTGACATGTGTCTGAAATAAAGTTGAGACCTTGACAAAACTTTGCTTGGTCTTGCTCTTCTCTCTCGCCCATTTTCCTTTCAGGCTTGGTCCCCCCTCGACCCCATGAATAACGAGGTCCTGCTGGGTGGGGCACGTGGCGCCCAACGTGGGGCTCAAGGTACGGACCTCGGCCAGATGGACCCCAACCAACGAGAGTGTCGCTGCAGCCCCAGGAAGATTGAGGACCCTTCTCACAGCTCATGAGGAGTTTTTGTCCTGGGTAAGTGATTTCCGTCCATTTCATAAAAATGGGCCAAAAGTTGACTAAAGAAGCAGTCTTTATCAAAGACTTAAAGAGTTCACTCAGAGAGAGGGGAGTTCGAGTAAAAAAGAAAGATTTAATTAAGTTTTTCATTTTTATAGATGAAGCCTGTCCCTGGTTCATAGTAAATGGGCCAGAAATTCACCAGGGAAAATGGCAAAAGGTGGGACGAGATCTTAATGAAAAATTAAGTCCCAAGGGACCTGATGCCGTCCCCGCCATGGTCTTTTCATATTGGGGCTTGATCTGAGATATAGTTGAGGCTGCATCCTCCAATCCAGACAAACAACAGTTATTGTCAGTTGCGGAGTATTGTCTCCGTCCTCTTTCCCGTGCAGGGTCTTAACCTCCCTCCCAGATAAACAATCTGACACCCAGGTCCCCACCAAGCTTCCCTGTGTAATTATAGATATGTCCAGGTCTGCAGATTCAGACATCCCTTCCTTGGAGTCCAAGCCTCTGGGGGCAGAGGCCCCCCCCTCCAAAACCTCTTTATCCATCCCTCCCAAAAAACAACCCTCCTCCATTTAGTGGACCTTCCCCAGGACTTCCCGATCTAAAAACAGATCTTCCCTCCCAAAACCAATTAAGAAATAAAATAAACCACCCCCTTTCCCAGGATCAGTCCCCTCTTCCCTCCGCCCCCTCCCCCCCGAGCTGCCTTGACATTCCCAATTGTGGCCCAGGAACTAAATGATGATCCTTTGGATCCTGATGAGGCCACGACTTTAGAGGACGAGGCTGCTCGATATCATAACCCTGACGGGCCGCCACGGCCCCTTGGCTTCTCTCTAAAGACCTCCTCCCTATGCTTCCCAGCAATTTTGTACTCCTGCGTTATCTGTTCCTAGTTCATCTCTCCTTGAGTCCAAAAGACAACTCTCGGCACAGATAGGTGAACTTAAAGAAGTTCTAAAGCTCCAAAAACAGTTCGCCCAACTTTCTGCTGAACTCGTCTCTTTACAGTCCACTCTTCATGAGACCATCCTCACCCAGATTTCTGGATCGGCAAATAAGCCCCCCCCCCCAGTTCCAAACCCCCTAAAAAGGCCCGAGGGTCCTATAGCGTTTCTTTGGCCTTCCCTGTGGTAACCCGTTCTTCCGGGGAGCCTGAGCACCCTTCCCCCACCTTTAACCCCTCTGAGGACGCGCTGAGTGAACCTGATGGTGAGGGGGAGGGAGCCTGAGAAAGCGAAAGTGAGGATGAACCACAGTCTAGTGGGCACGGCGAGTTCCACGAACCGCCAGCACCATCTAGTGGGCACAGCGAGTTCCATAAGCTACATTTTAAAAATTTAAAAGAATTAAATGCTGCCGTCAGGACCTACGGACCTAACACCCCTTTTACCCTTTCGGTTCTTGACTCCCTGTCTCGGGGCGGCTATTTGCTTTCAGGAGAATGGATTCGTGTGGTTCAGGTGGTTCTCACCCGCAGCCAATTTCTAACTTGGAAGGCCGACTTTATCGATCGCTGTCAAGCGGCTGCTGCCACAAACTTACGGTCTCCATGATCGCCTTCTGCGACATGGACTCTAGACAAGCTCAGCGGCCAGGGAAAATATTCAACGGAGGCCCAACAACAGTGCCTCCCCCTCGGTCTCTTGGACCAGACAGCCAATGCTGCTCTTGGTGCTTGGTAGGCCCTTCCGGCCGCAAGCTCGGCACTCACCCCTCTGACTAAAATTACTTGGGGGACCCAAGAAGATTACAGTGAATTTGTGAGCCGCCTCCTAGAGGCTGCAGAGAGAACCTTGGGCCACGAGGCTTCCAATGATAAGATTATCAGACAGCTGGCTTATGAAAATGCAAACTCAGCCTGCAGGGCCGCTTTATGCGGCAAAACCAGAGACAAGACTCTAGATGAGATGATCTGCCTGTGCCACGATGTAGATTCCTTCTCTTCCAAAATGTTTCAGGCCGTCCACCTTGCGGTGAGCGCTGAGCTTCAGGCTCATAATACTCAAAAGGGTTGCTTTAGGTGCGGCCAGACGGGCCACTTTGCTAACCAGTTCCCCAGCGCCCCAGGGTCAGTCGGGCCCCCCCAGGTGTCCTCGGGCCTCATGGTCAGGCCTTCACAGCCTTCCACCCTCTGCCCGCACTGCCAGCAGGGCAAACACTGGGCTAACACCTGTCGTTCCGCCACTGACATCTCCAGGCGCCCACTGCCTTTCCCTCAGGGAAACGGACAGAGGGGCCAGCCCTGGGCCCCTCGACCCATCCCATTCCTTCCGGCCTCAGGGAACAGCCGGCCAGTAACCCCCCTCTCGCCCTCTAGCGAGCCACCTCAGGAAGCGCAGGAGTGAACCTGTGTGCCTCCTCCCACACAATACTAAAACCGGAGGACGGAGTACAGATTCTCCCTATGGGGATTTTTGCCCCTCTCACCCCAAGAATACTTATTTCCTGATCTTGGGCCGTGCCTCCTCTACTTTGAGCGGCCTCACCATCCACCCCTCCTTGGTAGACAATGATTATACTGGGGAGATTAAGGTCCTGGCCAGCACCCCTTGGGGTCCAATCTCTATCTCCCAGGGCCAACGTTTGGCCCAGGCACTACCTTTACCCTTAGACACCTCCCACCCTGCCCTGGGCGCACAATGCGGCCCTTCCTGACCAGGCTCCTCGGACCTCTATTGGGTTCAGGCCATCACTAGGGAGTGCCCTACATTGAACCTTAAAATCCAGGGAAAGACTTCTGAAGGAATCCTAGATTCAGGGGCTGATTCCACTGTACTGTCACAGGATTCTTGGCCCCACCATTGGCCCTTACAAGCCTCCATGACCCATCTACAAGGAATTGGACAGTCCAAAAGTACCTTACAGAGTTCCCAGCTTTTAACTTGGGAGGACAACGAGCGAAATAAGGGCACTGTCTGGCTGTTTGTTGTTCCTGGCCTTCCTGTCAATCTCTGGGGCAGAGATATCCTCTCCCAGATGAAAATCTTTATGTGCGGTCCCAATGAGGTGATTTCCCAACAGATGCTTGTACAGGGTTACCTCCCTGGACAGGGGCTTGGCAAACAAAATCAGGGAAACCCTACACCCCTAACCACCCCTCACAAAAGAGATCGCACAGGCTTAGGGTTCGACAGCCATTTTTCATGAGGGCCATTGCTCCCCCTGCACACCAGGCAGACAAAATCACCTGGAAAGATGACATCCCTGTCTGGATTGACCAATGGTCCCTCCCTTCCAAAAAATTGTCTGCAGCCATAGTGTTAGTGCAGGAACAGTTGGCTGCTGGACATATTGAACCTTCTACCTCGCCATGGAACACACCTATTTTTGTCATCCAAAAACAAAACGGTAAATGGAGCCTGCTACAGGACCTCAGAGCAGTCAATAAAACCATGGTCCCTATGGGCGCCCTACAGCCTGGTCTACCCTCCCCTGTGGCCATTCCTGATGGCTACCTAAAATTAGTCATTGATTTAAAAGACTGTTTCTTTTCCATCCCCCTCCACCCTGAAGATTGCAAACGTTTCGCGTTCAGTCTTCCCATAATCAACTGTGTGGGACCTTTCCCCTGCTTCCAGTGGCGGGTCCTCCCCCAAGGCATGGCCAACAGCCCTACTCTTTGCCAAAAATATGTGGCTCAAACCATCGACCCCTTCAGATCCCTCTTCCCCGACCTTTATATGGTACATTACATGGATGATATTCTTCTGGCGGGACCCAATGAGCGACAGCTCCACCAGGCAGGATTACAACTTATCGCTGCCCTCCAAGATCGAGTGCTCCAAGTCTCCCCTGAAAAAATACAAGTACACCCTCCCCATTTGTTCTTGGGTTTCGAACTATTCCCCCATAAGGTTCTTTCCCAAAAGATTCAACTGAGGCGTGATTCCCTGATAACACTTAATGATTTTCAGCAGCTACTGGGTGATATTAATTGGCTGCGCCCTTATTTAAAGCTAACTACAGGTGAATTAAAACCTTTATTTGACATATTGAGAGGAGATTCTGATCCATCATCTCCGCGCACATTGACCTCAGAGGCCCAAAAGGCAATGGCCAGAGTAGAACAAGCCATAATTGACCAACACGTTGACTACTACTCCCCAAAATTGCCTCTTCACCTCCTTCTCTCCCCTCCCCTTTCCCCCTACTGGTCTGCTTTGGCAGGCTAAACCCTTATTTTGGGTCCATTTGTCAGCCTCCCCGAATCGCAGTCTGCCTACCTACCTGCACTTGGTCGCCTGCCTGCTACATCTTGGCAGGGAGGCTGCCCTTAAACTCTTTGGCAAAGACCCCGACATTATAGTCCTTCCCTATAATGCCTCCCAAGCCCAGTGGCTCATTCAAACTGATGACGATTGGGCTGTTAACTGTACCTCCTTTTAAGGCATTATTGATAATCACTATCCTGCTGATAGGTTAGTCCAGTTTCTACATAAAACGCCAGTTGTCTTCCCCAAAAGAACTAAGAGTTCCCCAATAGCTGGGGTCACATTGGTTTTTACCGATGGATCTTCCTCAGGCATAGACGCCTTCTATATAGACAAAAAGGTCTCCCGATTTATGACTGACTTCTCCTCAGCACAGCTTGTTGAATTATCCACCATTATAAAGGTGTTTGAGGTTTTACGAGATCTGCCCTTCAACCTGTATACTGACAGTGCTTATGTAGCCACCTCTGTGCCTCTTCTTGAAACAGTCCCCTATGTTCGCCCCTCCACAAATGCCTCCCCATTGTTTTCCAAATTACAAAAATTGATTCTCGCTTGCGATGCCCCTTTCTTTGTGGGCCACATTCGCGCCCACTCCCGTCTGCCCGGCCCCTTAACAGAGGGAAATGATGTGGTGGACTGGGCCACCCAGCTGATCGCCTTGGGGAGTATAGATCATAGGCCTGTTGAGCCTCTTCACGCTGCACGGCTGACTCATAATTTACATCACCTCAATGCTCATACTCTCAGGCTAATATTCTCCATCACCCGTGAACAGGCTAGACAGATTGTCCGCTAATGCAAGGGTTGTTTGAAGCTTCTGCCTGAGCCACATCTTGGAGTCAACCCGCATGGGCTGATTCCTGGGGAATTGTGGCAAATGGATGTTACACATTATCCTGCCTTTGGAAAACTTAAATATATTCATGTCTCTATAGACACCTACAGTGGCTTCCTTTATGCGTCCTTACAGACCGGGGAAGCTACTAAACATGTTATCAACCACATCCTTGCCAGCCTGGCAACCACCCCAATACCTAAAATTCTTAAGACGGACAATGGCCCAGGATATACCAGCTCCAGCTTTAAACAATTCTGTGCTCAAATGGGCATCAAACATATCACAGGCATCCCTTATAACCCTCAAGGACAAGGGATTGTTGAACGGGCCCACCAGACACTCAAAAACATGCTCTTCAAATTAAAGTGTGGGGGAGAAGCACTCTACCCCAGAGCAGGCAATTTTAAGACCCTCCTCAATCATGCCTTATTTGTTCTAAACTTTCTTACATATGACTCTGCGG
The DNA here is from genome assembly GCA_019843965.1 of Rhynchomys soricoides. NCBI lineage: Eukaryota > Metazoa > Chordata > Mammalia > Rodentia > Muridae > Rhynchomys > Rhynchomys soricoides. The sequence continues at coordinate 3,980,416 of JADRCH010000064.1, read as the reverse complement.
GCAGATCTACTGCGGACCGTCTCTGGCACCCATCCACAGCCGATAGCTATGCACAGGTGCTGTGGAAAGACCCCCTATCCAACAAATGGCAGGGCCCAAATCCAGTCCTCATCTGGGGCAAGGGGCATGAATGCATTTATGACTCAGAGACACAAAATGCCAGATGGCTCCCAGATCGCCTCATAAAACCCTATAACCCACCCAGGGACCCCCCTGAGAAGGCTTCTCATTGTGTTTAATTCCAGAGACTAAGAAAAGCCAGAGATGTCCCTGTCTCCAATGACGCTGCTCCCTTGGATCTTCTTCAAGGCTCTACTGTGCTCCAGTGGCAGGAGCAATCCCTCGCCACATCAACTTTTTAACTTTACATGGGTAATTCTTAATGAGGCAGGAGACATAGCTAATTCAACCTCTCGGCTCTCTGCCAATATCCCTTGGGACCCCTTACAGGTTGATCTATGTGTGTTGGCCCTTGGGGCTCATGACTATTGGGACTATCAAGATTTCTTTATGCCACAGCAAAAGCCCCCCAATCCTGTCTCCCGGCCGGTCTGGCACCCGGGATGTGGATCCCAAATGAAAAGGTCCATCTTACAAACGGCCCCCCTATATATATGCCCCAGGGGACATCGAGACCACACTCTTAACACAAAGTGCGATTTCTCTCCTGATTTTTACTGTGCCTCCTGGGGCTGCGAGACCTCTGGAGACACTGATTGGAAGCCCTCCTCCACCTGGGATTATATTACCCTAAAGAGAAAAGACCCTTCCAAATACACCTTTGGTTCTGGGGTCCTCCCCCTCAAAGGGGAATGTAAAGATCAGTGGTGCAACCCCCTTTCCATCACCTTCACTGATGCTGGGAGAAAGGCCTCCTGGGACAATTCCAGAGGTTACAAATGGGGATTGAGACTCTATATACCAGGACGTGACATAGGCCTCACATTTAAGACCAAACTTATTAAGACACTTCCACAGGGCCCTACAATAGCTATTGGACCTAACGCAGCCTTACATCTTAGACAGACGGGCCCAAAAATCATAACAGGGGCTCCCTCAATTACGAGAAAACCGGCCTTAAGCCCCTCCGCTAGCATCCTTTTTCAACCGACCATCCCGGTGGGACCCCCTTCGTCATCTAACATTATTCTTAACCTAGTCAATGCTTCCATTGAGACCTTGAGAGACAACAATAGGACAGATTATTTGGAGTGTTGGGTATGCTGCTCTCCTCGGCCTCCCTTCTATGAGGGAGTGGCTATTATTGATAAACCTCTCTTTACTAATGAGTCCAATCAGTTAAGGTGGGGCATTACCGAGAGCCATGGGTTGACCCTTTCCCAGGTCTCCGGATTGGGCCTCTTTATTAGCCCCTAATGTGCTCCCCCCATCAGTTAAGCGAAATTTGTAATCAAACAATTACTGTCAACTCCACCTTTCAATACATTCAGGCACCCAATGGCTCTTACTTCATCTGCTCCACCGGGCTCGCTCCTTATGTGGTCTCAGCTTCTTTACTGACACACAGAGATTACTGTGTCTTGGTCATTCTCATTCCAAAAATTACCTTCCACCTGCAGAAGACCTACTTACGTTTTGGGAGCAGGGTACAACTCGTACCAAAAGAGAACCCATTACGGCCATCAAGCTAGCCGTCCTTTTGGGCCTAACTGCCACAGGAGCTGGAACAGGTATAGCCTCCTTGATTTCTTCTACTCAACAGTATAATCAACTTTCCATAGCTATTGATAATGATATACGTGAATTACAACAAGGCTTAAAATATCTTAAAGAATCTGTAGCATCCCTATCAGAGGTAGTATTACAAAACAGAAGAGGGCTAGACCTCGTCTTTCTACATGAGGGTGGTCTATGTGCTGCCCTTAAAGAAGAAGGCTGCTTTTATGCAGACAAGATGGGGTTAGTTGATGATAGCATAGAAAAAATAAAAAAGAGCTTAGAAGATAGAAAGAGAAAGAGAGAACAAGACGAAGCTTGGTATCAAAACTGGTTCTCCACCTCTCCTTGGCTTTCTACATTACTCCCTAGCCTCCTGGGACCCCTTTTGGGCCTCCTACTACTTTTGACATTTGGCCCTTGGGATTTTAATAAACTAACCAACTTTGTTAAGTCACAGATTGACTCTGCCCTCCAGAGGCCGGTTGCTGTTCATTACCATCGACTTAGGGCCCAAGAATCCACCGAGGACCTCCCCCCTGATGCTTCACCTAGCAGCCTACAGTTTTCGGCCCTAGTGGCAGAGACAGAAACTCCCTGGTATCACAGGTTGTGGAGGCTCTCCTAAACAGTCTTCCGGCTCCTGACAACCCTTAGCCAACAGAAGTAGTTTTTGGGCCATAAGCTGTGGAAGAGCCCATGACGGGAATATTGTAGTGCCATGAGTCTCACACATGCCCTTAAAGGCTGCAGGGTAACCCCATGACGGGATTATTGTGGATCTATTACCTGGGTGCACATTGAGACCATAAAAGAACAATGCGGGGGATGGGGGCCATCCACATAGCCTAAGACAGGGTCCCTGCCCTAATAAGGCTACATAAAAATTGGGCATGAGTCATGGGTGCCCACTACATAGCCTAAGACAGGCCTTCCACCAACCCTTCTTAGCGGCTCCTCAATTACTGTAAAAGAAAGGGGGAGATGTCGGGAGCCAGGGCCTCCACACTGTTCCTGGGAACCTGGCCCTAGTGAAATTCCGAGAGCCAGTCGTGTTTGTACAAGATTAGCTGTCCTCCCCACCTCCAGGAAACAGACCAACCACAGTTTGGTGCCAGATGGTCTGGCTTGATAAAATAGTTGAACCATGACAGCCGGGAGGCCACAAGCTTTCTTTCCCCCTCCCTTCTGCATTTGTTTTTTTCTTTAAAAAGTGACATGTGTTTGAAATAAAGTTGAGACCTTGACAAAACTTTGCTTGGTCTCACTCTTCTCTCTTGCCCATTTTCCTTTCAGGCTTGGTCCCCCCTCGACCCCATGAATAACGAAGTCCCGCTGGGCAGGGCATCTGTGACCTGAGCCCTGCTTGGCTTCCAGTTTCCAAAGAGGAAAGTAGTATATTGCATGCTACAAAGCAAGGAAACATCTCTAGGCACAGGTACTACTGCTGTTCTTTGCTACTGAAAAGCTTATTGAAAAGAATGTCCAACTAATCATCCTCAACAGTGAAGGTTTCCATTTCAAAGAGTACAGCTGTACTCTGTGTTAACCTGGTGACGTGTGTATCATACTGCAGATGAACTGGGAGGTGTTGAATATCTTCCCAATGGGTATCTATTAGCAGATCTTTGAGATAGTCTTGAGTGATGTGAGATTTTGTCTTTGGGCAATCTCATTCTACTTTGTTCATGTTATCTGTACACAATAAATATTACTAGAGCAAAATGAAAGGAAAGAAAGCAAGACTAAAAACAATCATTAAGAAATAGTTATAAGCCACAGAACTAAACAAGGTGGGTTTTACGGGCTGTGAGTTAGACTTTAATAAAGCTGTATGTATACATAATATAAACATCTACATGAACACAAATACAATTATGTAAGATAAAAGCAACATAAGGATGTTTAACCCAAAATTATAAGTAAAGCCACATGTATGAGTGAAAAGCTCACACTTGGTACAAAGACAGCTTAATTAGTGACAGCAGCAGCAGCACATGAGCAGGTGAGTATGACATAGGCCACAGCACAGTCCATGGGTTGTTGATGTCTCCTAAGTCCTGGACCCTCAGCATCTAATGTAGCACTTGGTATACTGCAGGTACATAAAAGTAGTTCTTAAATAAAAACACTACATAAAGTAACATGACAGAAAAGCCCCAAACCTCACAGAATCTTCAAGTAGAGGGTACTGAATATAGGTGCTTCTTTTTCAATTTCAGAACCAAATCTATCTATCTATCTATCTATCTATCTATCAACCAACCAATCAACCAACCACCCAACAAACCAACCAATCAAAAGGTCAAAATAACATTAATAGTCAGTGACTATCTTTGGATTAGTTAAGTATGTGGGAACTACGATCTTTTTACTTTATTAATTTCATACCTAATATCCTTGTCCTTCATGATTGTAAGATGGAGAAAAAAAAAATCCCAAGCTGTTCCCTTTCTACCCATAGGAAGTTTAAAAGATAAAAAGTAATGCTCAAATATAGGCATTGTATAAATATATTCAAACATGCTATTGTGAATTATTTATATTGTTATATATTTTTAAATATATGACATTTCCATCTACCTAGATTACTCTAGACATTTTAACTAGATAAACAGTATTTTATTAGCCTGTCACAGTCTGACACTCAGGACAGTAGCAAATTCAACTGCTGTCTCTCTAGGACAACTGACCTTGAGGAAAAAAAAATAGAGTTGTAATCTACATGTACACTCTAGCAATGTCCTGACAAGATATGGCGCTATGAAAAGATACCTTATACAGACTAAATACAAGCTATCAGTGTTACTCAGTGTTTAGACTAGACACCAATTTTGGAGGTCCTTCCTTTACTATTTTTTGGCGGTGGTAAGGGACAAAAATCTCAGCGAGTAACTTTTCTTAGAGTGCATGTCATTGGTAAGATATCTGACATGACACCAATACTGTTACTTCTCCAATTTCTATTTCACAGAAAGATTTCATCACTTTCTCTGTCAATTACAGTGCTTTACAGCCATGACAGAGAAGAAAACAAAGACCATACGTATGGGCTAGGCATTTCCCACAATGCAATGGAGATTTTCATTTATGGGCAACTCAGAAAGGAGTGGGTTAACTTCCATACTTAAGGGGTCTTGGAACTGTGCCAAAGACTATCTAGGAAAAGCATGTTTCCTTGGACTAAGGAATTAGGACTGCTAAGGGTTTGTATTTCTATCAATTGTTAGTTAGTCAGAACTAACAGTGACTGTCTCTAGCACTAACTCCCTCACTCAGGATATTAACAAATTGTTGCAAAATAAAGCAAGTACACAACCAACCAAACAAACAGCATTTTCTAAGCCACAATGTAGCTCTCATTTTCTTCCCTTCTAGGACTAAACTGTTGTGAGAAGAATATGCTATCTCCAGCCCAAGAGAGACACCAGGAGCATGGCCAAGGTGGATGTCTAACAGCGTGGTAATTGGCAGAGCCACCACACACCAGGTGCTATAGAAACAGATCCAGTTTCAGATCAGCCAAATCTTCCCTCAGCTGCAACTCTACAGGGGATGTTTTATACTACCAATTTAGCACCTTTGATATTTATGAGATACATGCAATGTGATACATAGATACATATTTACATTGTAGAATAATCCAAGCTAACAACAAATCTACCACCTCACACACTCTCTTGTGAAGATATTTAAAGCACTTAGCAATTTTGAAATGTCCAGCATTATTAATTGCTATAGGCACTGTTCCGTATGAATGTGTCAATGTGCCCTTCTGCCCAGTCCAAATACAACTCTGTACTCTTTGATCAGTGTTTCCCCTTTGTGCACTCCTCTCCCCTAGCAGGGCTAATCATCATTGCACATTCTTCTAGGACCTCAACTCTGTCAGTTCTATAGTCTTATTTACTATTCTGCAGCTGTGTTAAAATACCATGACCAAAAGCAGCTTACAAGAAGAGCTTATGTTGGCTTGCAGGTACAAAGAAAGTTTATGACAGGAGATGATGACCAGAGCAGAAGGTTGAGTTATCACATCTGGACCGCACATAGGAAGAAGAGATTTGGAAGTGGGATGAGACTGTTAACTCTCAAAGTCAACCCTTAGTTAAGTACTTCCTCCAGCAAAGAATGTCCTTTATGTGTTTCAGAGCAACACATGCTCTACATTGTTGGGTGGCATGGACCACACATGTCTCTTAGGTTCATCAGGTCTACTCTTCGTTCAAATCCATGGTCTCCATTTTGATGTCCTCCTCTCTGCTGTACTTACAGAATATGTGACATTACATTGCCATCACCTTATCCCAGTCCATATGTCTTTAGAGCTAAGAACTGTTGCATTTTATTTTGAACCCATTCAGCCAGTCTGCCATTATTTCAAGTAACTACTGACAGGTAAGACTTATTCTAGACATTTTATATTTTACAGATTATTTTATAATCATCTAATCCTTTTCTTCCAGTTTTACCAGTTTCTTTGTGAAATATTGTTCTTGTGAAGTAGTATGCTTTGAGTCCTTTGTCTTTTTCCATTTTGCATATCTATCAGAGTGCTTTTATCTTTGGGCAAATCACTGAGTTATGAAGCAAAATTCTTTGTGGCAACAGCTGATAGATAAAGCAGAATCCTAGGGGTTAGAATCAATGTGTGTAGGCTGCAAACATAGTTTTACCCATCACATTTTGTTGTCTCGCCGTGATACTGTCCAATATATGACTCAGGCTTTGTGAATGTGTATCTATTCCACTGTAGTATTCTGTATGTTGTAGTTCTGAGTGTTATGACCATGTGTTTACAACACTTCTGCACATGTACTTTTTTATGCTTTGAAACCCCCCCTTTTTTCATTTTTGTTACAGTTTGTGGAAACTTAGTTCAGTAAAATAATGGTATATTTCTCTAACATGTTGTCCCAACAACGATTGATATTAATGATTTAGTATAGAAACATAGTTGAAACACTAGCATTCAAGAAGATGAGGCAGGAAGATGCTAAGTTTGAGTACAGCCTGAGCTACATAGTGAGAATCTGCCTATGAAAGCAAAAGAAAAGAAAAGCTACAATAGGCTTTGGGGGAGTTAAGGATGTGTAATAAGAACTACAATCTTATCATCCTTGACTTTGTTTAATTTTACCCAGGCTAAGCTGTGGCAATATAGGGACCATCTTCAAATATTTAATGCTTTCTTTCTTCAAATAGACGTTCACACATGAACACGCATAAGTTAGAAAGGCAAAGTTAGTGACATATCCCACGAAGTGCAGTGGATGCTCTGACAGTTGCAATTTATCAACATAAATTTTTTGCTTAGCTGCAAAGTGTTTGTCACAGGGAGATAGGGCACTTCTTAAATTGCCTCCTGCCTTCTTTAATGGTAATCTTAGGCTTTACAGTACAGATCTCTCAGAACCAAAAAAAAAAAAAAAAAACCAAAAAAACAAAAAAACACCTTGGTACATGAAAGAGAGAAAAATTCAGATTTCATGTATATCAGCAGGAGTATCCCTGTGTGTACTGGCTAGTTTTGTGTGTCAACTTGACACAAGCTGGAGTTATCACAGAGAAAGGAGCTTCAGTTGAGGAAATGCCTCTATGAGATTCAGGTGTAGGGCATTTTCTCAATTGGTGATCAAGGGGGAGGGTCCCTTGTGGGTGGTACCATCTGTGGGGTGGTAGTCTCGGGTTCTATAAGAAAGCAGGCTGAGCAAGAAGCAAGCAAGCCAGTAAGGAACATCCCTCCATGGCCTCTGCATCAGCTCCTGCTTCCTGACCTGCTTGAGTTCCAGTCCTGACTTCCTTTCGTGGTGATGAACAACAGCAAGGAAATATAAGCTCAATAAACCCTTTCCTCCCCAACTTGCATCTTGGTCATGCAGGAATAGAAACCCTGACTAAGACACTGTGTTATTCTCTTTATCTTAGATTAGAGACCTTTCCCCCCTCTGTCAGATGTGTCAATCAATCACTTTTGCAGAAAAACAGGAAGAGTTGAGGAAACTTAGAGTAAGCAAGCCAGCCTGTGCACCATTTCCTTTGCATCAAAGAAAAGACATATCTGAATTCAGGTAGCTTCTAACAGTATTAGAAGGGGAGAATACTCCTATTACTAGTTGCATGTAACAGTTATTATAATTTGTTATATCAGAACAACAAATTGATTGAAAATGCATGAATTTAAAATACTCCCAACACTGTTATCACTTGGTAAATTCACTTGGTAAATTAAACTAACTCTCTCTCTCTCTCTCTCTCTCTCTCTCTCTCTTTCTCTCTCTCTCCTTTAAGCTACTTTGGACCTGATAAGCACTGTTTTTCTCATTTAAAACTAGTCTCAATTTGCATTTTAGGGTATAGTTGAGATACACTACCACACATCTTTTTTTTTTTTAATCTATTCAACAAAAATCTAATGTGAGGGATTCAGCTGAATTCCAGTGGAAGTTTCTAATAAAGTAAATCAATTGAAACCTGGGCTCTGAACCCCTTAATGTTAAAGACCAAGCTTGCCTGACTACAACTAGGTACCTTCACTGAAATTACCTGCCCACCAATCTTCTATTTAGATAGCCAGTTTTAATATTGCTATTTATAATCCCCAAGTCTTGAGTTATTTTCCTCTACTATTATAAGACATTTTGGCTTAGCTGTTGTAGAACTGACTCATTAAGAATGAATAATTTGCAAATTTGTTAAGCTCCCTGCTATTATCATCTGGACTTCCACTACCCAAAGACATGGACACAAGACCAAAGTTGTCAATAATCCCTCCTCATATTTGCACATTTATCTATCAGTAAATGTGTAGTGGTCCTGAGCCCTAGTAAACAGACTGCCAGTATGGTCATCTCTGCTGCAAAGACCAGAAGCTCCTATAGAGGTCACCTCCTGCCTCCCAAACACATGGAGAATTAATGTGGCAAATGAGATTAATTTTTAAACCAACTAACCAGAAAATAGTAAGACTAACTTGTCTCACTATTTTCACTAATAAGAGGACTCAAAGTGATCATATCTGTCTTTCCAAAGAAAACAGAAGAGGTCAGAATGATGACAAGTGAAAAGTGACCCAATGCTGCCTGTTTGGAAGGTAGAGAAGAGAAAAGCCACCACCACCAATACCATCTTAAATTTGAAGCAGGTCTTCCAAAGTAATATTCAAAACAAGATTTCCAAAGTAACAATCAAAACAAGATTTCATTTCTGTAGTGGGTTGGTCTGATGATGCTTATATCCAAATGCTAAATTCTATGCACCAACATCTTGTTGTTCCAAGAGGAGCAGATCCTCACCTATACCAGCTTTTGTTGTATAAGCCTTGCTTACCAAGTTATTCGTGATTCTTGATTCGTTACTAAAGCTACAGGCAGTGGGTGGAAGAGAGGTAGGTGGGGCTTCAGTTCCAGAGCTGGGATCTGAGGCAGAGAGCACAGGGAGGGAGAGGAGTCAGAAGGAGAAAGTTCCGAAGGGGTAGGAGGATTGTGAGCACATGGCCTGGAGGGTAGGCCAGCTGGAGTCAGAGCAAACCAGGGAGAACACTGCAACAGAGACATAGGGGAACAGCATAGAGGGCTGGTATCTGCCAAACTCTAATGCTTTAAGGCTTATTGAAAATATAAAGGCTTGAACTAAATGATCAAAGATGGGGTAGAAACCTCTGAATAAGATTTCCCCCAATATACTCCCTTCTCCTAGCAACTACAGGAAGTGAAACTATCACTCTGTCATAAACAAGGAAACTGAGGCAGAGAAACTAACTGATTTGTTATTAGTTAGGAGGCAATAGTGGGTCTGTGTCTAGAATTCAGGACATCGCACTAAATCAACGTTTATTACTCAGTGTCGATTACCTACAAAACACTGCATTGCAATTTTTATCAGAATGTTGGTTAGTGGAAAAGTCCACACACAGAGGTGCAGAATACTAAACTGTCATGCAGGGGTGGGGCTTCCAAAGCAAATGATACACAAAAGAACAGGAACGGCTAGAATAGCTCCATTTTATCTATTGTCCATCCTCAAGACTTTCTTCTTTTCTATCTAGAACCAGTATTAGAAGATAAAATACTATTGGCTTTCTGTCCAAAAAATCTTCCCAGATTTCTATCTTTTAGCTTTTCTCTAAGACACTGTAAGATGACATAGCAGGTATCTTGACCAGAATATCGCCTTAATCCTGTGTCAGGGCTCTCTATTTCCTTTCACTCTGGGTCCAGCTACCCATAGTATTGATCAGAGGGATCTTGCTAGGAAGGCAGGGTCCCAAGTCTCACCCTACCTCCCACACCAGAACCTGCATTTTAACAAGACACATTACAATGTGAGAACTACTGTGTGAGGCATTGCTTCATGAATTAACCCTCCATTCTCCACCATTGGTCTCCATGAAGCCTTTCTCCTTCCTTTTCTCCTTCAAACAATCCAGATCCACTATTAGGAACATGTGAGAAAGTGTGAGAATGAATGACTAGTATATCTTTTTAGCTCTTAGGTCATCTCACTTTGGCTTCTCTGCTTAACGTGTTCTTGACATTAATGCTATGTCCCCGTTCTCTTTACATTTTATTCTCTTGTTTCTTGATTAAAACTCTGAAATTTGACTTCCACGTTGACATAGTTGGACAACATAGACAGTATGTGCATGCATGTGGATGTATGTATACACTCTCACTCACTGGTGTAGTTTACTTTGGTGAGGTTGGATCAACTCTTGAGACTTCCACAGTTACTAAACTGAGTGGAATGAATGCCCTCTGCAGGCATGTGGTGCCTTACCATTTTTGCCTGCCCCCTCTAATCATATACCAATTCAAGATCACCCACATTTGTATATTCCTGCTTAGTGGCTGGGTTGACTTGTACCAGGCCAATGCAGCATCTTAAGCACTGCACTTCAAAGAAAGAAACATCACACAAGTAGTACACAGACACAAGATTCATGAGGACAGGTACCTAAAGCCTTCAGCCAATTAAATCTCAGAATGGCTAGCCTGTGTGTAGTGGTATATTAAAAATGAAGAAAAAGACCAAACAGTCAATGGAAGCCAAGAGACTCATCACTATCCAATGTCACAAATAAGCTTGGGACAGTGAGGAAACAGAAGACAAAATAGACCCAGATTCTTTCCTTCATCCAATGACTTTCTAAAGGCATGTTATACAGCAGGCAAGAGAACGAACTTTAAGTGACCAGCTCACTTGTGATTGGATATTGTGCTATTCACCAGGTCTGCCTCTTATGAAGAAAAATGGCGAGCATAAAAGAAAAGAAGCACAGTGAAAACGGGGCTGTACCAAAAGGTTAATGTGCTCTTCAGCCCACTTCTGACAGATCACCTAGCAGCCACACAATCTGTTTACCTGATCCATGCTGAAAGAACCGTCACGCTTCACCTTTGGAAACGGGCCATTACTCCTGGTGACAGATTATGAATTGTGGGATATAGCCAGCACCAGGCCAGACAAGGAAGAGTTCATAAATCAGACTCAAAAAGAAATACGTCACTGGTATCCTTGAGATCTATAGGGGTGGGGGTAGGGTGTGAAAGACATGTAAGAGGGAGTCAGTTCAGTCTATATGAGTATATGTACACCGATGTGTCGGACATGGTATGAGGGCTGTTGGTTTTCAAAATATCTTTGTTAAGATTCTACAAAATTTTTTTAAATCTACCTAAGGAGTTTTGTTTTCCCATACTTCTCTGATCCTTCTAATGAAAATGAGATAAAACAAATTATCTCAACAAAAAGCATAAGTGGTTAATTCTTCAGAGTTATTTGGTTTATTTTACAAATAATCAAGGGAACAGCTAAAACATGGCAGATAATACTACACAAATTGATAAGTAGGTAGGAATCAGTGAAAGTAAGTATTTAGGAGCATATGAAAATAGCCAGAAAAAATGTCAACTAAAATGAAATAATGCCATATAAATATCCACAGGAACAAATAATCAAAAAACCCCTCGGAAGAAGAAGGGCTTCAACTGTTTGTTTTGTGAGGCTGGCATGAAACACTCAAATGATATTTTACATTTATTATCTAAAAATACATCCCAGTGTACACAAAAAGCCAGAAAATAATATTTTGTAGAGAGATATTAATAATGAAGAAAAGACTGTTCTTTTCACAATTCAGTCCAGGTTGATTACATACATATTGCTAAGGAGCTGAGAGTTACCTTCTAATTTCCTCACACCCAGCCTTTACTCTGCAGAGTAGACAGTGCTCTCAGCACTTTTTCACCAGCAAAGTAGTGATGAATCTGTATGATTTTGAAAAGATAAATAAGCTAAATGAAAACATAAGTCATTATTGTGGTAATTATTGCTATTACAAATCAATAATCTTACTGTTAAAATAATTGTATAGTTATGTTTTGATTATAACATATGGTACAGAAAATAGAGAAAACTTTTAGAATAATAAGATATGCCAAAAGATTGTCTTTCTGATGAAGTCCCATTTCTAATAATGTACTGTTTATCCAATGACTGCCTCAGGGCTTTCTGGAGTCTTGATAAATCTATCTTCATTATTTTCAAATACGAAATACTATATTTTTCCTATTCATTATGAATATTAATGACTTGAGCTATCAAGCCAAATCAAGATTCTCCTGTTCATTAGCACAAAATACTATAAAAATCTTTCTTATTTTAGTGCATTTGTGACCTTCGCCAGCATCTTTTCCACTAGAGGCCAAAAATATCCACAGGCTCTGAGTCCCATATTTTAGGCCAATAAGAACTTCCTTTCAAGGGTTGCCTCTGATTATTCAGGTAAGGATTAATAGTCTAACAGGCCCAGAAAGATGCTTTTAGTGATTACTAAAAAGATAGGAAGCTCTTATGAAGATGGTCCAAGTATTAGTCAGGGTTCTCTAGAGTCACAGAACTTACAGGTAGTCTCTATATAGTAAGGGAATTTGTTAATGACTTACAGTCTGTAGTCAAACTCCCCAATAATGGTCAGCAGTAGCTGTGAATGAAAACCTGAGGATCTAGCAGTCGCTTAGTACCACAAGGCTCGCAGGGGAAGAAGACTGAATGTTCCTCCTTCCAATGTCCTTATGTAGATCTCCAGCCATAGGTGTGGCCCAGATTAAAGGTGTGCATACCACCACACCTGAAACTTGTGTCTTCCAGACTCAAGATCTAGATCACAGGTGAGCCCTCTAATTCTGGATTGTAGTTCACTCCAGATATAGTCAAGTTGACAATCAGAAATAGCCACTACAGTCCATTACATCCCCAATTACATCTCCCTTCACTTGCCTCAGTCTCTCCTTCAGACGATTTCGTCAGTGTGGAAATTTATTGCTAAGGCCACAAACTTCACATGCATGGTTCCTGATCTCTTTGTACTCCTGCATCTAAATCCTGACCTACACAATCTATGCATCCGCAAGTGTGCGCCCCAGTCCAGCATGTCCCTAGAGGATGTTCCAGCTAGCCAACTATCATGTTAATTTTTCAGTCTTAGTTAAAATGCCCCATTCCATGAGGTATTTTCAATGGTGCAGTTTATATTTGTTAAAATATGTTCTTTAGGTCTAATTGTTTTGTGCTTTGGTTTCTTTCATTTTATCTTCCCGTAGTTATATCTATCCCAGTATGAAACACACCCAAACTCCTTTTATGGGTGAATTTTCTGCATATAGATTACATCTACATGAAGTTAATAATGCAAATAGGTTTTAGTTTAACATGCCTGACATAACTTTAGTGTTTGAATGTAAATTCAAAGTATCTGGACTAAAGATGCTCATATGTGATGCTGTTTGAGGAGGCTATGAACCCTTTAGAATGTGTAGCCTGGGTGGAGGAAGGATGCTACAGGAGTCAGGTGGGTTTATGGCCTCACCCCATTTCCCGATTGATCTTTCTTGCTTCCGGTATAGAGAAAAGTGTGATCAGCCAGTGTCCTGCTCCTGCCACCTGCTGCCATGCCTTCTACATCACTATGAGTTTTGACTCTCTGGAACCATAAGACAAAAAGCCTTCTCTTCTCTAACTTGCTTTTGGTCATGGTGCTTACACAGCAACAGAAACCAAAGAAAAACACATGTATACAACAAAGCAACCAAATGGTGATTTGCCAGTTGGTGATCAATGAGTTCTCTGATTCTTAAACTACTCAGGACTATAGCTACAAGCAATATTTATTATGAAAACTAATTTCTCTACTTTAGGAAAAATAACTTAAGGTTGATTATAAAAGCTATCAGGTATTCTTGACTGAATTCTTTATCTTACTTATAAAGCATACTGAATTCTATAAAGAATAACTTGATGTAAGAGATGTGAAAGGTAAGGCATACTTAAGTTCATGAGGAGCTTAACTACTTTAAGTAAGTAATGATTCAATTATCAATAGAAGATGTCAGAAGTTAGTATGTATGTCAAATGAATTGTACAGAAGTAATTGCTTCATAATCTGCTACACTAGAACTGCACAGAGAGGCTGATACAAGCTGCTTCTCAAATAGTGAGTAGCTTTTGATTAGAGGGTCAATAGAGAGTATTGGGAACATAATGGCTTCATTTATTAATTTTTCCACATCATCAATGAACAGCAGAAAGGCAGAAAACACTCCCTAATTATATATTATCTGTGCTAATCTAGTGTTAACATCAGAACCTGAGAAATCTATTTAAGATTACATTAAGAACCGTGAGCCAGGCATGGTGCTGGCTCCATGACTGTAATCTCAGCACTCAGGAGGAAGAGACAGGGCATTATGAATGTGAGATTTGCATGAATTCCATGGAAAATTTAAGGTCATCCTGAGATACATAGTGACACTATGTGTAGAAAACACAAAGTGAGCCACGTAGTTGTGGCACACACCTTTAATCCCAGCACTTGGGAGGCAGAGGCAGGCAGATAACTGTTTAGGACATCCTGGTCTACAGAGTGAGTTCCAGGACAGGAAAGGCTACACAGAGCAACCCTGTCTTGAGAAACCATAACCACAACCAAACCGAACCAAACCAAACCGAACCAAACCAAACCAAACCAAACCAAACCAAACCCTTTCCCTTCCAAAGTGCTGGGGATGTAGTTCAGCTAGAGCTAGAGGGCTTGCCTAAGCAAGCCAACAAACAACAACGAAAAATGAGTAGGCATAAATTTGACAGATATGCAGGAATCACAAGGTAAAAATGATAAAAATGAGAACCCTCCTGAGAGAAGGTAAAGAATCCTCAGCAAATGGGAAGAGACAAATGTTCATGTTCACAGGGTTCAATACTGTTAGAAGATCACTGGTTTGTATTATCTGACCTCGAAGCTTACAAAACTACAGTAACTCAGACGTGGTACAGGAGTAGAGACAGGCATTGAGAACAGTGAATCACAGTAGAACATTCAGAGACAAGACACAGACATAAGTGGATGACTGATTTCAACTGAGGCTGTTAAGAAGCCACTGGCTAGTCATGTGGAAAAATTACACATTTCAACCTTTGAATGCGCCATTCATACAATCCAAATAGAAATACACCATAGATTTAAATTTAATAGCAAAACCTGTGAAACTTTAGGAATGTAAGAAAATAAAAGACCCCTTGGGTTAGACAAGCATTCGCAAATCAGACAAAGAGAGTGAATTAGGACAACATCAAAAACTCAAACTTTGTCAGGATGTCTGCTCCTTAAAAGAAAAAACTAAGTATGTGAAATGAGTCATAGACTGGGAAGGATAAAGAATCCCTTCTTCTAAGAAGGACTTAGATGCAGAATACAGAAAATGTAAGTCATTAATAAGAAGGCACACAATTCAATAAAAAACTGGGCAAACCATTTGGACCATGCTTTTCAACTGGAGAATGAATGATATTTTGAGCTACATGAACATTTCTGCCACTGTAAATGACAGTCCTATGTGGAAATGGTAGCTGTTATTCTACTGGCACATGGCAGACAGAAACAGAATGATATCCAATGATATCCTAAGGCTTTGGAAGAGGTCCTGTGTGAAAATGCCCTGGACAAGAACTACTGATTCGGTTAGGACTCTCCCAGACAAGATAGGATTCTCTCCAGACAGGTGGCAAACATGTATCCTGTAACAACCAACTACAAACTATTAAATGTAAGAGGCTGATAAAACTATGTAATATAAAAATATCAATATGATAAATATTTATAATGTCCTCTAGTGTTAGAGAAGCCTTGAAATTTGAAAATGCGTTAGAGTTGTGTTGGTTTCGTTACAGTGTATTGATATTGATATTCCCCTCTCCACCAATCTTCACCAGCAAAGCCTAGTCATTCACTAGGAAATGAAAGAACAAAGAAAATGTGGTTCATACATACAATGAGATTTTATTCACCAATAAAGAATAAAATCATGACATTTGCTAGAAATAGATGGAGTTATAGCTCATTATACTAAGGCAGGTGATTCAGAAATACATGGATTATGTGTTCTGTCTTACGTAGTCTCCCTCTATTCCTTCTTCTCCTTGAATGTTCTCTTTCTTTCTACACACACACACACACACACACACACACACACGCACACGCACACATGCACGCACACATGTACACATACACTTTTGGCACCTACATGAATGTACATATGAATGTTGAACAGGAACTTTGAGGGGAAGAGTACTAAAGGGGATAACGTGGGAATAAGAGAGGGTCACGGAATTCAAGTGATGTAAATCCAGGAGAAATTAACCGGAGGGAAGAAGGCAGTAGACGGAAAGGAGGGAGTGAATAGGAACTAGAATGACATTTATGAACGGCAATGCTACACCAAAACTTTCTAGGGTGTCTAGAAATGTAATACAAAATTATCAAACCATGCATATTATCAGCACACTGTATTGGAACTAGTTAAAATAGTTTGCTCTCTCTAACACAATTCTTTGTGCACAGTAAATCAGTTAGAGCTGTACATTTGAGATAAAGTAATATTTTTAATGATACTGGAAAATATTTTTAAGTATAACATGTAACTGTGGAAGAACATTCATTACTGTCACTTTTTGGCTAAAAATACACATTTAGAGAAATACAAAAAGACCAAAAATATTTTAATGACTTAAATACTGTAATTCTAGAAACAGTTATCCATAAAAGTTTGACTGTAATGAGACTTCAACTTTTTTCTATCTTAGTTACTTTATTTATTTAAGAGTAGTTAGAAGTAATAGAATAGTACAGATGCTTCTTTAGAGAACAAAATGTAGCATTTCCTTCAGACAGCAACTCTGAAGTACTTACTGAATTAGAGCAGAGTTAGTTACCTCAGGCTGCTACTATCCCTTCTAAGAAAGAACTACAAAGACACAAGAGAAACAGTTTCTATACTTTTACTTGAATATATTATTTTAAATATTTGCATGTATGTTGAAAGAAGGCCATATTTTAAGTAAACGCTCATCAATTCATTCAGTCCTTGACAAGATAAATATTTTTTAATGATATGCAAAAACATTCTGGAAGGATTCTTTCAAAAATCCTCCAAGCATTACCAAAACTCGGTTAGAAATGACACATGAAATATAACCAAAACCTAGGACAACATTTCTCCCTTTGTATCATAAAACAGATAACGCTAGCTTACACAAACACAGTATAGGAAGCAATGAAAAAATTTCATGATGTTGCTTGATAAATGGTACCACTGTCAACCTCAACAAATTTCTAAGGCGTCTTAAAATGGCAATTTATTTGGCTCTTTCAAAACAAAGAGTTCTATTTATGCAAAGGCACAGTCTCAGTATGTGGGAAAAGTTTGCTTGCTTTCTCTCTGTTCCAGAGTGGCAAGCATCCCAAGCTATTCCTCTTTGACAACCAAGGTCAGGGTCACCCCAGCATCTGCATAGGTAGTATCCTACCAGAGTGCTCTTGGTTTGATCTATTTAAATGAATTCAAGAGATCTCCAACCCCCAGCTGATTTTGTTAATTTACTAGTAAATGTCCTAGAGAACATGTGAACTCAGTTTGAATGTCAGGTTTCTCAGTGGGTTGTCTTTCTGAGAAGTTTAGAATGTACACGGAGTGTACATTCTGCCAAGCAGCCCACTTTAGATGGCAAAAGAAGAAATAGCTCCATCATAGTTGACATTTTGCAGTTGGTAACAATTAGAAGGATTAGTTCTTTCTACCAGGCATCCATTAAGGAACCCCTTCATTTAAAAGACACAAGACTTTAGAATAGTTGAAAATTTGGCTTCTGTGCAGGAAACAATATTTTGATGGTTTGAATGAGAATGGCCCCATAGGCTCATATATTTGAATGCTTGATCCTTAGTTGGTACAGCTGTTTTGGGAAGGTTTAGGAGGTGAGACCTTGTTGGAAGAGGTGTATCACTGGGTGTGGGCTCATACCACACACACTCTCTGCCTTTGGTTTGTGGGTCAGAATGAAAGCTTTTAACTACTGCTTGAGGTCCATGCCTGCCTGCTACCTAGCTTCCTACCATGATGGTCATGGACTCAGCATCTGAAACTGCAAGCAAGCCTCCAGTTAAATGCTTTTTTAAAAATATGTTGTCTTGGTCATGGTGCCACTTCACAGCAACAGAGAAGTAACAAAGACAAATATTTTCTACATTTTATTATCATACAAATACAATTCTAGTCAGATGGAAAATAAGAAAAATCACCCATAATCTTCGTACTTAAATATATTTTCCTATACTCATTTTTCATGCATATAATTAAATTTTTTGGTACATTCAACCATAGTAATATATTTTTATATCTGGATTTTAGGTTTATTTTTCAAATTAAAAAAAAAAAAGCATATCACTGAGACGCATTCTTCAATGTGGTGATGTGACTTTTTTTTTTTTTTGGTTTTTTGAGACAGGGTTTCTCTGTGTAGCCCTGGCTGTCCTGGAACTCACTCTGTAGACCAGGCTGGCCTCAAACTCAGAGATCCGCCTGTCTCAGCCTCCCAAGTGATGTGACCTTTTAAGAGGATGTGGTTGGAGAGATGGTAGTAACTCTGTGTTTGTTTGTTTGTTTTTTTATTTTCATAATTTATTTACATTCCAAATGTTTCAGATCTCCCCTTTGGAACCTCCCCATTCCCTCCGTCTTCCCCCTGCCAATATGGGGATATTCTCCAACCCACTCTCCCACCCACCCACCCACTCTCCTGTTTCCTCCTTGTCAATCTCCTATACTGGGGGATCTAACACCCTCAGGCCAAGGGCCTCTCCTCCCCCTGACGGATAACAAGACCCTCCACTGCCGCATTTGTGGCCAGCACCATGGGTCTCTCCATGTGTATTCTTTAGTTGGTGGATCAGTCTCCCGAAGTATCGGGGGGGTCAGGCCAGTTGCCACTGTTGCTACCTCCCTGGGGCTGCACAATCCCTCAGCTCCTTCAGTCCTTTCTCCAAGTCCTCCATTTGGGATGTCACACTCAGAACTACTGTTGTTGTGAAGTGACTCTTGGGTATTTCAAACTTTTGGGCTAAAAACCTCTTAACAGTGAGTACATACCATGTTCATTCTTTTGTGACTGCGTTACCTCACTCAGGATGATATTTTCAAGATCCATCCATTTGTTTACGAATTTCATGAAGTCATTGTTTTTAATAGCTGAGTAGTATTCCATTGTGTAAATGTACCACATTTTCTGTATCCATTCCTCTGTGGAGGGACATCTGGGTTGTTTCCAGCTTCTGATTATTATAAATATGGCTGCTATGAACATAGTGGAACATGTGTCTTTATTACATGTTGGAGCATCTTCTGGGTATATGCCCAGGAGTGGAATAGCTGGGTCCACAGGTAGTATTATGTTCATTTTTCTGAGGGTCCACCAAACTGATTTCCAGAGAGGTTGTATCATCTTGCATTCCTACCAGCAATGGAGGAGTGTTCCTCTTTCTCCACATCCTCGCCAACATCTGCTATCACCTGAGTTTTTGATCTTAGCCATTCTGACTGTTGTGAGGTGAAATCTCAGGGTTGTTTTGATGTGCATTTCCCTGATGACTAAGGATGCTGAACATTTCTTTAGGTGCTTCTCGGCCATTCGAGTTTCCTCAGTTGAGAATTCTCTGTTTAGCTCACTTCCCCATTTTTTGATAGGGTTATTTGGATCTCTGGCGTCTAGCTTCTTGAGTTCTTTGTATACTTTGGATATTAGCCCTCTATCAGATGTAGGATTGGTAAAGATCTTTTCCCAATCTGTAGCTGTGTTTTTAATACTTCTTTCCTGATTCTGTTATCAAGTGACTGTCAAATTTTCAGGTCAGTTTCTACTCCACAGTGAAACATTCCCGATGAAGTGCTTATAGCTTCAAATCTATGCCAGAAAATTGAAAATTACTATTGCCATTCACTAACCTGTAAGAGAACTATGCTGTTTGTCTTTTTAAAAATATCTCATTCTGTTTTCTTGGACTTCTTTCTTCTTTTCTGCTTCTTGATGCCCAGCCTTCTTAGGGTGCAGGTTTTTTTTTCATAGAATGTATAACACAAAGCAGACTGAATCCTTACGCAAACTGTATCTGGTAAGTGAGGAGCTGTTACAGATGTACAACTCTAATGAAGACCCTAACAGCCTGTATAGGGTGGTTTACAGGAACTCCCTGTCTTGGGTTCTTTTGTTTAAGTTTTCAATCAGCTTATTGATAATTTCTTCTTCTTCAGTTTAAAAGTAACTAGTTGTTTTAAAAATTTGATTAGTGAGTCTGTAATTTTGAAATTCTCTTTGGATCTTTACTTTAATTGGCAGTCTATGTTTACTATCATACTTTGTTTTTATCTTCTTGAGTCAAGTCTTTATTCAGAAAGACCCTGGGAAGATTGCTCAGTTGATAAAGTACCCAATATGGAAGACTTAGGATATTAGTTTAAGTTCCAGCATTCACATAAAAAGCCAGCTCCAGTTGCCCAAGTATGTAACCAAGTGCTGGGGAGGAGGAGATAGAAACAGTTAGCTGGTCTAGCTGAACAGGTGAGTTTTAGGTTGAAATGAGAGATGCTGTCTCAAAAACAAGGTAAATCACTTCTAAAAAAACCTAGAGCTGACTTTTGACCTCCACACATATAGACATATATTTGTATTTGTGTCCACAAAAACACATGTCCATATAGACAGGAGCCTGCACACACACACACACACACACACACACACACACACACACACACTTAGGGGTGGGGAGAGAAGCACCCAAAACAATGTGGGTGAACAACACTCTCTAGCAACTGTCTCTCCATGTAAACATCCACTTACACAACTATGACACTCTTTAGCATAAATCCCTCATTTCTTTGATCAAGTTTATTGTGAACTGAGCACTGTGTACTGAAGACCACAACAAGCAGTTTTCTTCACGTGTTCCTCTCCTGGAGCCTTCCGGTATCGCTTCTCTCCTCGTGGATTTCATGTGGACTTTACACAGGTTTTTTTTTTTCCGAACATGTATTTTAAAGTTAGTTTTGTTTTATACATATGCTTGTTTTTTAGTTATTTCTTGTTTTAAGAAAATATACGATATATATCTTTTACACACAAAGTATGCTGATCACAATCTAGACTGAAACTTCCTAAATCCTAAAATTTATTAATTTTGTAATCCTTTCCACTCCCTGAGCTATTCACAAGGACTGGCTTCTTGACTTGAATGGAAATGTCAAGATGTGTTAATACCCAGCAGTAGAGCCCAGGAATCAGTCCGAAGTCAGTGGTCATAGCCTGGGGCAGGAGTCTTCCTGACTCCAAAGAAGCACTGAACCTCAGTTGCTATACTCCTCAGCGATGTGCACCTGCTGTTTCTGTACATGCCACAGACTAATTGGATAAACACATTTCTGGTCAATAAGAAATGAACACTGTCCCTTCCTCTTCAGCCATCTTGCCATTACCACCGATCAATCCAGAGGTTGTTCCAATGTAGAATGGGATTTTAACTGCCCCATTTGCTTTTCTTAGATCAATGTAATAGCTGCAAACAGCAATAAAGGAATAATTCAAAGAAATTTAATATTCAAATGAACACAGACAATGAGGGAGCTTGAAAAAGAAATGCATCCAGTGTTAGATTTTCAACCCCTTAATCTTTATCTGCAGTTCTTACTATCTTCCTTTCCAAAGATATTCTTTATTTGCTTTACTTTATGATACCTTTTGAAATATCTGTTGATATTCATATTTCAAAACTGTTAAAGCCTCTTTCAAAGAACAAGGCTAAAGTCACTTTACCTTTATTTCTAGCGCATGTTTACCTACATACTTTTTATTTTAACAGCTGGAATCTGTTGGTATCTTCCTGCCCACAGTGAACAGGATTTTTTTTAATTAAGTATCTTGAATGTGGCATGACAAGGAAATACAAGTAGGTTGTTTAACAGTATTGCTAAAGTAGAAAAGAGCTACATACTTTCACAGGCAGGTGTGCTTAGAAGCCAATTCATGAAGTGATATATTATGATTTGGGAGTCCTGAGGACAAATCAGTCAGCAGTGGGTAAAAATCCCAGCACTACAGCAGACAGCTGTGTAAGTGTATTTGGAACAGAAAAGGGAGAGGGGGGAAAATTGTTGGGATAATCTCTTGTGCCCTGTGTAACGGTCGACTATTATTTGAATTCTGGTTTCTGTACTGTGAGAGTTGAGTACAGGAAGGACCCTTGGTATTCTTATTTTTATGAAGCAGCATCTCTCTCAGTATTCTGTAAACATCTTCACCTTCTGATTGGTCAATAAGGAGCTGAATGGCCTATAGCAAAGCAAGAGAGGATAGGTGGGACAAAACGGCAGAGAAAGGAACTCTGGGAACTAGCAGGAGATTTGCCAGCCAGACTCGGAGGAAGAAACAGGTACCAGTACTGAGGGGAAGTAACAAGCCACATGGGAGAAGATAGATTAGAATAAACGGGTTAATTTCAGTTAAACAAGCTAGTTGGAAACAAGCGTAAGCTATAAGGCCCAGGCTTCATAAATAATAATTGTCTGTGTCATTATTGGGCTGTCCGTGGGTTTGAAACAGCCCAGTAGGAAATATGAATGTATGAAAGAGGAACAACCTAGGATAGAGGCTCCATCCCTCATCTCTCTGTGTGGAGAGTGAACTCTGAAAGGTCATGGGACTGGGTTTAGTGATGGTCATCTTTAACAGTTCTCAGAATGATGTGCTAATTTGTTGAAAAAAGGCCCAACTCGTTTCGTTGTTTTCTGAAGTAGTTATATAGGCGAAGCGATATGCCATTCTGTACAAAGTAATTACAATAATAAGACAAAACAAAGTTAGAAACAAAATCCTAATCTTGTGAGAAATAGAAAAATCATTGGTAGCAGCTGAGTAAAACATAAAACAGGGACGTCCTCAATTTCTTTACTCCCCTTTTAAATGTCTTTATCAATGACTAGCAGAGGAGAATTTAGAATTGCTCTTTATTTCTGGACCCTGATTAGGGTGTCAATTTTATTGGAAAAGCTTTCAAATAAATTTTTTAAAGGACCTGAGCAGGATGGGGCTCAGCAAGAGACCCTTGCAGGTGAGTGGACAGCTGAGGAGGGAAGCAGAGGCTCCTCAGAATCTGTATTCATCTGCTCAGGATGAAAGCAACCTTGCCACACACAGGTTCATAGCCCAGGTACCCAAGGACCTGGATACATATGTGGACACTGATGGCCAGTTCAGTCTGCTTTATAGCTCTCACATTCAGACAAACTGGCATCTTGATTCAAGGAAGCAGAAACTTGTAACTACAGTCTTCTCTTCATATTCAAATGATAAGGGAGGGGCGCACAAGCTATTTAGAATGCCTGAAATGGCTTCTGACAAAAGTTCATGTCTCTAAGTAATGAATGGTTGACTTAAAATGCCCACTTGGTTTATTAGGTCTGTTATTTTGAATAGATCAATTTCATCTTATCCTTTGTTTGAAAAACCATGAATTTAAAGGGTGGATTTGGACATAAATGGCCCAAGCAGAACAATGAAAGATGTGACCAGTAGGAAAATTACTTCATTTGCAGGGAGGCAAATCTACCAGAGAAAGGTCTAGATAAAGATATGTGCGCATAACTTGTTAGTTCCTTATAGGGAATTCCTTCAGATACACAGCTGATATGGGTGTCCATCCCAGCTGTCCCCAGGGATACTGAAGGGAAGCACTTCCAGCTGTTGCCCCAGAGCAGAGGCCATGTAGGAACTGAGAAGATACAGTGAGGGAGGAGTCAGTCTTCTAAACTCAGCTCACCCATGGACTGAGTATCCTTTGTGAAAGAAACCTATCCTGTGTCTGAGCTACTGCTCTTCTGGGCCTGCTTCCAGTGGAATGAATTCTGGTGGATATGCTCCCAGGGAAGGCATCTTTGAGGAAGTAATTACATGTGTAATGAAAAGAGACTTAAAGAGTGTTACAGCAGCCTAGGGGCCTGGATATTGCCTATCCATTGTCTTTTTGTCTCTGTTCTTATTTTCTAATTAAATGGTGAAAATCACATCTGCAGAATTCATTATCTTTGGCTCAGTAGTTTCTCTTGTGAGCATTTATCTTAAAAAAAAAAAGTCACATGCAGAGATCAAACACTATGCATGTATGTGTTGGTCACACCATTTAATCATAACAATAAAAGCATCTAACTGTCCAAGAGAAACAAACATGTGAGCTCATACTCCACTGAATATTACTCAAGGACCACACACATTCATGAGCACCATCTACCAGCATATGGTTATATCTGCTTTAAGTTCACTTAAAGACAGCATGTTAATGTGTACATAGCATCGTTATGCACATTGGAGGCATGAAAACTGTATTTCTGAATACAGAAGTTCCCTCATTTTTTTCTTGCCATCTCAAATTTTCTCTAGTGACCATGCACTAGCTATCACAAATGTGCATGCATGCATACATGCTTGCATGTGAGTATCCATGTGCATGCATGCGCGAGCACACACACACACACACACACACAACACAGCAGCAGCAACACCAACCAAAAACAACAACAACAACAACAACAACAACCCCAAAAGCCAATTAAACAACAACAACAAAAAACTTTACAATTTTCTCTCAGTCTAGGACCCTTGATCAGGATGAAATGAAATAAGGACCCTGATTGAATTAAAAAGATCAGTAACATGAGTTTATAGTTATAAAGATACTGTACATATAGTATCTCACTGGAAACCAAGAGTTTTAGTTTAGTGTACTATCAGTGAAACTATTTATTATGTGGCTTGTTGAAGTTGCTAATCTAGAGTTGAATTCCATACAACTGCATTATTCTAAAAAGAACAGCAGCAAACTAGATATGTGTGGACTGTTCAGTCTAGATTAGAGTACCTCACCTAGCTCTTGGCTAGACATTTTAAGATTGTCATAGACCTGTAGTTCCTACACAGAGCACTGTGATGGGGTAAGAGAAGCTGGTGGAAGATGAAAAACCACCAAAGCTCATTACACAAATGTATGAAACTGTCAAAGAATAAAAAATGATGAAAATAAGAATAATTCACAATAAAGCCATGTTACTGACCTGAAGCGTGCAGCTTATGTTAGAAACATTAGACTTGGATCCAACAGCTGCAGGAATACAATGAAATCAAATATAAACAATGTACTGCAGAGTTCAGGAGACAAAAAAGGTGTTCTGTCCTGGCTGCAGGACATGAACTTTTGGGCATGCAGTCACTACTTCCTTACCTATTAAGGAATACTTGGATTTATTCTAAAATCAAATACATGAAATAAATAATAAATATATAACAAAGCTTTTGTAAATAGTACCTTATCCATCTTTAAGTTTTTGCCATTAGATCTGATTATCTGCAATGCTGTCCACCCACGTAATGTAGAAAGTACTATGAATATGTTATCTTTTATTTAATTTTATATTTCTGTACTTTATATTATTGCTTCCCGTTCTAAATGTCTGTGGTTAATTTCGTTCTGGGTTTTTTGTTTGTTTGTTTTTGTTTTTTTGTCTATTTGGGCGTTTTATTTTGATGGTCTAAATAAATACCACCAGACTCTTTGTGGAACAAAGAAGACCACAGTGTGGCCAGGTCACATAGTGAATCTGGTCACACAGTATACCTATGGAAGGAAGTGTGGTTATATCAGAAGTCCTCACTCCAGGCCTGCATCTGTTTTGTCTCACTGTCCCTTCCCACTCTTCTTCTACGAAGCACCAGGACAGCTACAGCACATACAAGCTAGCTTCTCAGCACTGAGTTCTGTGTCGTATTTCATTATGTTCCTCTCAGGTGACCTGCAAAGTAGGGACAGTGGGAATGAGGTGGTCCACATAGATAATATTATGCACGCTGGACTCAAGAGGAAATGGCAGTGTCACCTACTGGCCGGGAAACTTCTGTCACACCACCTGCATGTCAGAAGCTTAAGAAAATATCCTTGGGCTGGAGAGATGGCTAAGTCATTAAGAGCACTGACTGTCCTTACAAAGGTCCTGAGTTCAATTCCCAGCAACAACATGGTGGCTCAAAGCCATCTCTAATGGGATCTGATGTCCTCTTCTGGTGTGTCTAAAGACAACTTCAGTGTACTCATAAATAAATCTTTAAAAAAAATAAATCTTAAAAAAAGAGAAAAGAAATACTTTTTATGCTTCAGTTTGTTTTCCACTCTAATACATACGTTGTTTATGTTCTTAAATAAAAAATATATTTTTTTATGGATGAGTGGTTTTCCTGTATGTATGTCTATATACCATGTATATGAAGTCTCTGAAAGAGTCAGAAGATGGCACTGGATCACCTACAACCTGAGCCACAGCTGGCTGTAAGCTGCCCTGTGGCTGTGGGAAACAAATCCAGGTCCTTTGTGAACAGTGATTGTTCTTACTACTGAGCCACCTCTCCAGCCCCAGTTATTTATGTATTTTAATCAGAAAGTCAAATAGTCAATTTACAGAACCAAAGAACATGATGCCCAAATCCTGATGTATACATGTATAACTTGAAGAGACATCTAGAAACCATATTAACTGCAGTGCATTGGACAATCCAGTACATCAGCTATAACCTTTATGGGAAATATATACTACTATAGTTTTTAAATATGAGTCTTCGCCCAAAGGCAAGGATCCATATACAGTGCTTGGTGGCCTTCCTTAGAGGCCCTCTTTCTTGAGCCAGCAGTTATCAGTCTTGAAGTACTACTGTCTAGCTTCTTTAATTCACCAGTGAATGAAAAGAAAATAAAAATGAAGACATGACTACTCCTAAAGGATGGAGAAGGTTTATTATAGACACGTGAGAGCCTAAGAGGAAGAAGTGTCTGAAGAAGTCCAGACTTGACCTTGCCAGCAGACTGAGCAGGCAGGCCATGTGAGGAAGGGGAGGAGGAGAGAGGGAAGAGAGGAGAATCAGGAGCAGCAGCCAAGAGGGCAGGAAGCCCAAAAGGTCAAAAAGGACTGGTGTAGCCAAAAATGGTTCCGTTATATAGGGAGAGTTATAGAGGGAAAAACAGCTGGGGTAGGAGCAAGCCCAGCCCAGTCCCTGGGCTGGAGAAGTTTAAGGTAGGGGCAGAGTATGCCAGCTAGGAGGACCCTGTAACAGGTAGGGAACTGAGAGATGCAGGTGGCCAGAGTTTGCTTTGGTAAGTTAATAGATACCTTTGCCACTTGTCCCGGTTTCAGACCTAACAATCATGCCACAGAACTTTTTCTAGTTTTCACTGTTGTTGTGTGTTTGGTTGCTTTATGCTTTAATTACCAATTCTCTGACACAGAAAGTGAAAAGGAAAAGAGAACCAAACCCAAACCAAGCCAACAAACAAAAACTCCAATCAACTGAGGGAAGAAGGCACCAGAGAAGTTGTCTGTTTTAGAACATGCTGCTCTCACCCCATCCAGTCACTCCAAAAACCCGAGTAGGCACCCCACTTTTAAACTTATCCTAATTCATGTCTTAGCAGTTCCCTTCTGGCTGGCCCCAGGCTGTTTCCAAGGGTGTAGAGTGAAGCACAGAAAGCCACCATCAATCATTCATCAGTTACAATTACCATTTGCATCCATTTATCTAATCACAGCCTGCAGAAACTACCACCGACTAACAGTTCAAAATCAGTTTAACAGAGACACATCAGGGTGATTATGATACTTTAGCATTATCTAATACACATGGCTGCCCTGTTCATGTTTCATTTAAATGAACAATGCATGTTCTGTCTGGGTCGCATCACATATGCTGAAGGAAAAGACAGCAAAATATTCTACAGTAATAGGATTGTCTGGGTAATCACATGCAGGTTTCTTCAAACCATCAAAGGCAGAAATGCATTGAGTTTCTAATTCCCAGAACTGTAGTTTAATGGACGTTGTCTCTTTCTGCCTTCCTTTCCTTCCTCCTACCCTTCACTCCTCCCTCACTCTCTGTCTCTCCTTTTCCTTTTTGCTAACAACAGAAATTGCATCGTTATGCAAAACTGTCAGCATGGCTACTACAGGTATATCTCCCCAACTATGTTTTTACTTCTGTTTGTTGCTTTTCTTTCTTCACAGTTTTTATATCTGGCTCTTTCATATTTAGAAATGACTTTGACTGTTCTCTATATTTTTGTATTTTAATAATTATTTTAGAATTTCATACATTGCATTTGACCATATTTATCCTCCTCCCCCATGTCTTTCCAGGTCCACTTAATTTTGTGTCCTTGTGCTGGATAATTTTATGTCAACTTGACACAAGCTAAAATCTTCTAAGAAAGGGGAACCTCTATTAAGAAAATGCCTTCATAACATTGGGTTGTGGACAAGCCTGTAAGACATCATTTCAATTAGTGATTGCTGAAGGAAGGCCAAGTCTACAATGGGTGGTTCCATGCCTGTGCTGGTGGTCCTGAGTTCTATAAGAAAGCAGGGTGAGCAATCCATTAGGAGCAAGACAGTAGGCAGCACCCATCCATTGCCTCTGCATTGGCTCCTCACTCCAGGTTCTGGCCTTGTTTGAGTTCCTGTCCTGATTTTCTTTAATAAAGGGCTGCAATGTAGAAGTATGAGCCAAATAAACCCTTTCCTTCCCTACTTGCTTTTTGGTCATGGTGTTTTATTGCAGCAATAGAAACCCTAACTTAACTCAAGCCAGGCAGTGGTGGTGCACGCCTTTAATCCCAGCACTTGGGAGGCAGAGACAGGTGGATTTCTGAGTTTGAGGCCAGCCTGGTCTACAGAGTGAGTTCCAGGACAGCTAAGGCTACACAGAGAAACCCTGTCTCGAAAAAACAAACAAACAAACAAACAAAAGCCAAACAAACAAACAAACAAAAAACAAACAAAAAAGGAAACCCTAACTCAAACAGTCCTCATTAATCTATTGGACCCATTTGTGCTGCCTATATGCCCTTAGGTGTGTGGTCATCTACTGAAACATGTTAGAGCTACCAGGGACCATACTCTTAAAGAAACTAACTTTCTTTGTTCTGGGAGTTATCAACTACTAATAACTTCTCTGCTAGTGGGACAGTGGTGAGACTTTGTTTTGGTGCTCACTTTCTGTCCTCTATGCTAGGGTTCTATGTTTGAGTGTGTGCATGTTTTACACATGCTGCCATGGCCACTATGAATTTCTATAGGCAACTGCCCTGTTGTGTTCAGAAAACACTGCTTCCTTGGGTCATTCATCATGTCTGTCTCTTATATACTTTCTGCCCCCATTGATCACAATAATCCCTGAGTATCAGGAGGTGGTGATGGTGTAATAGATTTCCCATTTAGGACATAGCTTAACACACTCTCTTATTCTTTGCATCTTGACCAATTGTGCCTTTTTGTGTTAATAGCCATTTGCTTCAAAAAGAAGTTTTTCTGAGTTTTGAGAGATGGAACTCATACCTGGTATAGTTTTTGGGGTCACAGACTTGTGGTTAAGTAGGTCATAGTCTCTAGGGAGAACCTATTACTAGAACTCTGAACACAGCATTAAATAGGACTACTCATGACTCTTCATTATACCCACAAATTAATGCATCTCTCAAACCTCATACACATTCAATTATAAATACCACTTGTTGAGGATTATAACATTACCAAAAGCAATTACCAACAGGGGGCTAACAACCTTCCATTTTGTTACTATTTGGGAGTGCCTGATGCATCCGTATTCACAATTATGCCTATGTGCATGAACATGAAGACTCACACCTCACTGGCCACACTGGATTGATTTCTGTGTACTTCACACTATTTTAACGTGCTCACTTGCTTTCTACTCTACAGAAAATGGTTTACAGTTCTTAAATCTCTACATTTGTTTCCTGATCTTTAATTCGAAGATGTTATGTATTTTATGTGGATTTTCTATGTCCCATGGAAGCAAGTAGAATAGTTCACTGATGCCAAGGTCATTTTCGTTTTTCTCATTACTGGATTATGTTAACTTAGTCATAAAGGTGTTGTGGAGGAATTTAGCATCTTGTTGCTTTGCATGTTTATAGTCTTAACTAATCTCATGAAGCTGAAGGACAGCAAGGAAGAGAAGGGGGTGGTGGTGGATTAACTGGCAGGTTATACTGAAATGCATTTCTTTTGTTCTTCAGGTAAAACAAATAGTTGCTGTTTGTATCTTTGTTGACAGATCCTTAGCAACTGCAAACTTGGAGAAGACTTGGAAATGCTATTTCCAGTTTACTGTTTGCTCACTTGTTCAGTCCTACACTTGGACCTGGTCCTCCTCATGCTGACACCTCTGTACTCCTCAGGACTGTCACATGGAAATAGCACCAAGTCAGCCATTGTACTGGGATGCCTGCTGGGTTGTCCTTAATCTGATAGTGTGGTAATTCAGTTCCAAGATGCTTCAAGGAAAAGGTGAAGGTGGATTGTGATCAGCTCACATGTCCATTTCTGACATATCCTGAAAGGGATACTCACTTCCCCTTTCTTGTACTCAACTTCTGATATGATCCTGCTCAATTCAAATCTAAACCATGATGTGTTCTCAAACCACATACTAGACATACTTCAGGCTGGGGATTTCCTTGAATATGCAGGTCTTCACTTATGTAAGGAATCTTAACTTTTCCCACGGGACTTTCATGCTCTTCAGATGAAATAGCACACACAAACACTGTGACTGCTTATCCAAACAAACACTACAGAAACATGTTTCTTGAGCTTGGATTTTAAAATGTTCCTTGTCCGGAAGTAAAATTAACCCTGATGATTTGAGTATTTGGCATGATTTTCTTAGATGGCTAGAAAACTACGCAATAACAATTAATGGTCAAGCCAATTTGCAAAGAGCTCCAACGTCCATGTGCAAGTTCTAACATTTTGAAATTGTATAATTTAAAATTATTTTTGTAAACATTATATTTATAGGTTGTCAAATGCATTTACCATAGATATATTATGAAACTTGACTCCATTTAAAGATATTTTACAGCAATGGATATGGGTTAATACTTTCAACTACAAAATTAAGCATTATATGAAAAGGAATAATGAGATTTATGGAACATCAATTCTATAAATATATCTAAATATCTATCTATCTATCTATCTATCTATATATGTGTATACACACACACACACACACAATTCTTGGAGGCAATATGCAAAATGAAGTATGCTGAAAAAATTAAAAATTGTTCTTTTTCACACATCTGTGAATGTGACATCTATGTTATTTGTTCATGAGAATTTCCTAATACATTAGAAAGCATGCTGTAGGATATTTTGGAAAAGTAATGAAGGTTTAGTAATGCAAAATATTTCTCCAGCCTTTCCCCTCTAAGAAACAAATGAGGCGAGATTTTCTTTTCAGTTGATGCCTTCAACGCTTCTTCTCCATCACCTCATTTATCACTTTATTCTGTGTATACCTAAAGTAGCCTGCACTGTTGTGAACTGGTCCTAGCTCCTGCACTAGATGCTAAGCCCTCTGGAGGCAGATCTGGGACTTAGCATCCTTTGTAGAGCCCAACAGCAGGATTCCCATTGTACAGTAGGTAGATATGATGAGTAAGTAAAAGAGTTCACAAAAGAGAGATGGAGGAGGAAGAGGACTAAGAATGTGAATGACAACCCAGTTGCCACCTTAGTGTCTGCTCAAACCACTATGCTAGCTCAGCACTTAATCCACAAGATTGCAGGCATCCATACAACTAGCTTTATCCAAAACATTCATCTATTGCATTTAACAGTTTCTTGCTCTGAGGTACTTTTCTCTCCAAGTCATCAGAGAAACTCATTAACATAGAAGAGCATTAAATATACATGATAGTATGAGTTCTGAATTGTTGGAGTTGCTAGTGAGAAGGGCTCTTTTTAAGACCTATAAACTTATTCCAAAAAGGGAGAGCACAGTAATAGACTGGGTCACAGTCTGACATTGTCTGTTTGAAGTAACCAGGAAGTCAAATGCTATGCCTCAAAAGGGTTATTAAAGAAAAGTCTTGAAAAAGTAGGTAATCAACTTAATACAGAATAAAATATAATGCAATACTCACTCCCTTAGGAGTCTTTATTAGACATTTAAATATGAAAACACAACATTTATAAACATATATACATACATACATGTTTACACATATACAGATATAAAACAAAGTAACAAAGTATTACTGCTTGCACAGGAACTCTGAACATGTACACATCTCAATTCTCTGGGGACATGTTACTTGAAGAGTACATGAGAGCTAGCATCTACATTATTCCGTGTATTCTGTAGATGGCACTACAGGTCCAGCAATGATCCCCTGCTCCTAAGTCTTGCCATCACTGTCTAGCCAAGTTAAGCATCATCTATGAAACTCATGTCTGTTCTGAGAACAGAAATCACTGTGCAGCGGCAGCACTCATTTACAAATGTAGGACACAACTTCAGTCTGCAATGTAATTAAACATTTCCTTAGAATGTAGTATGTCCCACAAAAGCTAGGCTGCTAAAATGATTCAATTTATTCTGTGGTATCTGTTTCAGTGTGTTGTCAAGTGTAGTTCGATATTGGTTTCCAAGGTTGAAAAAAGTTTCATTGATAGAATGAAAGACAATGAAGCATTACTGTGCGCACTTGATCTTACAAATGAACAATTTTTTATGGCATTTAAATTGCACTTTCTGGCCCTGGAAGTTAAGCAACACTCTACAGGGAGGCAAGTTTCATGTCTGCTGAAGGTGACAGATGAGGGGTGAAGATGGAGTTGTTTTACATCAGGCATTGGTGCCAAGCTAGGATGGGGAAAGTGTCACAGAGCAGTAGCACGCTGGCCCAAGCATTGAGGAAATCCAAAGGTCAATACTTCTAGTCTCAAAACCCATACTTTTATGTTATCTTGAATCGATGTCTGTTTAACATTTTTCCCAGAGGTCACTAATGGCTACATAAGAAGAAAAAATAGTGCAAGTGGATCCACAGAACCAGTGTGTTACCTTTCTCCCAATTCTTGACTTTTTATTTTTCTAGCAAAACTCAAGTCAACAAAATATGTCACGGTTAAGCAGACATCTGGCATTATGGTCTTTGGACTAGCTCTTCTTTGTAGGTAAACCATTTACATACAGCTGGGGGGGGTAAGACTAACAGTTATTCATTATGACCATTGAGGTAAAAGTTGTTCAGTGAAGGGCATTCTTAGCCCAGGTGCACTGCTAAAAGGAAACCATCCCTACAGTCTTTATCCTCTATTTGTGCTCTGCTCTGAACAAGATGCTTTGCTGAACTTTTGTAGCTGACAGTCACCCAGACCATGGGAGACAGTTAATTTCTCTTGACCTTTGTCTGAGTCACTTTCTTGAAAAATCTGACAGGGAAGAGATCAGATGCCCTCTTTCTAGTCTCTCCTTAGAGCTTACTGCTTCTAGCAGCCTCTCATGCTCCCGGCCATGTGGCCCAAGAAGCACAGTGCAGAAATCAAGAATGGAGGGCAATGCAAGACAGATGC
Organism: Rhynchomys soricoides; assembly: GCA_019843965.1. NCBI lineage: Eukaryota > Metazoa > Chordata > Mammalia > Rodentia > Muridae > Rhynchomys > Rhynchomys soricoides. The sequence goes on along the minus strand of JADRCH010000064.1, from coordinate 3,946,886 downwards.
TTCCTATCCAGAAGCAGGGACATGACAAGATGATGAGAAAGCAGAGTGGTACTTTGGACAGAAGGACAGGAAGGCTGTAATGTATCAATTCTGACCCTTAGTGACTTCAGAGATTCTACTTTTCAATTTCTTAGAAGTTGATATGCCAAAAAGAATCCAACAAGGACTGAGAGCTCTCAAAGACCCAGCATATAACAGCATGAATGAGAAAACTCACAAATTGTCAGTACAATGCTATTACTTTTCTCTGTGTCTCAGGTTTGAGTATATATCTTAATGATGTCTGCAGATGGAGACACTGAATCATTCAACTCCCTGACTATAGCAGCTTCCTTGCCATATTACAATTAAGACATTTCCAATTAACTCTTTTGATTCAATAAAAAGTACCCTATGCATCCATAGGCAGCAGTTCTGGAGTGAGGTTGTTTTGGTGGTTTGAATAGTAATGGCTCCCATAGAGTCATGTGTTGGCCAAAAGAAATGGCTCTATTAGGAGGTGTGGCCTTATGGAGTACGTGTAGCCTTGTTGGAAGAGGTGTGTCACAGTGGGTAGAGAATTTAAGGTCTGTGCTCAAGTTACACCCAGAGTGGTACAGAGTTTCCTTCTGTTGCCTTTGGATCAAGAACTCTCAGCTCTCCATGTCTTCCTGGATGATGTCATGCATTTTGCCTGGATGGTGATGTACTAAATACCCAAAATGGTGTAAAGGTCTATGATTCATCAAAGAATGATAATCTGGACTCAAATAGTATGTAAAAGCAAAGAATGTTTTTTATTCTGCAGCAGTCCAGCATGCTGGGGTCTTCCATCTTCCAATATGGAGGTGCCAGAGTGAGCTTGCAGGCCCGATTTAAAGCACATTAGGAAAATTCCATTGAGGGGTAGGTTACCTCTATCTCAATCTGTTGGTTCTATCTCTAGGGACATTTCAAAATCATAGCTGGGACATGGGGGCTGGAAACTGTTGTTGGAGAAGTCTGGAAACTGTTAACTGAGAAAGTCTGGAAACTACCGCTGATCCATTGTCCTTGCCTCAGGCCAGGTGGTGAGGCAGCTTCTGAGGCCTAGACTTGCCTGGACTTGCCAAGTTTTTGGAAATAGAGATTTAGGCCTAGTCTTCTGGACTGCCAATTTGAAGTCTTTCATGAAGTCAGCCTAGCCTATCTCAACAGTAGGCCAGCTCCAATTAAATATTTTCCTTTATAAAAAGTTTCATGGTTATGGTGTCACTTCATAGAGATGAAACCCTAAGAAAGGTATGCGACTTCTGACCAAGAAGCAATTCCACCTTCTGCCCCCCCCAGCTAGAAGAGGTTCACTGTAGACTGCCCATGGAAGCAAACAATTATGATTTTCCTCAATTTGTGACCCTGTAGGCAATATTTATCCTTATGACTACAAAGATTCTGTCATTCCATGCTGTACCACAATTTTAAGTGGTGGGGGTAGAAAATGTATCTAGTTGTACTTATATAAAAAAATAGCCATAATTGTATTCTGGCTGTACAAAGGGGAAAGTTAGAAAATTGAGTTAGCAACCATATAAATTTTAATTTGCAACTTGAAAAAGATCACTCAATATAGCAATGAATTTACCAGAACAAAACAATCATGATTCTTAAAACAACACAAGACATCAAAATTTGGGGAGGAGGAACTTAAGTTATATTTTTTGAGCAGTGTGTATTTTTTTGGGGGGTGGGGTATATTTATGTCCTAAATGATCACTTGTTTTCTAAATGAAAAATCACTTGGTGATATGGTCTGTTTTGTTTTCTAGAAAACAAGTGAATGCATTTAATTATTGTAGATGGAAACATAATTGCACCTGCATGTAATCACAGAAAAGAGCTAATCAACTTGCCCACTCCTTGGCAAGTAATAAATCAGTGATGGGCATGGAAATCATCATGTTTACTTGTTTACATTTGCCAGGGCTGAGTTCCTCCCTGGACACTTATCATTTAGCTCTGTCAAAGTCTGCAGAGGGGTTGCATGTGACATATACAACAGCTGGAGAACTAGGCTGCTATAGAAAATGTGAGGGCCAGTCTCCCTCACCTTTCTGGCTCATTACTATAAGCAGATGCTCTCTCTAATGGAGACATCCACTTCTAGGCCTGCGCCTAGTCAGTGACTCCCCAAGCACACACCTTTTACCACTTTTCACATCATAAGCAAGGCATTAAGCTAGGGGTCTGATGCATTAGACCTCCAAGGCTGTTTTACAAAGATACATTTGAAAATGTTTGGTGCATCATTTGGTTCTGTAAATTATATGTGATGAAGAAATTGAAGGCTCAAGATTCCTCAGTAATCCCACTACTGGAAGGCTTAGGGTGATTTTATCTTGGCAGCCTATCCCACTTGTCCAGTGTTCCTGTGTCGTCCGTGTAAACATACAAGTAAACACAGGACAGTTTGTCTTTTTCTGAGGTGGGAGGCAAGCTCCCAAGCAGCGCTGAGGCCACTGCATGTGGCAGCAGGATGTGTTACAGATTCCAGGTGACTGCACCTAGGGTTGAGACCCTGCTATCGTAGCTGAATTTACTTTAAAAATACTTCCTCAAGAGGTGGGGAAAAAAAGGTAAGACAAAAATTTGGCACTAATTTGTTAGAAAGTCATAGACTATTCTTTGCCAAATTCTCTTTCTGTACATGAACAAATGAAAACCCTGGTGAAGGTTTTTGTTCACTGCAGACAGGGGATGGTATAAGTAGGAAGTACATGGGCTTTGGAGCAAATGACCAGAATAAAAATACCAGCTTTTTGATCACTTAATGTCTTTGTGACCATGAATATATATAAAGTTAAAATTCTGTTACTATGACAAATTACTTGAGAAAATAACTTGAAATAGTAGAAGTTGAACATTGGCTTCTGAGTTCAAAGATTTTAGTCCATGGCGAGTGGCTTATGGCTTTGAGACTGAGATGAAGCAGAATTTCAGAATAGAAAGTTTGGTCAAGGAGCTTCATCTTACGGCAGTAGAGAAGGAAGGAGAGTGTGTTTGAGGGAGAGGTGAAGTGAAGGAAACTTGCAGATGACATTCTTAGTTCTCTTGTGATCCTCTTTACTGTATCATCAACTGGGGACTAAACCTTCAGCGTGAGCTTTTGGTGACATTTCATATCCGAACCATAACATCATAATAAATCACCTTAACACCTCATCGCCACACGTGCAAATCAAGGCTTGACACTGTGGACTGCGTGAAACAATGCACAGAAAATACCCAGAGAGTATCTGACCTGACTGTACTGACCACTCTTTTGTACACAGTCATGTAATCCTTACCAGTCACTATTTCTTGCAGAAAAAAAAAAATAGGGGTCATATAGTTAGAAACGTGTGGACTGTGTCAGGAACTCAGTGTGGAAATGATATCAATATAGCAACATCTGTGCTGCGCTTACTTTAAATAGTTACCTTAAATAGTTACTTTTAAGCTGGAAGGATCTACAAACATTTGTTTAGCAAAGTACTTTACTACCTAAGAAGATGTACTTTGAAAAGCTAACTTTTATTCCTACAACACAAATTTAAAGCACATCATCAGAGATATACCAGGAACTACAGTCTTTTTTTGGAGGCCTGTTTGGCCATGTAGGTAGTTGATGCCTACTGTAAATGTGGGGAAATCTACCTGCCCGAGCATGGCTTTCATATTTGTTTGGTTCTCAAGAACCTTTGCTGCCAATGGTGACCATATTGATGAGGGTCTTTTAGAAACGGGGAGAACTTGAGTAAAAACACTGACAGTCATGAATAGGCCTTGACTAGCACAGTGCTAAACATGGCAATGAATCTTGAGAACCTGCATGTGATCCTAATACTCGGGGGAAAGTCTGATACTCTGTTCCTCAGATGTCTATCACAATCCCAGCGAAGACAGGAGTGTAATTTCTTACTGTTGTTACATTGGCTGGTGATTGGAAACACATTACCAATGTACAAATTAGCCTCTAATTCTATAATAATTATCAGCCAATTTTGAAGTTGTTAAAGGGATTAAAAGTATGAATTTATTAGCTGATTCACTGTTAGAAATCAAATTTTGATTAGATAATACTATGTAGTAATATGTATGCTATTCAAATTTCTTAAAAGGATAATTTTTGACACAAAAACTTTGATCAAAAATTTCAATATATGCAGAGCTAGGGGGTGAGATGAATGATTGATGGGTTTTCCTTATAAAAACCTTATTAAAGGTCCTGATTTGGTTGGCCTCCAACTGTTCAGGCTCAGAATTAGGAATTCTATTTTTGATTATGATTCATGTGTATTGATTAGGGAAACATTCCAGGGAGTTGTTAAGAAAGCAAATTAATAACAAGAAATGTAGCAATGGCTGTGACAACATTTCATTACTGAAGTTCTTGAAGCTACAGATTTTCAATTTACAATAAATTTTCAATTTATGACCTATGTCTTTAAGGACAGAGTTATATGTAGTGACCCTATAAATAAATAGTAACCTACCCATTTTTGAGGTTTCATTTGAATTGTATATATAATCTTTCCATCAATAGCACTAAGTACTGCAATATACACAGAGATAAGTGGAGGCAGTGTTGGGAGGCAACAGGATAATGCTTCAGTGGCTGAAGAACTACTTTAAATCACATGACCTCTTAACAAAGACATTTGGCATTACACAGTATCATCAGGTTTGGACAGACCCATAGGATAAACTAGATTACAGAGATGAATGGTTGAAGCCATGCATAGCTTAGGCCTATAACCAGGGCACTTTGAAGGCTGAACTGAGAGGATCTCAGTATAGTGACACTTTTAATGCTGTGTTAGTGGTGGAGGGATGGATCAAATGATATCACAAATAATAACTGAAGAAGAAAATATCCTTTACATAGACATTGAGAATGAAGGTAGATGTTGAAGGCAAGTACACAGTAAAAATGAATTGTAAGAATTTAGTACACAGTAAGAATGATTTGTAGAAGAGTAATTGAGAGACAATCTGTTAAAAAACATTTCAACTCTATCATTGCTTTTTGATACTGTATGGTAATCGCTTCTTCTAAGACTTTATTCAGATAATGGGCAGCACTGAAAAGGAGTGTTTACTCAGATAAATGCAGAACTGGGATAGCCCAATGAGAAATTATGGACTCTACCATTCTCTAACCTAGCACATACTATCATTCCAGAGTCACATTTGTTAAAGTACAAAGGTGACCATCTCTCCCTTCGGCTTAAAAACTCCTTCCATTCATTGCCTAAAGAGCCAACCCTGACTTCTGTCACAAAACAAACAAAAATAAAAAACCAAACCAAAACAAAACACCCCAGCAACAACAAAACCTTCTATGAGTGGATGCCACCTGTACTTTTTAAAGTTTTTAAAAAGATTTATTTATTTTATTATTTATATGAGTACACTGTAGCTGTCTCCAGACACACCAGAAGAGTGCATCAGATCCCATTACAGATGGTTGTGAGCCACCATGTGGTTGCTGGGAACTGAACTCAGGACCTCTGGAAGAGCAGTCAGTGCTCTTCACCACTGAGCCATCTCTCCAGCCTCCCACCTCTACTTCTATCTGCATTCTCCTTTACCAGCTCCTCTATAGCATGAGTCAGCCATACAGACACTTGAGACCATTTTGAATGGTGCCCCTTGCTCTGGGAATGGGCTTCTGTTTCACTTTATAGCTGTTCAAAGTGGGTCATCTCTGTAGGTTGTTTGTGTCTAGGACAAGCCATCTTCCCCACAAGAAAAAACAAAACAAAACACAAAGCTTACATTTGAGTCTTTTGCATAAATGGAAATATTCAACTACAGAGATACATCTAGATACACACACACACACACACACACACACACACACAGAGGTTAAACATTATGCAGACTGCATGTGAATATTCATGTGAGTAGTTATGTTTTAAAACACAACAGAAAAATTTGCCCAACATGATCCTCTTCACAGAATCAAGGCAAAATAGAAATTATTACAGTAATAGAACCTGATAGAGACCAACAGCATCACAAAAGATAGAATAGATTTAATATTTTTCCATGTTAAAAAAAATCAAGTTTATATTCTTGCTCTCCCCGTTTGATGGCTCTTGGCAACTGTTTTGGCTATTTTTGTCCTCAAGCAGGGTTGCCAATTTCTTTCCTACGCCTTATCTGCCCATAGTGAATGTCTCCTTAGTTCCAGTCCTTGTTCTGCTGCCAAGCTCCTCTTCACTGCCTTGGCATCAAACTGAAATGCAGCCATCAAAGAAAGTGACCTCAAGAATCAGTGTGTGCTGTGCAGAAGCCATTTCCTTGAATTGCTCTCCTCAAAGCACATACAGAGAACACAGCTTGGAGTCATATCATCCTTTTGTTGATAATCTGCTCCTGCTTTGTTTCTGGCATCTCTGCCTCCTCCTCTTGGCCCCCTTCCCTTTATTTATTCAATTATATAGCCATAAACTTTGCTTTTAAGTATGGAAGGGCATAAAATACCAGGATTTTAGTGTCTATGGTTCCCATAGAGAAAATAAAAAGATTTGATGAGGGCTAGAAATAATTGAGTAATAATTCTGATAAACATTCTAAATATACCCTGTAGTCTACACCGAGCACAAGGAATCTTAGACCTTAAACTGCTTTCCACAGTGTGTAAGAGAAGTTGGTTAAATCATATTTTATGGAAAATTATTGCTAAGTTTCTAACTTGGAAGAAGTTTCTGCAGAGTTATGTCAGCCTTTGTAAAGCTCTCTTCTAACAATGTAATCAGAGGCACCTTCCACTCCCCCAGGGATCCTAACTATGATAAACTCACTCTCTACATTTCCAAATCAATGAGGCCAATGTGTTCTTTCAGCAGAATTTCCCAAGTTGTAATGTGAATTACTTGAGAAACAATTTTAAAAAACCAAAAGATTCTGGGACTTGTTCCACTCAAAGGCATATGGCACAAATGGGGGTATTATTAATACTTCTGAACACACATAACAAAGGGACCCACTCAGCCCCATTTCAGCACCTTCCCCACTCAGAAGCTTCATGCATATTTAAGAGAATTAATTTATTTTCTGCAATTTGCTTTTAAGTGCTTAAGTGGCCATTTGCTGTTGCTTATTTCAGGATTGTATGCCCTTGTTCTCTGAGTCACCGACTTACAGCTCAAGTGCTCCAGGTGTATTTATGCTCCCAAAGTATTTTAAATTACCCATCACGAAATCCAATTTCCTATGTATAAGACTCAGAAGTGATTTTCCACTGTTAACTTTTCTTAATTAAGGATATAGGCCTGAATTCACTGCAGACTTCTTAGTACTACACTTACTCACTGGCTCCCAACAGTCACCATTTAAGAATGCCATCAACATTAGAATATTAGATCATCATTTAGATGAGGCCACTCTTAGATTAGGTGCAGAATGACATTTTGAGTATCCATAGCAGTCATCACCATAACAATATGTGCTTTTCACTCTCTGCACCAGGCACAATATAGACACCATTCTATTGAACCCATTATAAAGTCTTGTGTTACTAACTTCCCTTTCATTTCAACTCTAGAGATGTAAGAATTTCAGTAGAGGGAAGTGAATCAATGCCTACCAATTAATAAAGTATGTATATCACCCACTTCTTCCTTTAAACTGGGTAAATAGTAAGAGAACGGGGATTAAGGCAACTAGACAGAACAGTACAATTTAAAGATGCATGATACTTAGAGAGACTTAATATATACTTGAAAATTCATAGAAATAAAAATTTATATCTTATTGGAAGAACAAAGGAAAACCTTAAGACCCCAAAAGCCAAAATAAATCAATAAATCAATAGATAGATAGATAAAGGTAGGATTCAGAAAACTTAGTGTGTATACTTTAGGATATGAGATAGACTGCCCACTCATAAACTGTGAATGACTTGTAAGACAATGAGTCTAAGAGCATGAAGCACATGTTTTTATTGGATGAGGTGTTGACCCCACATCCTGATGATAGACTTTCTAGATATGTGAAAGTCATGAATTTAAAGGAAAACATTTTTAGATATATAGAATTGTTACCATGAGGTACAGGGTTTCTTTGAAGACATTCGATATGTTGGCTCTCTGAGGAACATAATAGTTGGACACATTATTCCACAAACAGAATATAATTTCAGATTCACTTCAGATACTGTCTGATTCCATCCCAGGAGCTCTCTACCTGTAGCCTCTCTAGGTTTGGTCTAAGTCCCCCAATGATCCCCTGTGGTTCATGATCCCCTTTTGGGGGGATACCTATCGCATACTTACATTACAATTCAGAATTAACAGTAGCAAAATTACCATTACAAAATAGCAATAAAATAATTTTAAAGTCAGGGATCGCCACAACATGAGTAACTGTATAAAAGGATCATAGCATTAAGAAGGTTGAAAACCACCTCGACCTTGTTAGTAGAGGAGAAAGGGAATAAACCAGATTGCACAAATAGCCAGTTGTGTTTGTTTGACGGTCATGTTACACTAGACATGTTTTTGTAAACAGTTCATTTAATAAAATTTTACTAAGCAATAATTCTAAGTCAGATACTTTAGAGCCAAAGGGAAAAATTATATACAAAGCAGAAGGAATATTATATCCTATACATCTCTGTGAACACAGGAGCAGTTAGGAGAGCAAAGATGGGAAGGTATGCATGACAATTAGTGACATTCATATGTTCTTAAAAGTGCAATATCAAGAACACAAAAGAAAAACAAACCAACCAACAAACAAATAACAGAGGCTCAACCAGGCCAAGTGAAGATGGACATTTTGTTTCCCACAAGAGTGTGGGAAAAATATAGTTATTGACTTCCGGGTAACAAATTTGTTTTCCATTTGCAAGAGAACACTGACTGGCATGGCAAAGTTACTCCACCTCACTTATTGATAAATATGCATGCCATTTATCATGCTATTGTTATGCCTTTAAAAATTAAATTATGTATATATGTCCAAGTAAGTGTGTGTGTGTGTGTTTGTGTGTGTATGTGTGTGTAAAGGCACACAAGTGTCATGGCACACGTGTAGACCAGAGAACATCTTCAGAGATTGTACCTCATCTTCTACCTTGCATAAGTCAGGATATTTTTGTCTATGAGCTTTGTGGGACTGCCCTATATCTACCTCCCATTGTGTTGTAGAAATGCTGGATTATAGACATGTGCTACTACCAGCTTTATGCGGGTCCTAGGATCCAAATTCATATTTCCATGCTTATATGATAAGTGCTTTATTCATAAACATAGACATCAATAGACCTCTCCATATGCATATATCTTATAACCAATATGGTTCTATGAAAAGGCCTAATAACATACTTTTTGTGTGCTCTCAGCTTACACGAAACACCCCTCAAATACTCTAAGTGATAGATACAGGATCTGATCTTTTTACAAAAGAATATTTTCATTTCTTAATTGAGAATATCAAGCTTACATGCAATAAATTTTGATCATAAATACTTAACAACTTCATGTCCCGATTCTGACCAAAGATTTCCCTGCCAACTACCTTATCCTACTTTTTTTTAAACAAACAAAACAAAACAAAACAAAAGACCATCATCACCACCAACAAAGAATAACCAAAAAGCTCTAGAAAAAAAAGAAGCAAACACACCCAAGAGAAGCAGATGGCAGGAAGTAATCGAAGTCAGTATTGAAATCAATTAAATTTGAAACAAAGAGAGAAATATAAAGAATCAACAAAATCAAGAATTGCTTAGTTGAAAAATCAACAAGATAGACAAACCCTTAGTTAAAGTAACTAAAAGGCAGAGAGAGAGAGAGAGAGAGAGAGAGAGAGAGAGAGAGAGAGAAAGAGAGAGAGAGAGAATGGAATAAACAAGGTTAGAAATGAAAGGGAAGAACTAACAACAGACATCGAGGAAATTCAGAAAATCATTAGGTCTTATATCAAAAAACCTGTACTCCACAAAATTGGAAAATCTAAATGAAATGGACAATTTTCTTGATAGATACAATTTACCAAAGTTGAATCAAGATTAGCTAAATAATTTAAATAGTCCTATAACTCCTAAAAAAATAGAAGCAGTCATTAAAAAAAATCTCCCAACCAAAAAAGCCCACAGCTAGAATGGTTTTAGCACAGAATTCTACCAGAATTTCAAAGATGAGCTACTCTTTGAGAATACCAATACACCTCAAATTATTCCACAAAATAGAAACAAAAGAAACACTGTCAAATTAATTTTATGAGGCCAAAGTTACAATGATACCTAAACCACACAAGTTTCAACCACCAAAGAGAATTTCAGACATTGACATATGAACATTGATGCAAAAATATTTAATAAAATACTACCAAATTGAATTTAAAACATTAAAAATATATATCATATACAAGTAGGTTTCATAGTTCAACATACAAAAATCCATCAATGTAATCGACCATATAAACAAACTGAAAGAAAAAAAAATCCCACATGTTCATCTCATTAGATGCTTAAAAAAAGCCTCTGACAAAATTCAACACTGCTTTATGATAAAAGTCTTTGGAGAGATCAAGGACACAGAGTGCACACTTGAATTCAATAAAGGTAACATACAGTAAACAGAGGGCTGATATCCAACATATACAAAGAACTCAAGAAACTAAATAACCCATTTCAAAATGGGGTATATATCCAAACAGAGAATTGTCAATAGAAGAATGTCTAATGGCTGAGAAGCAATTGAAGAAATGTTCAACATTCTTAGTCATCAGGGAAATGCTAATCAAAATGACCATGAGATTTTATGTTACACTCATCAGAAAGGCTAAGATCAAAAACTCAGTTTTCTTATTGCACATACTGGTGAGGATGTGGAGCAAGGAGAACACTTCTCCATTGCTGGTGGGAATGTACATGTATAATCACTGGAAATCAATTTGGTGGTTCCACACAAAACTGGAAATAGTTCTACCTCAATATGCAGCTATACCACTCTGGGACATATACCCAAAAGATGCTCCTCTATACCTCAATGACACTTGCTCAACGATGTTCATAGCACCTTTATTCATGACACTCTTTTTTATGTTTAAAAAATATAATAATATATTAATATAATGTTTAATATACATGCTCTGTCTTTAGTACACCTGCATGTCAGAAGATGGCATCACATTCCTTTATAGATGGTCATGAGCAACCATGTAGGTCCTTGGAATTGCTATCAGGACCACTGGAAGAGCAACCAGTGCCCATAACTACAAAGCCATCTCACCAGCCCAACATCTGGTTTTTATTTATTTGTAATAAATAAAAGCTATTATTTATTCATAATAGTCAGTAACTGGAAACAATCTAGATGTCCTTCAACCAAAGAATGGATAAAGAAATGTTGTACAATTACACAATGGATTATTACTTAGCTATTAAAAACAATGGCATCATAAAATTTGCAGGCAAATGGATGCAAATAGAAAAGATCATCCTGAGTGAGGTAACACAAACCCAGAAATACATATTAGTATGTACTCACTTATAAGTTAATATTAGCCATAAAATACAGAATAACCATGTTACAATCCACAGACCCATAGAAGCTAAATAACAAGGAGGGCCCAAGAGAGGACACTTGAATCTCACTGATATGGGGAAATAAAATAGACCTGAGAAGTGGAAACTGGGTGATGGGGATGTTGGGAAGGGGAGCAGGAGAAATCAAGTTGGGGGAGGACAGAGGGACAGAGAACTGGGAAAGACAACTGGAAACTGTGGAGGAGGGGGAGAAATCTCTGGGATGAGCTGGAATCTTAGGACAATGGAAACTTCCAGGAATCTATGATGGTGACTCTAGCTAAGATTCCTAGCAATGAGGGAATACAGAACCTGAAATGGACATCTTCTGTAATCAGAAAAGACTTCCAATGGAGGGACTGAGACACCAAGCTAGCCAGAAAACCTTAGACCCACAATTTGTCCTGCCTACAAGATGTGCAAGGGTAAAGAAGGAGAAAAAAATTGAAGGAATGGCCAACCAATGACTGGTCCAGCTCGAAACCCATGCAATGAGAGGGAGCCTACCCCTGATACAATGATATTCTGCTATACTTCCAGAAAGGTGCCTAGCATAACCCATCTGAGAGGCTTCACCCACTAACCAATGAAAACAGATGTAGAGACCCACAGCCAATTATTGGGTGGAGCTTGGGGAATTCTATGAAAGAGGGAGACAAAGGATTGAAGGAGTCAGAGAAGTTAAACACACTACAAGAAAACATACAAAACCAACTAAGCTGGGCCCATAGGGGCCACAGAAACTGAACCACCAGAGAGCATACATGGGAAGGATCTAGCCCCCCTACATATATGTAACACTTGTGCAGCTCAGTCTTCCTGTGGGACTTCTAACAGCAGGACCAGGATCTGTATCTGACTTTTACCTGGCTTTGGATTCCTTTCCTCTAACTGGACTGCCTTGCCTAGCCAGAGTAGAAGAAGATGAGGCTACAGCTACTGCAACTTGATATGCCAAGGTAAGTTGAAATCTACAGGAGGCCTCCCCTTCTGTGTGGAAAAAGGGAGGGGGGATGGAGGGAAGTGAGGTGAGAGGGAGGAGCTAGGAGGAGAGGAGGAAGGAGAAGCTATGATTGAGATGTAAATAGCTAAATAAAAAAAAATAACATTCCTCAGAATCCAATTATTGATGCCCCTGTGCACATGGTTGCAATGCAGTCCGCTGAAACATGCGACCCACTAGTGGCTGTATCCCTAAATTTAAAAAAAAAAAAAAAAAAAAAGATTCTCTCTTCCCAGCCATTATCAACTGCTAATACCACCTCAGCCATCACTACTGGGACTCTGACTGGCTTCATTTTATGTGTGCACTTAAAATGCTGCTAGTTTTCTGTTTTCAAGGGTGACTAAAATACCTCTTCAGTAAAACCCACTTACTCTAATCTCTGCATCTCGCATAAATCGTGATTCCCCTTTCCAGTGATGGCTTTCTCCTAGGAAGCCTGTATGCCTTTCCCTCTTATTGCGCAGTTTCATGTCTGTCTGTCCTCTAACACAAGATCTAGTCTTTCTTATTCACCTGGCAATACGACAGTTTCCCAAGGATAAAAACCACTTTATTAGTTAGTTCCTCCAGTTGACTGTGGTAGAGAAATGAGTATGGTCTGAATATAAAAAGCAAGGGCCACTTTGATAAGCTGCCCCATTGTCAATCAATGTCAGTTAGGGATGAGCGCTATAACGATTTTATTAAGTAGGACTGGGAGCAAAATCTAAAGATCTGTAAACAATGTAAAACTGCTCTGTCTGGTGGACAAAGTAAACAAAATGATGTGAATGAATGTAAAACCAATGTTTATACTGATATGATGTAGCTAATGAGAAGAGAGCATAAAAACAGGCCAGCAAGAGCAGGGACCCCAACCAGCAGTTCTGAGCTCTGGCTCCTGTTCCCTTGTTATCTGTTACCCCAAATAAGTACCTCTGCCTAGAGGCTGTATGTCAGGACCTAGCTGGAACTGAGATTGGCAGCTGGACACCTCCTGGCTGTATATAGTGGGCTGCCCAGCTCATCCCTTCCTGTGCCTCACTCAGTTTCCAACTAAGTGCTGTAAAAAGCCCTTATTCTAGCAGTTCTAATGGTTCCCTATTTCCTTGGGACAATCTACAGCTATCAGTACAGAAGCTCCAATTGATCTCTCTCTCCCTGCTTCTTTCCTTCGTAGGCTTCTATCTGTGGATCTACAGTAAATATCTCTCTAAAACTCACCCATTCTGTGTCATGAATTTAATTCTGCAAAGTCAAGAGACAAGAACCTGAAAGCCAGTGGCTCAGGGCAGTTTTAGTGGGTGAGTTTTCTAGGACCACAGCCCTGTAAGCCATCACCAAGAGCTAAGAAAGGCCTCCTTACCCTTATACCCCAGTATCTTCGTATCATTAATGCCCCTCAGGAAACAGTAGTGTATGTTGAGGGGTTTTGTTTTGATGCTTTTACTAGGAAAATACTAGAGGTTTTAGGAATAAAAAACAGTTAATGAGAAAATTGATTTTCATTATCTTTTATTTTAATGATGGTGATACTTGCCCTCAAGTGTGTGTATGTGTGTGTGTGTGTGTGTGTGTGTGTGGTATTTCCAACATCTGAATGTGGAAGTTAATGGAAAGTGTTACATCTTGACTCATGCTTGGACTAGTAATACATACACCCATACACATATGTGTGTGTGTGTGTATATATATATATATATATATATATATGCACTTTATATATATAAAGTGTATATATATATATATCACTTTAAAGTATATCAATTCTAGGGGAATTTAGAATTTCTACACTTAGAATTCAACCTATCTTTTATTATCATAATTGCTTTTGTGGTTTTGGGTAATGAACTTCTGCTTCATTACCTTTTGCTGTAGTGCCATTGACTTTGCCTCATTACAGAATTCGTGTAAGTAAAATGCACTTGCTCACTGAAAATGTTGTTAATTATCTAAGTTACACATGGCATTAATGTAGATAACTAGGAGTAGACCCATACAGGCATCTGATCCAAGGACAACGCACTGTAGTAAAGGAATAGGAAGCACACGTGGAGGATGATAGTACCTGTCATAGATCCTGAAAAGTTGGCATGACTAAGAATCCAAAAGAAAGAGAATGTTTCACTTGATAAGCAACAGTGTGATTTGTGTACGGTGTGATTTAAACTGTCATTTAAAACTAGTAGAGACGTTAAAGGGAAAACACATTCTAGCAACACCAGGCATGGAGTTATGCGATGTGGGGGGAGGGTGGTGGTGACATAATGCTGAATGTCAAACGCTTTAAGAGGCTCCTAGGAGAATAGAACAAAACAGTTCAATTATACCATTAGGATAAAATACACAAAATAATGCAAGAGATGAAAAAGACTTTGAAATAGTCCATTTATTCCTTTCAGACAGCAGTGGATGTTGGGGAGAGTGATGGCGGTTTATATTCACATTAGAATTATAGGAGCATCAAATATGATGAGAAGGCTGCCAGGGCCACCCCAGTCTTTATTCTCTTAGTCCCACAAGCAAAAAGGCAGACATCCTACCATACAACTTTTGTGCTGGGTGTGCCCATACAGATGAGCCCCATGTATTTAGTTCCTATTGTCATCAATGCAGTGGAAACTAAGACACCTCTGTCCTTGTAGAGAACCTGCCTTTGGTAGGACACAAGTCGGTGGAACTAGGACAATTCTCATTTATCTTTCTTAACTGTTCCCAAATTTAAGTTGTCCATAGCTCATTTTTTCTTTTTGGGAAGACATGTCACTTGTACTCTGCAAGTAATTTTCTAAATAGGTAACTAAAATTGCTTAACAATTTTATCTGGTTAAAAACAAAACAGAACAAAACAACCTAACACAACAAAATCCCCGCCAGTAAATTAGATGGCTTAGGGGATAAAGGTGCCTGCTGGATCTGAGTAGCATCTCCCAAATTCGCAAGTGGAGGTCAGGAATGACTCCACAAGTTTGTCCTTGGATCTTTACATTTATCATACACACACACACACACACACACACACACACACAGTAAAATAAATAAAAAATCAGAAAATTTCTCCATTTGATAATTTTATATAAGTAACCCCTCTTAAGACACATACATATAGGAAACACAAATATTAGTGAGGGCTGAAGGAGAAAAGTTATTTCAAGATGGATTGTTAGATGTAAGGATAATTAGCACATCCTGGTCTTCGGTGCTCAAAGCCATCATTAAGCAGTGAACTAAGTCTCAAACAACTTACATAGAAAAGAAACATACACGGCAGCGTGAACCCCCAACAGCTCCCACAGCGGTCCCCAACTCTCATCTTGTCTCAGCTTCTCTAACTTGTGACTGCTACCACAAAAGACACTAGGAAAGAAATCAAGCTCCTGGCTTTTATTATCTTGGTACATTCCTTCTCTGTGGGTTTACCAGTTCTCAAAATGAAGAAAGCCTTAGTAGTCATCCATTGTTTCTCAGTGTGATGAGATTCAATGTGACTTCATAGCACTGTCTAAGTCACTGCTACTGGTGTCAGAACTCGAGCCCTGTTGCCATCTTTCCTTCATATCAGTAAGTGAAGTAAACAGCTATTTACTTCCTTTTTTTGTTACATTTCAAGGAAATCTCAAGGTAGGAATAACAGAGATGGCAAGTTCTTTTAAACATTGTTCTCTAGACATGAATTTTATCAGTAGGACTGAAGTGCCAAAAACCTGGCATTTTGCTGCTTTATAATCTCAAAGTCAGATTGTTGCATCCTTTAGTTGGTTTAATTAGACATTGCCTGGAGAGGGAAGAAAGTTCTTTGCAATTCTTTCCTGTTTTTCATTAGCTTAAGAATTTATCTGCTCTGTATGTAATCTTTACCTTGATTACCCTTTGAAATATAGCAAAATACATTTTATGATTGTGAAAATATTTACTTCACAATAAACTTTGGGTACATGCATGCACAGACACACTCACACTTGTGCAAACACATTTTCTAGGGTAAAGGAATTTCTGCTTGGGCTTGCAGAGCTGGCATACTCCCTCCCAATTTTTTATTTAAGCTTAGTGTTTTCCAAATATTTTCAGACTTCCTTTATAAGCTTTTCAACCTCAAACAACCTAGAGATCATAGTAGCAGGTCCTGCTGAGAAAGCCTCCTGTGGAAGACCATGCAGCCAAACCATCCTAGCTACAAAACCCTCTTCAAAGATGTTAGTTTTCTTCATGAATGCAGGATGTAGCTTTCCCCCCTTGAATTCTTAGAACAATTTCTTTGAGAAGCATGATGAATGACAACATTTGGTTTATAATCATTCTTGAAACGAGCTGTCACAGTGAGCTTAAGTTCTGTGTAAATTAGTACAATCCACAGACTGCTGTTATATGTGCTAGAAGATCAACTAGTGGAAAGAATATTCTAGGTCCTGCTTACATGATTTTAATTGCTAAGGTATTTATTCTCTATTTTATTTGCTTTGAGCCTGCCAAATTTGGGGGAAAATTTATCTTGAAAAAGGACTTTGAGATAGGCTCTTTCATAATATCCAAAACTTAAGGAAACAGACAAGTTAATGAGCAGTGATTAATTAATTATATGTACACAAAGGACTAAGTTAGAAAATGCAGACTTGAACAATACATCCAGTATTTTCTGTTTTAAATTTTCATCTATAAAATAAGGATAATGATATTCCCTTCATATTAATATGAAACTTGACTTAGTGCCTGAGTTTAGAGAAAGGATGGGCCGGGATACGTGAAAGAGCTATTCAGAATACAAAGTATTATTATTTGGGACCAGAAGAAAATTATACCCACTGTGCTGTTCCCACAGCAAAGTTTATTCACAGCACTTCTTGATTCTTTCTGTACAATTCACATAATCATGAAAGTTATTGCTTTGTTGTCTGGATATATTAACTGGATGGCTGAGTGCACAAGGCCCACATCTGAATCAGTGTAAAAATGAAACGTGGAGGAGGGAAAATAGAAAGGGACTCTTGAGCTTCCAGCGGAGTCATACTCATCAGTCAACCTGCCCACATAAATGCTGGGAAATCAACTCAGTTAAACAAGTTGGGAGGCGAGCTTGAGTTGCAATAGTGCTCCTGAACACAGGTCAGTGAAAACCTGGCACACACACTCCCATTTATCATATTCTCTGCAAATGCCCACTAGTTGTTTTAATATTTAAATGGCTAGAATCAACCACAGAAATGTACGTTGTCAGACTGCTGGGCATTTTCTAAAAATAAAACAGGATGCTATGACATATAGTAAATTATTGTTGGTTCTTTATGCTCTCAGCAGAATCACAAAAGGGTAAGGTATTAAAAAAGAAAAATCATTCAAGTCTGGTTCAAATTCTAAAACACAGAAAACAGTACTGGAACCATGAAAAGTGTGTGTGTGTGTGTGTGTGTGTGTGTGTGTGCATATACACTTAGTTCTATTCAGTCTTACACGCTTGAAAAGGTAATTTGCTTATAGCCACAGTATTTGAAATCATTTCAGAATGATTTAGGATTCAAAAACCAAGGAAATTTGTAAAAATAAATTATATTCATTTATTTTTGACAATAGTATACAAAGTATACAAAATTTTGTTGGTTTCCATGAGTAAAATTCTTCTAAAATGCCAATTTCAGAATTCATCCAAAGTGGAAAATTTGATTATCAATAGTCCCTGACAGACAAAAATTGTGTAGTTAATATGAAATTCCAAACTTGTATCATGGCACAATTATGCACATGTGGAGTACAGTGACATTTGCATAAGCAACTCCCAGGTAGCTACATGGTGTGCATGGGTGCATGAAGTAAATGATAGTCGGTAGACTGGTATTCCAACAGGTTCCATTTCCTGAGATTCTAATGACATATGCATATCAGATTAACAAGAGAAAGCCAAGCCTTCTGTCTCCTGCTTATTCACATGATCACTTATCATATTGCTGCCTATCTTGAATAGAAAGCATCAGTCTCTCCCATAAGAACAGTGTCCAAGGCTAATCAAGATCATGGACAAGAGACCCTGTTAATAAGAGATGGTTAAATCCACAAGTGGGTGGAGCTATAGCTTTGGTCTAAGGGACCAAAGATCCCAAGCATCTTATGCATCCCAAGAATTAGATTATACATTTAGCTAAACCTAAATATGAGCCTCGGGTCAAAAGACTCTCACCAAATGAACCATGACCATGAGATCAATTTTTTTTTTATCCTTAGTCTTCAGCACTAGTGGCCAAAAGTCATGATGAATAACAGCACGGAGGTGGATTTTCCAAAGAATATGAATAATCTTAATGCCTATGTTCAGTGTGTTAGTGAAAAGGTAGTGGCAAACTTCTTTGGGATTCCTAGTGTACACTGAATTAAGGATGGTATTTTAGAACACTATTAAGTCCACTGATTAGGAACCTAATATTGCAGGTTGAACTGACAGCCCATACTCAATTTTCAATTACTATGTCTGGACCCTGAGCCTATATTACTTATATGATAAGGGTCACCACAAGTGCAGTTAAGTTAAACACCTTGAGGTGATACTAACCTGGGATATCTAGGTAATTCTCTTTATCATCAAAGATCCCTTAAAAGAGGGAGCCTGAAGATTCAGCATCATAAAAAAGTGACCTGACCACCATATTTACACCTCTAGACTTTCACTCCAATCTGTGTAAGGACTGAAGGGAAACTTCTCCTTTTCACTGGAGAGTTGTTACTGCAGAGATTCATAATGAGTAAAGCTGCTGAGCACAAGTGGCTGTTGCATAGTGGTTAGTTGCTCAGCCACAAATACAAGATAATAATTAGATATTCATACCATTTTCTCTAAGGGTCAAGGAACATCTGCAGGAGACACAGACTGACTCCTACGGTACGAATCAAGGGATGAGGTATAGTGTAGATATTTCTTTCAAAATGAAATGCTCTCTCCTGAAGTGAGTTGGAAAGTGCCTAAGATCCAAGGAGCTCAGCAAACAGGAGGATCAGGAAACACACATAACATACAAAGTTTATGAGGCTCTCTCTGCACAACTGATAGGAGACTCCTTACTGAAGCTGCCTGAAACCAAGGGAACTCTAGTGAAACAGCTTTTGTGAGTCATCACCCACAGTGGGGTTGGCTTTTGATGTGAGGGGGCTGCCCTTGAGTTGCCTGTGCTCCTGTACATAACCTCTTACTCAGATTCCTATAAGTAACCATAGTAACCTCACTGGTTTATCATCATAGAATTAGGCAGAATTGTTTCTTTGGACTGCTGTCAGTGACCTATCAATGTGAATAGACATTCACACAATACTGTGAGACAGTGGATGCTTTTCTCCAAAGACTGGGACCAAGGCAAGGATGTTCACTTTTAATTATATTTCTACTTATGGCTCTAGTTTCCATATTTGGGGAATAAAATAAATCACAGACATCCAGTTTTCAAAGGGATAAATAAAATCATGTTTTCAGACATATTCTCATATGAAGAAAATGTTAATGAATCCCCTAAAAAAACTCCACAAAAACAGTTCTGCAAAGCTATTGGGATGGGTATTTTGGTTGTCAACTTGACTACATCTGGAATTAACTAAAACTCCAAAATGTCTGGGTACACCTGTGAGGGATTTTTGCTTAATTAATCCATTTGAAGTGTGAAGATCCACTTTTTAATCTGGATCTTTGGGGTGGAAAGACATTCCAACTCTAATCTGGGTTAAACTAAGTGGAAACCTATATAAAGAACATGGAAGAAGGAGTTCACTGTTTGCCTGTTTTTCTAGCTAGCAAGTCCATTCCTTCACTGGTATTAGAGTTTACTTATTCAGAATTCCAGAGTATACTGAATACCAACTGAGATATTCTCTCTTGAGGACTGAACTACTTGATTCTTGGATCTTCTATTCATAGGTAGCCATTGTTCAATTAGCTGGACCACAGACTGAAAGCACTGTAATATCGTTCATATATATGGATATATAGCAGAATTCATTCTCTAAGTTGTTTTTGTAGAAACGCCGACTAATACATCTACAGAACATGAAACAAATTGATACATATTTTATATATGTGAAATAAAATGAAATCACAATAATTCTGTCAGAACAGCATAAAAACAAAACAACACTTGGGAGTTAATAAAACAAAAGGACTATTAACTAATTCAGTAACGTCATCAAACTGTTAAAAGACTTGAATAAATAAAAAGCAGTCTGTGTTCTCAGATTAGAAGATTTGACACTGATGAGATGGTGATCCTCTACAATGTGATTTACAGAATCCAAACAATCCCTAAGGTAAACACAGCTGATTTCTTTATAGGAACCAACATTCTTTGAATTATTATCTCATATCACTTCTAAAAATTAATATAAAGTAGACACCCAGAACCCAAAGGTAAAATCCTATAAATAGCAACACAGGGGTGAATATTTATGACATCAGGCTTGGCAAAAATATTCTTTTACAAAGTATGTGTAGTCTATATCTGTGTGCAAGTGTTATTGGTATGTGTAATTATATGGATATATATGAGCATATTTGTGCATATGCAAGTATGTGCACACGGCCAGAGGTAAACACCATGTCTTGTTTTTCAGCCTTGTTTATTGACTTGCCAGTACAAACTCCAGGATCTGTCTACCCTCACCTCCCCGGAACTGCCAGTTGTGAGTAGGAGCCGCCACACCTGGATTTTGACATGGGTTGTGGTATCATGTCTGTGTGGCACTTTACTAAATGAATTATCTCTCTAGTCTTAGCACAAAGGTTTTTGTTTGTTTGTTTTCTTTTAAAACCATAACAACTTGTGAGTCCTTAAATATCAATAGTGGTAGTGCTACTATGTTGTATTACTGAATAATTTTAAGTGGTAAAAAATTAAAATAGAATAAACACATAAAGTATTTTATTTCTATTATTAATGACCAAACTAGTAAATAAAACCACCAGTCTGAAGGAGTGTTAAACAACAGACACATCAATGGTGAGGGCTGCTGAAATAAATCTGCTAACAGAAAACTATATAGTCACATATAATAATAACATATTTTGTTTGTATAGAAGAAGATGTGTGACTTATTTAAATAGAAACCATATATGTCATAGTCAGCAGTTAAAACACAAAGGACCCGAGCTTCAAAATAATCACAATCAAGAACAGGTTCAATGTGCTATAGAATCAGGTTGTCCAGACTAGGCATTCTCATCCATTGAAGGATATCCAGGGAGGATTCTGTCTACTTCAATGGCTTCTGAATGTTTTCATGGTAATGAGTGGTTTTAGAGTGAAAAATTTCTGTTATTTAAGTATTAGCTTTGACTTAATCTAACATGTACAATTTCATTATATTTATCTTTTATTTAAATTTATTTTTAATTTTTCTTTCTTTTATTAAAAAAAGATTTTCTTCATACAATATATTCTGATTATGGTTCCCTTCCTCCATCTCCTCTGAGTTGCTCGCCACCTCTGCTCCCATCAGAATCCACATCCTTTCTGTCTCTCCTTAGAAAACACACTAGTATCTTAATAGTAATAAAATACAATAAGGTAAAACAAGCAGAAGAAAAAGCATTAAAGAAAAAGCATTAAGAGATATGTATGTAGATGGATAGACATACAGTTAGAACACAGTCCAAGAATGGAGTTGTGCAGAATCCTGAGTGCTTGTGAGAAAACTCCAAGAAAACATGACAAGAATCTTGTGACCTCAATTTCCTCCAAATACAGGATCGTTCTTGGAACGTGCTTTTGTGTTTGGTGTAGCGGATGCCTGTGTGGAAAATATGTTTCCGCCCTGTGGGGCTTGCCGTGTGATTGTATACTTTACAAGGTTGACTCTTCTTACCATCAGAGTATATACTATTTGATGCTCTCAATAAAGTTGGCTACTAGATGAAACTTTAGTCTCTGACTCACTTTTAGGTCCCATTCTCCCAGGATCACACCACCAACTAGAGTAGCAACAACATGCATGCTCCATACACAAGGGAATCACTTAAAACATAAAATGGAAGCCATAACATAAATGCAAAAGACCTATAAGGTTAAAAAAATGTCCTGTAAAAACCTCATGAGACAAAGAACCTCCAAAGAAGCCGCTGAGTTTGTTTTGTCTTAGTCATCTACTGCTGAGCATGGGTACTGGCCTTAGGAGTAGTTTGTATCCCCACTGAGACTCCCTTGTGGGAACTGATTTTTCCTTTGTGAGTGGTTATTATTTGGAAATATCTACTAGGTTGGGAGAGGAGGGGCTGTGTTCCTTTCAGCACTGGGTCCCATCTGGGTCAGATCCCTGCAGGCTCTCTGCTTGCTGCACACTCTATGAGAGTTTATATCTAGGTCAGTCCTACAGTGTTTAGAGGACCTTGTTTCCTTAGCTGTCATTCTGTGGAGAATATCCAATAGCCTTGGCAATAGCCTGGGTTGTTTGGGGGGTTCCCATGGGGCTGCTTTGGACAACAACTTGATTAGACATGAGAGACATCCAGTTGGGGCTCCATCTCTTCTGTCATTTGGCAAATTCATTTAAATCTCTTTCATACACTAATAGGTTTTAGGAAGCTTGTATTGTATTAGTTTTTCACACAGCCCTTCGAAATGGCCCTTAACACCAGCTGTTTCCCCCTGCACTTCTTCCTTCTCCCCCTCCTCCCTCTTCCTTCCCATTTGATCCTCCTGCTCCTATCCCTACCTTGTCCATCTGTAACTATCTTTCTATTTCCCTTTTCTAAGGAGATATCTATCACCTCCCAGTCCCTTATTCCATACATAATGTCTACGGCTCTATAGACTGTAGTATAACTTAACAGCTAATATCTGTATGTTAGGGAATAAAACTGTTTGTCACTCTGGATCTCGGTTAGCTTACTCAAGATGATTTTTTTCTTAGCCCCATACGTGTACCTACAAATTTCATGATTTCACTTTTTCTTTAGTAGCTTAGTAAAACTGCATTATGCAAATGTGCCACATTTTATTTATCCACTCATCTATTGACAGAAATCTATGCTGTTTCCAGTTTTTGGATATTATGAAGGCAGCAGCAAGGAACATGGTTGAACAAGTGTTTCTGTAGTGGGAATCCTTTGGATATATGCCCAAGAATAATATAGCTAGACCTCGAGGTTGATCGACTCCCAGCATCCTGAAGAACTGCCATACTGATTTCTATGGTGGCTGTACAAGTCTGCAGTCTCACAGTAATGAATGAGTTTTCCTCTTACTATATATATCCTTGCCAGCTTGAGCTGTCATTTGTTTTATTGGTCTTGAGCATTCTGATAGGTGTAATAGGAAATTTCAAATTAGTTTTGATTTGCATTTCTCTGAATTACAGTTGTGCCCCATCATGCATTTTTCATTTATTATCATAAATATATAGAGAAGAACAATTGTTTTAAAACTTGGAAACCCGTAACTACACAAATGAATAATGGCATATTGTATTTAGGCAAGATCAAACATTATTTCCTTCCGAGATAGTACTATTCTTCAAAATCAGGATGTTCATAGTGCTGTGGGAACTGGAGGAGGAAGGGGTAAGAGCTCAGGGATGTATATGGACTTATGACTCCCATTACCAGACTAGGATGCTGGGCTAGAAGCCCCTCTCTTCCATCTGCTGTTTGGCTTGGTGCTTTATCCTCCCTGGTGCCAGTACTGAGAAATGTGGTCACCACTAGATATAGGAGAGAACTTTCTGCTGTCTATTTTGGATCCTGGCAAGTAATAGGAAATGTGGGAATTAAAACAGCTGATTTAGTTTTCAAAACACTTCTAATGGGAGCTCATATCAGCTTCGGCTAAACAGCTTCAAAGCCCATGGCACACTTACATGCAAGGAGGAGACCTGCTTTCTCCTTTCAAACTGACAGGTCTCTAGATGTGTTTCAAAGAAGATCCAATTTTCCTAATTGTTTCAGCATTGAATCATAGAAAAGACTTTAAAATAATCTCTTTATCTTCAAACGATTTCAATGGTGAACATGTTTAAAAAGGCCATGGTTGTACACACCTCTTACACCACTTTAGATGGATCCTGGATAGTCATAGCTGAGTGATCCCATGTCTGGCAGCTTTTCGAAAGGTACATCAACATTTATCTAATGAACAGATCTCACATTCTTATTTCTTTTTTCTTTTTTAAAGACAGGAAGCCTTTGTATAGCTTAGTGCAGCTCATAATTTTTGGAAAACGTTTTAATATTTAATAACAGCAGCTAATCTGTGAAAGCTTACAGGTATGATTATGCAAACCACTTGCAAATTCAGAACTTGAGCTACTTCTAAAAAGTAAAGAGCGGTTCCTGTACACAGATCAAAAAGGCAGTGGGCAACGCAGACCTGGCATCAAGAGGCATAAAACCAAGCAAAACAAAACAAAACAACAACAAGGAAAGGACTTCATCATAATTAACTTAGTTAATTAAGTTTTAGGAACTAAAAATACCAGCAAAGAATTTTAAGAACATATCTGTCAGCCATATATCTGATGAAGAACTCATAACTAGAGCATGTGAAGGACTCAAAGACTCACATCATAGACCAAAGGGAACAACTCAGTTACTAGAGAAACAAAGAATTTGATGGTTTTCTCCAAGGAATATATTCACATGTCCCAAATAGGAGATAAAAGAGTTTGCTGGGCCATCATGAGTCATCACCAAAACAAGTGGAAATTATAACTACACCTGCTATGGCTCCAAGCAACCCGACAGGACAGAAAATGACAAGGACAACTAAAGGTATGCAAATTGAAACACTCAGATGGTGGCAGTAGGAATTTGCAGGGACTACAGAAATCAGCCTGTCATTTCATCCTTGAGTCACTTATATGAGCACCAAAGACACTGAGGATGAAAACTGCCAGGCGTGGTGCCCATGTCTGTGAAGTGGAGGCTACCCAGAGGCTCATGTTTTCAAAGTCATCTCTGCCCCAAACGAACAACCTCTTCCCAATGAAAGACAAACCCTTCCTTTCTAGAAGGGTTTTACTCACTGAGGTTCCATTTCAGGCCTGTTGTTGTCACCTGGTTGCAAGGCTGTCCAACAGGAATAAGGCCACACCAGCTGCCTTCCATTCCAGTGTCTACATGGAGCCTGTGTTTTCCCTGGAGAAGAAGAGCAAGTATGAAGAAGGGCAAGAAAGGAACAACCTACAGCATGCTGGGAGTCAGCTTATAACACTTAATGTGGCTTGTCATAATATCAACCACAAATTAGTGCATTCTTTCATCTAATTTACTCCTACTTTTCGATATCAGCTTACTATTAATTATGAGATTTATACCGAACAATTGGTTAAATATGTCCAGGGTTACACAGAGTCTTATTCTTGATACTTGTTAATTGTAATGATACCATCCACTGTACCTGCTGATGATGCAACCTTTTGTGACATTATTCTAGACTCACAACCAAATATTTGTTCAATTATATGTAAAGACCATTTCCCAAGTAAAATCTTTACTGATCTATGAGTCAGGTTTTTAATACTCAGAATTCAACATAAGCACTGTAAATGGTTACCCTGTCCCAGTGGCCATCCTTGAGACCCTCGTGATATACACAAAGTTGTACTGGTTAGTTTTTATCAATTTGACACAAACTGGAGTCACTGTGGAAGAGGAAACGTCAGATTGACCTGTGGGCATGTTTCTATGGGCGTTTTCTTGATTAATGATTAAGTGGGAGGGCTCAGCCTACTGTGGGAATTACTGCCCCTGGGCAAATAGTGTTGTGATTTATAAGCAAGCCAGGGAAAGCAAGTCAGTAAAGCAGCACTCCCCCATGGCCTCTGTTTTAGTTCCTGCCTTCAGGCTCCTGCCTTGGTTTCCCCTCAATGATTTTCTGTAAACTGTAAACCAAATAAACCCTTTCTGCCCCAAGTTGGTTTAGGTTAGTGTTTTTGCAGTCACAGAAAACACAAAAATAATAGGGAACATTTTATTTAAATATTCAATCAGATAAGGCCTAAGTATAATCAAAGAAATTATCATTTTAAAAATGTTTTTAAAATTCAATTTAATTTTGCAATGGAAACCATGAATGCACACAATGGATCTATTTTGAAATGTTTTCAAAATTTGGGCCCATTAAAGAGTTTCTCAATGGGCTCCTTATTTGTAGACCACCCATGGGAGCATATTACCATAGCAAGATTTGGGAAACTGTGCCCAGTAAATGACAGTGGACATTAAGTCATCATTTGGAGACTAAAAAGGCGGGGATGACATCTCTCTGCCTGAGTTCTTTCTTTCTTTTTTAAAAAATTTTATTATTTTTTATTGGGCATTTTATTTATTTACATTTTAAATGTTATCCCCTTTCCTGGTTTCCCTTCCAGAAACCCCCTATTCCATCACCCCTAACCCTGCTTATATGAGTGCTCCCCAACCCATCCATGCAATCCCTTCTCCCTACCCTGGCATTCCCCTACACTGGGGCATTGAGTCTTCACAGGACCAAGGGCCTCTCCTCCCACTGATGTACCACAATGCCATCCGCTGCTACATATGCATCTTGAGCCATGGAGAACTCCATATGCACTCTTTGGTTGGTGGTTTAGTTCCTGGGAGCTCTGGGGTGCTCTGGTTGGTTGATATTGTTGTTTTTCCTATGGGGTTGCAAACTCCTTCAGCTCCTTCAGTCCTTTCTCTAACTCCTCCATTGGGGATCCCATGCTCAATCCAATGGTTGGCTGTGAGCATCCGCCTCTATATTTTTTAGGCCCAGGCAAAGCCTCTGAGGAGACAGCTATATCAGGCTCTTTTCAGCGAGCACTTCGTGGCATCCGCAATAGGGTCTGGGTTTGGTGTCTGTATGTGGGATGGATCCCCAGGTGGGGCAGTCTCTGGGTGGTCTTTTCCTTCAGTCTCAGCTCCACACTGTGTCTTCCTATTTCCTCCCATGGGTATTTTGTTCCCCCTTCTAAGAAGGATTGAGCAGCCATACTTTGTTCTTCTTTTTTCTTGAGCTTTGTGTGGTCTCTGAATTGTATCTTGTGTATTCAGAGCTTTTGGGCTAATATCCACTCATCAGTGAGTACATACCATGTGCGTTCATTTGTGACCAGGTTACCTTACTCAAGATGATATTTTCTAGTTCCATCCATTTCCTTGTAAAGTTCATGAAGTTATTATTTTTAATAGCTGAGTAGTATTCCATTGTGTAAATGTACCACATTTTCTGTATCCATTCCTCTGTTGTAGGACATCTGGGTTGTTTCCAGCTTCTGGCTATTGTAAATATGGCTGCTAGAAACATAGTGGAGCATGTGTCCTTGTTATATGTTGGAGCATCTTCTGGGTATATGCCCAGGAGTGGTATAGCTGGGTCCTCAGGTAGTATTATGTCCAATTTTCTGAGGAACTGCCAGACTGATTTCCCAAGTGGTTGTACCAGCTTGCAATCTCATGAACAATGGAGGAGTGTTCCTCTTTCTCCACATCCTCGCCAGCATCTGCTGTTATGTGAGTTTTTCATCTTAGCCATTCTGACTGGTGTGAGGTGGAACTCAGGTTGTTTTGATTTGCATTTCCCTGATGACTAAGGATGTTGAACATTTCTTTAGGTGCTTCTCGGCCATTTGATATTACTCGGTTGAGAATTCTTTGTTTAGCTCTGTACCCCATTTTTAAATAGGGTTCTTTGGTTCAAACAAATTATTTTTAAGGGTAGTACATTTTGAACCTGCTGTTGGGAAAGAGGAGGGACAACCAATGTAGTTGTGCCATGCAGGAGAAGATTAATATCAATACAGAAGCATGGGTAGCCTGTGTGGTACATGTAACATGCCTGAGTGGCAGAAATGAGTCTGTAGGATGACATGTGAAGAATCCTTTTGATCAGTGATTAAGTGGGAGAGCTCAGTCCACTGTGGGTAGTGCCACCCTTGGGCAAGTGGTTCTAGGTTGTATAAAAACACAATTTGCTCACTCATGGATCTCCATGTTAGCATCAGAGTTGTGTCTCCACATAAACACTTCAAGTGATAATAATCAGTCAACACTAGGTGCTTACTCATTACAAAGGAGTCACATGGAGGCATGGTAAGGAGCATACTGCTGGCAGTATGTGTGTGCATGGAGCTGGGGATTGTATGTAATCTGCTTAATGTGCTCAACTGTAAATCTACTCTAAAAGGAAGATCGTAAGTTTTAAACATGCCTCACAGAAACCCTTCATTCTGCCCTCATCAAGATATTGGGACTGAAACCTCATGGGAACAGCAGTCACTTCTCAACAGCCATTACAACTGCTTCTGACTTTGTTCTCAAAGTCTTTAATTCTCTGCAAGCCAAGAATGTCTTTATTGCTTTGTATAGTTTTCTTTTAAACTGAGATTGACGAGTTTACCACACACTTGTTTTCCCGCTCTCTCCTTTTCTCCAAAGCAAAATAATTCTCTCTGAATATAGATATTCAGAATACAATACAGCCAAACATCCTGAATACTACATGCTCCACATTTTAACAAATTCTGAAAGAGGTGAAGATGTTTCTTTTATAATAACAGCAGTTGTCAGTAGAAGAAGTAGCAGAAATTCTCAGTTCGTTACAGTATTTTGGCTCCAGAAGGAAACTATGTGGTAGCATTTCATGTAGGTAGAATTGGCCCAGTTTCCTGTTTTAGGCTGTACTTCTAGGGTCCTCTGGCGGAAATGCCAAATTATTGGAGGGTGACAGCTAAGCTGCAACCTTCTGGCTTGGAATTGCATATACAGGGCTCAAGATAGCTGGAAGAGGGAGAGTGGGCATCTGCATAGAGGCCCATACTGTTGTCCTTCTGGCATTTATGACAATGGGGGTAACTTCCTATTGCTTATCAAGGAGGGATTCCCACATTATGAGTGTATCTTATTTTCAATGTGTTGATATTCACCCTTGCTTTTAATTACTCACCTTCCTTGTTTGTGGACTGCTTTGTGTTTTGATAGACTCCAGCTAAATATTTTGTATGCTTGGTCTTCTAGAGAAGTTTAGCGAAGAACAATGAAGGAAAGAAAATAATTTTTTCAATTGGTGGATATTAATTCCCTGAGAGATGATTCTTCAGCTTCCAACATATAAGGCAAAGGAAACAGCACATGCACATGTTACATTTCATTATTCTGGCAATAGAAGCAATGCTGTAAAGTCACTGATTTAAGCAGCACAGTGGGAAGCCTCCTTATTTGGCTTTGCTAGGTATTCATGGCTTTTCTTGTTATTCTAAGAACCAATGCACCTTAACATTTTCATTCTGGGAATAAAATGGTTTAGAGACTTGAGAAGTCACATATAGGTCTTAGACTATCGTCAATTAGCATTTTGTCTCTTGCTTTAAAAGTATTTTGCCATATGTGAAGGGTCACAGTGTTTATAAATATGCAAATTTAGCTTTTATGGCTAAAAGAGAACACTATTATGCTTTCATCCTCTATCCGCATGTCAATGTGACATCGCTAAAAAATGAATGACTGGGTGAAGGAATTTTTGTTCATTCCCTAGATTTCTCAATTTATAATATATGCTAGTCTATATGAGATTTGACAGAAGCAGGCATCCAGCCTGACGTTAAAGAACTCCTGCAGGATTTATGGCATCACTGAAGAGCAGAGGCACATGAACTAATCATTCACTTCCATATATTCTCATGAATCACTGCACAGGTTTCTGCTCCATCTTCTGTCCTCAGCTAAGATAACTCTTTGAAGTCAAAAGCAGTTCTATAGAGCAGAGAAGCTACAGAAATCAATCATGGTTTGCCTCTTCAGTTGTGTTTATAAGAACATATGCAGAAACCTTACTGTGAGGAAACTATAATCTAGTAAAAAGGCAGCAAAGATGTAGCCTGGTGTGTGTACTGGAAATCATGTTTAAGTATCATGTGATCAGCTTTGCAAGACTATAATTCTAAGCTACAGGAAAACATACATACAGATAGAGAGATACCTCCTGAGGGCTAAGAGGTTCCCATCACATTTTGTACTGTGTTTCTTTACTGCGAGTGATGAGGGCATAATTGAAAAAAAAGTTAGCGCTTGCCCTAGTTTTGTCATTGAAAAATACCAAATATGCAGACAGCTTAAGTCAATTTATATTATGAAGTCCTTAACTTTAGGAACTATGTCAACATTTGCACAACAATGTTTTAGAATGTTAGTATTAGCCTCACAAAATACATAGCAAATTGAGAAGAACACCAAAATACACATTCAAGATACTGGTGATCCATAAAGCAGTCATTCATTAAATTCCTATTAATTCTCAAAACACCCCTTGTGTTGACTTCTGAATACAGTGCAAGTTCACAATTAGACCTAGTATGAATAGAATACTCCTGCACACTGATTAAACACAAGGCCAATCTCTAGCATCTTTTTCCACTCTGTCCAGGTACTTTAAAATGTTTTATTAAACTCTGCAAGAAAGTAAATAGTCTGCAGGAAAAATTAAAGGAAGAAGATAAATCGATCCACACTATGTGTACCAGAAGAAGCTGTTACTATGTGCACACACAAACTTGGATTAGTAAATTTTCATGCTGATACTGATCACATTATGCAAAACAGCTATACAACAAATGGTGTTCCCAAAGAACACACATTTGCAAACTTCATAGCTAGAAGACTCATGAGACCCTTTGATTTTTTTCTTTATAGGTACAGAAATCAAAACATAAGAGTAGTAGGTTAGATTAAATGGCCTACATTAAAGAGGTATTCATGTATGTTTTACACACACACACACAATCCTAGGTCAAATAAGACTAGAAAAAAGGTTTCATAGATTGTCCTCTTAGAAGTTTCAATATCCATTCACATGTTCCATATCAAGAATCTAGACAGTCTTGCAGGAAAAAGAGATAACCACAACAAGAAAACTGAAGAATATTTTTTTGAATAATATGAAAATTCTTTTTTATACTAAAATTTAATTCTTACAGAATTTTAGAGAAATGTTCCATGTAACATTACAAATCAATACAGTACTTTTAATGAAGAATTTACCAACAAGTTCCAAAATATAAATTATGCATAAAATTTTATCTAGTAAACTTATTTCTAGGAATTTATGTTGACAAAAATATGTATGTACTGTGGGATATCTATCACAGTATTATATACAATTATGAATTATGAGAAATATGTCAAAATTAAATACAGAAGTAATAAATTATGAAATTACTTGTAGACATTTCTATAATAATTAAAATGTTATTTTCTAGGCTAAAACTTTAGAAGCCAATATTATCATTATCTTATAATTTCACATTATAAATATGATTAAAATAAATTAAATCATTTTGTAAAAACATTATGCAATAGGAAATTATTTCTGAAAGATCAACTCTTACAGTTTTATAGGCCATTAATTTGTTTCTCCTTTGAAAGGACAAAGGAAAGCTGACTTCAGTCAAAATAGTCCACAACTTAATCTCATAAATCACATGTTTAATGTTACTTGTTTTTAGTAGGTTTTGAAACCTTACTATTGTCATGGTCAACTAGAAATAAGTTGACAACTCCTGACTAAATTCAGAGAAAATAAATATTAGTCTTGTAAAATATATAGGACTCACCTCCCTAATGTGGCCATAAAATTCAAATATCTCCAATGGTCTCTCTTGAAGATATGTTAGCTTCACTCTGAGCAAAGAGCAACATTCCTTTGTGTTTCCCAAGGCCATTACACTGAGATTCATCAGATACCTATAACACTTGCTGAAGTTACCCCTTAAATATTTCTATTTGACCAGTACAAAGTGTCTTTCTTTATCTTTTTTGATAACTTTTGGTTGAAAGTTGATTTTATTCGATATTAGAATAGCTATTCCAGATTGTTTCTGGGGACCATTTACTTGGAAAATTGTTTTCCAACCTTTTGCTCTGAGGTAGTGTCTGTCTTTGTAACTGAGGTTTGTTTCCTATATGCAGCTAAAGGCTGGGTCCTGTTTACATATCCCTTACACTTCCAGGTCATAGTTCATCACTGAGAGAAGCCAGACAGGAACTCAAAGGAGAAATCTAAAAGCAGGAACCACAGAGTGACACTGCTTGCTGGCTTGTTCTTTCATGAAAATTCTTATGACTAATAAGTTAGACTCCCTTTACCTTTGAAATAATACCTCATTTCCTATGGAAGCTTTATTTTTGGAAAGACTCCTATCAAGAAAACCACTTGATAATGATGATCAGTCTCTCTCTCTCTCTCTCTCTCTCTCTCTCTCTCTCTCTCTCTCTCTCTCTCACACACACACACACACACACACACACACACACACTGAGAATATAGCCAAGCACACTGTGTATAACTTTAACATTTTGGTTTATTATTTTGAGAGCTAGAACATTACAGAGATATGTTTAAAAATTGTAAAATTGTCAATTTGTATTTGATTTTTTTTGTTCTGGGAATTATCTGGTAAAGTGAGGCTAAAATCAGTGTTTTCTGACATGAGTTTACCTTATTCTCTAGTTGAACAGTTAACATTAAATGACTAACAAGAAAGAACCTTCTTAATACTAATTAAGCTACTTTGTTTATTCAAAATTAGAAAAAACGTGAAATGATTTTTTATAATAATTGGAATTCTATATGGGAAGGCTCCTTGGCCTCCTTCCAGACTATCTCAGTATTCACACTGATAAAATCAACATGCCTTTTATTCTCCTTTATACCTTTATTCATGCTTTTTCCTTTTTTAAATGTCCTACCCCATCTTTATGCTTATCTTTTATTACAGTTGGAGTAAAGAGTCTGCTAAATGTTGCCACATTAAGTCTTGAAAGCTTATTCTTTACCATTCCATTTTAAGCAATGATTTCTAAGAATTCATTACCCAGGAGTAAGCAATACTAACAGTGGAGCCAGAGGGAGCTACATGGAAGGGCATTATAAGTCAGTGTAGTGACTAAACTTCAAAATAATCTTCATGAGATCTAGAGTCTGGTCAGGATGGCCACATTCTTCTGCACTTCTACTGTTCCCCTCACCTTAAAAGGAGAATCCACAATGAAAGGCAAGCTCTGTTTTGTATGTGATCTCCTTATGTTTACCATTTAGCACTAACAAATGATTTCATTTCAATTGCTGCAAACTTTACCTGTGCCACATAATGCAGCATTTTGCTACTATGTTGCATCTCATACTGTTACTCTAAAAATGATAAAGAGCCTGCTTTTATTTTGCTGGCTGAATTAACAGCACAGAGGGAGAATGTCTTTATATGTTTAATAAATATATGACTGGGAAATTGTTTATAGCAAACAGAATAATTATTGATGAAAATGTGTCAATAATTTTGAAAAGTTATTTGAAAATTTGAGTAGAATAGATGGAGGGGGGCTTTAAACTACAGAAAGGGAGGTCCAGTTGAACAGAAAGGCTCCACAACAGGCTCAGCCCTACCTAGTCAATGTTCATCTAATTAAATACTAGGATGAAACTGCACTCACCAGTATTTATGAATACCCTATCAACAGTGCTCAAACCACACTTTGCAATATATGCTGTGTAGACATCTGCTGTATAAAATGGAAATTATATGGCTCCATTATTACATCATTTCAGGACTTGATTATGGTATAATACGTGCTCTAAGAATGGAGAGTTAGACATTCAAACTATGAAGACTGATTTATCTATGCTTATTTGTTTGAGAGTTCGTGTCAAGCACAGGTTTACATTCCACAGTATATTTTCAAAGAAAATAAGTGATTATTCCTCATGAAACTAATGCAAAATATTAGCAAAGAGAAAATATTTAAAACATTTGTGTTAGAATACAAACATTTCTATTAAGGTATTTAAAGAAGATCATTTTCCAGATATTTGGTAAATTAATGTTATATATATTATTCTTTGTTCATCATTTGGAAAAGCTCCAAGAATTTATGATATTTCATAACTGGTACCATGCAAGCCTGCAATATACCCACTATTTTCTGAAATTCTCAATATGAATGGAATCTATGACTACTTCACAAAATGAACCTCAATAACACACATTTCCCAGTCCTCCCAGGTCTGCCCCAGACATTTCTGAACTATTCTGAAAACAAGAAGAAAAAAGAGAAGGAAGAAAAGGAGGATGAAGAAGAGAAAGAGGAAGAAGATGATGATGATAACAAACAAAAAATAAACCAAACAAAACAAGAGTACAATTTGTGTTGGCCATATACTCACTGGAGTATGATCAAACTTGCAGTGGCCAGCCCCTTAAAGAACACTGAGTCCCTTTCCACCTGCCCCCCCTGTCAGAAGCCCTTAACTGTGGGGAGCTACATTTCAGGATTCATATCACAGTTTTAAAGTGTTTTCATCAATGGCTTCCTGGCCAGTCTGTTACTTTTTTGGGAGTGGGTTAGATGAGGAGGGGTAGGGGTTCTCAACCTTTCTATGTCTGTCTCTCTTTTTCAACTGTAGCTTCCTTGCCCTTTACCGTGAGCTGGAGCATGGATCATGTATTTCCACATGGTTTCTATTGACAGCATACACCACAGACATCCACACAGTCTCCAGAGTCAGTGCGTGGCATCAATCTCAGCATGGTCTCTAGTGGCAGTATAGAACATGGACATCAATGTGGTCCTCTGCCGCATCAGTGGCCATGGACACCAATATTGTCTTCAGTGGTAGCCTGGTCCATGGACATCCACATGGCTTCAGATAGCCTTCCACCCTTCCCAACCCCACAGCATGGTCCATGGCCATCAACTTGGCTTCTGGTGGCAGCACACAACATGGATATCCACATGGCCTTTGGTGGTAACATGGGCTAGTGAACATCAACAAGGCCACTGGCTGCAGTAGGACCAAAGCAGCACAGCAGGACTGCTGACCTCAGATAGTTCTCAGTGGCAGCATGTACTCTGAATATCAACATGGCTTCATGCGGTAGTATAGGCCACTCACATCCAATGGCCACTGGTGGCAACCCAGACCACTGACATTAACATGGCCTCCTGTGGAAACACAGACTACAGATATCCACATGAAACTTGGAGATATTTCAAAGGGGTCCAATCTAGAAAGTAAACCATTCTTCCTCTCGGACTTCCTACTGTTATTTAGAGCCAGGGTGATCCTGCTGCTGGGCAGCATGTTCAAGGGCTGAGTGTGCATAAGCTACAGTCTGCTGCACACCACCCTGCCAGCCATACTGGATGATAGCATGTTCCCCTGTCCACTGCAGCCTTCTCTCATACCAATCCCTGCAGTTGCATCTCTAGTTCTGCTTTTCTCTGCCGAGTACTCACTGCTTCCTTCTGCCATCTTTTAATCTCTCCATTGCATATCTGTATGTCATAGTAGCATTAGAAACTACAGTGTGTCACAATGCATGGGTTTTGTTTTGTTTTGCTTTGGCCCAAGCATCATTACATGCAAATATCTGTTGCAGTGAGTCATTGGTTTGGTTCAAGGTTTCTGGTTTTTGAAGCACCATAAATACAGTACCATCACTGAGAATCATCTTGGCTATTCTGTAGTTGCCCAGACTCAGGGTGATCTTGCGGCTAGGCAGGCATTCAGGGGCAGGTTCTGTGTAAGCTCCAGGCTGCCACACACCTCCCCTATAGGCTGCCCCTGAAGATTGCTAGGGTTGACCTTTGTGCTTGTAGCCTGCAGGCAGAATCATTGCCCTTGTGCTCTTTATATCCTAGCAGGGTAAGCTGCAAACGCTGTAACTATAGTCCTTCCATGCTGGGGCTGGCCCTATTCAGTAATAACATCTGCACATTTCTCGATCACTGTGCCTTCTCTCCAGTCCCTCACTGCATCCTATTACACTTGAGCCTGTGAGCTGCCAAGTTAGTTTTGCCAATTATCCTTGAGTAGTCAGACTTCCAAGGTAGAACTGTTTATTAGGGACATATTTTCTAAAATGGCTGTTACTTAAAGAATTACATGAGAGTGCCAGCATGGTGGATCAGTCATAGAATGCTTGCTGCACAGGCATGCACTCTAAGGACAGCACTGGTTAGAGGTAGGAGGTCAGTTCAACTAGTCTAGTGAGTTCCTGGTTCATTGAGACACTATTCCAACAAACAGGGTACACAATGATAGAGAAAGACACTTGGTATCTGCATGTGAGTGTGTGTACATCTTTACTTATATTTATATACACTCACATGAGTAAATACCGGCTATGCACATACACACACACACACACACACACACACACACACATAAAATACAATTTAAAAAAAGAATTGCATGACGAATTATTTTCTAAAGAGTAATGGGTCCTATTATACCTTTAAAAACCATGTATTTGATATCAATGATTGCCTGTCTGGGTCTGTCTATCTGCAGTGCTAGGATGGACTCCAGAGCTTTGTACACCCTAGCAGGAGCAACCCAACAGTTGCTTACATACAGCAGTGAAGCATACAGTTTTGTAATTCTCTGTTGCATGCAACTCAGTTCTGCCATCTTTCTTTCCAATTTCATGAATCCACTTTCTACTTTTTAAAAACAACTTCCCATAATACCTGCCCTTTTTAAAAAAAAAAGTTGTTCTAGAGCTACTGTGGGCACTGCAGACTCCCTTTCCACCACCCTATTACCCTTTGAAGCTTCTGTGGGTGTCTCTTGGAGCTCCCCTGTTGGTTCGGGCTGCAGCCGCCATCTTTTTCCCCCTTGGATCTTTTTTTTTTTTTTCTTTTTTCTTTTGGTTTTTCTAGACAGGGTTTCTCTGTATAGCCCTGGCTGTCCTGGAACTCACTCTGTAGACCAGTCTGGCCTCGAACTCATAAATCCACCTGCCTCTGTCTCCCAAGTGCTGGGATTAAAGGCGTGTGCCACCACTGCCTGGCAGATCTTTTCTTTTTTTTTTTTTTTCTTTTCTTTCTTTCTTTTTTTACATATTGAAATATTTATTTTGTGCAAATTATGAGAAACAAAAATCAGACTGAAAACAGCCAACAGTCTTTGAACAACCAGAGTCTTCAAGTTGCCAAATGTCAACCTAACCTCAGAAGATAACAGCAAACAGCAGCAATAATTTAATCCATTCTCCGCTATTAAAATACACTGTAGCTGTTTCTTAACTTCTATCACAGTTGGAAACGTGGTGATGGGCGATCACTACTGAGTAATGTATTTCCACTTTTCTCCTCATGCCCACTGGCTCACCTCTCCCACTATGCAGAGTATATAGGGTCTCCTAGAGCAGACATCTGCTTCACACAATGTTTCTAAAAACAAACATGTTCCCTTATAACCTTGCTCTTGTCAGTCTGTATTTACTAGCACTCCACAACAATGCTCTTTTGTTGTCCCAGAAACCATACATCCTTAAGACTAGACAGGGAATGGAGTAAAAGGACAAGACAATGTAACTGTGTTCCCACATGAATATTTCCAGGCAGTCTCTACTAGATGAGAATGAAGGAGGACATATGTTCAGCACATCTAATCCAAGTTGGGCTTCTAATATTTTCATTTATATTAGCCATACCCACGGTTGTTATTAGGATCCTTGGATAATGTTAAAGACAACTTTAGATTGGAAAACCAAGCACAACTATCAAATTAGCAGAGCAAACAAACTGAAAATATTCTAATCAAATGAAAAGAACCACATGCCTTAGTTTCTATAATAACATACTATACACTTGTGATTTACAAATAATAATAATAAGGCAATTTTCACATTTACAGCATCAGGAATTCTAAGGTCCAGATACAGGCTGACTCAGGCTGATACTGACTCACTATCTAGTTCAGGTGTAGCAGCTTTTCAGTGCCCTCAGGAGTAGGTGGGGCAAGGACAGTTTCAGGACACCCTTTAAAAAACCCTAATTCTATTCATGAGGTCTCTGTCCTTGTGACCTCACTATTTCTGTATGTGATACTTCTGATGCTGTGATAAAACACTGTGAGGAAAAAAAACAAATTATTGGAAAATGTTTATTTTTGTTAATAGTCCCAGAATGATACACTTCATCATGGTGGGGAAGGCATGACAGTGCATGACAGGAGCATGAGGCTGGACTGAGTTAAGAAGCAGTTGAATCAACATAGGAAACGGAGAGAACTTGAAGTGGTATCAGGCCATGAAACCTCAAAGCCTTCTGATGTGTTTCCTCCAGCATAACGGTTCTATGAACAGCACCACCAGTTGGGGGACCAAGCCTACAGTGGGCATTTCAAATTCAAACAATAAGAGTGTCCTAAAAATTATGACTTTGGGGTAAGAATTTTAATCTATGAATTTGAAGGAGAGGGCACAAATTTTCTTTTCTTTTCTTTTACATTGAATATTGTTTATTATTTTTAGTTTTGTTATTTTTTTAGTTTTATTATCTTTTCATTTTTTTTTCATTTTTTCAATTTTTTCATCCTTTCTTTACATTTCAAATGTTTTGCCCTTTCAGGCTTTCCCCTTTGGAAGCTCCCCATTCCCTCCCCGTTCCCCCTGCCACTATAGGGGTATTCCCCCACCCACCCACCTACCCACTCTCGTCATCCCTCCTTGGCATTCTCCTATACTGGGAGATCTAACACCCTCAGGCCTGAGGGCCTCTGCTCCCCCTGATGTCTAACAAGACCCTCCTTTGCCACATATGTGGCCAGCACCATGGTACCCTCCATGTGTATTCTTTGTTTGGTGATCCAGTCTCTAGTAGTATTGAAAGGAAGACCAGTTGCCACTATTGCTCCCTCCCTGGGACTGCAAACTCCCTCAGCTCCTTCAGTCCCTTCTCCAAGTCCTCTATCTGGGACCTCACACAAAGCCCTTCAGTTGCTGTGATGTGACTCTTGGGTATTTCGAACTTTTGGGCTAATAAACACTTATCAGTGAGTACATACTGTGATCATTCTTTTGTGACTGCTTTAACTCACTCAGGATGATATTTTCAAATTCCATCCATTTGCCTGCAAATTTCATGAAGTCATTGTTTTTAATAGCTGTGTAGTATTCCATTGTGTAAATGTACCACATTTTCTGTATCCATTCCTCTGTTGAGGAACATCCGGGTTGTTTCCAGTTTATGGCTATTATAAATATGGCTGCTATGAACATATTGGAACATGTGTCTTTATTACATGTTGGAGCATCTTCCGGGTATATGCCCAAAAGTGGTATAGCTGGGTCCTCAGGTAGTATTATATTCATTTTTCTGAGGGTCCGCCAAACTGATTTCCAGAGAGGTTGTTTCAGCTTGCAATCCCACCAGCAGTGGAGGAGTGTTCCTCTTTCTCCACATCCTTGCCAACATCTGCAGTCATCTGAGTTTTTGATCTTAGCCATTCTGACTGGTGTGAGGTGGAATCTCAGGGTTGTTTTGATTTGCATTTCCCTGATGAGTAAGGATGTTGAACATTCTTTTAGGTGTTTCTTGGCCATTCGAGTTTCCTCAGTTGAGACTTCTCTGTTTAGCTTTGTTCCCCATTTTTGATAGGGCTATTTGGATCTCTGGAGTCTAGCTTCTTGAGTTCTTTGTATACTTTGGATATCAGCCCTCTATCGGATGTAGGATTGTTAAAGATCTTTTCCCAATGTGTAGGTTGCTGTTTTGTCCTATTTACAGTGTCCTTTGCCTTACAGAAGCGTTGTAATTTTATGAGGTCCCATCTGTCGATTCTTGATCTTAGAGCACAAGCCATTGGTGTTCTGTTCAGGAACATTTCCCCTGTGCCCATGTGTTCAAGACATTTCCCCACTTTCTCTTCTATTAGATTCAGTATATCTGGTTTTATGTGGAAGTCCTTGATCTACTTGGACTTGAGCTCTGTACAGGGAGATAAGAATAGATCAATTCGCAATCTTCTACATGTAGACCCTTTGTTGAAGATGCTGTCTTTTTTCCACTTTTAGTTTTAGCTCCTTTGTCAAAGATCAAGTGACCATAAGTGTGTGGGTTCATTTCTGGGTCTTCAATTCTATTCCATTGATCTACCTGCCTGTCACTGTATCAATACCATGCAGTTTTTATCACTACTGCTCTGTAGTACAGCTTGAGGTCAGGGAGGCTGATTCCTCTAGAAGTTCTTTTATTGTTGAGAATAATTTTTGCTATCCTGGGTTTTTTGTTGTTCCGTATGTATTTGAGAATTGCTCTAAGTCTATGAAGAATTCAGTTAGGATTTTGATGGGGATTGCATTGAATCTGTAGATTGCTTTCAGCAGGATGGCCATTTTAACTATATTAATCCTGCAAATCCATGAGCATGGGAGATCTTTCCATCTTCTGAGGTCTTCTTTGATTTCTTTCTTCAGAGACTAGAAGTTCTTGTCATACAGATCTTTCACTTGTTTGGTTAGAGTCACACCAAGATACTTTATATTGTTTGTGACTATTGTGAAGGGTGTCATTTCCCTAATTTCTTTCTCAGCCTGTTTACCTTTCGAATATAGGAAGGCTACTGATTTGCTTGAGTTAATTTTGTATCCGGCCACTTTGCTGAAGGTGTTTATCAGCTGTATATTAGCTAGCATACAAGTTGAGCTCCTCCTCATTTATTAATGTGGCTGTGTTTTGATAATGACCAGCTCAAGAAGATGTAGATGTAACTTTATACTGTACTCATTCATGTTCTCAAAACACATTTGTTTTTTATTTTTCTTAAGTTCATAAAATTTGAATTCAATAACTAGGTATGACTCAGAAAACAAAGATCAAAATACATTAAAAATACTATAAATAAGAAAGTTATTTTGAAAGAAAATATATATTTTAGCTCCCACAGATTTCATAAAGTACTACAGAGATTATTCACACAATGTAAAAAGGTATAAATCCAAAAGTTCAGTTCTAATGCAACCTTATCTACCTCCTTTTCCAAATCCTTCCCTGAACCTATAGTCTGGGTACCTGTACACATTCTATGTAATATTTTAATGGCAAGCTTTTCCACCCATGCATGTTCACAAAATAAAAACTCAGTGACTTAATTATGTATGAATAAATGCCTAGGTTACAGGACTTGGCTTGTTCTCCGATTAGCTTGTAATTTATTATCCTGTTTATT
The DNA here is from genome assembly GCA_019843965.1 of Rhynchomys soricoides. Classification (NCBI taxonomy): domain Eukaryota; kingdom Metazoa; phylum Chordata; class Mammalia; order Rodentia; family Muridae; genus Rhynchomys; species Rhynchomys soricoides. Next base: position 3,905,416 of record JADRCH010000064.1, on the reverse strand, counting down.
CTAATCTATGCCACATGGCTCATTAGTTATCTTTTCTAATTTCCTATGTCTGACTTCCTCAAAATTCAGGTGGCAAATCTTCAGCCTCTGACCATCCCCAGAGTTCTTTCTATACCGGAACTCCCATTTATTACATTGTGCCTTTTGCTAATAGGTTATTAGCTTTTTTTTTTTTTTTGGACAGGTGATACTTCCACACAGTACATAAGAGATTCTCTCTCTATAATATGCTGCGAAGTCCACTGTTTTAAGTTTAAGTCCCTCATTCAGGGTGATATATCTTTAATTCTTATAACTATAAGCAGTTAAACAATAGGAATATAACAAATATTTATGAAAAATCAGTCATTAAACTTGAAAGTATCCATACAAATTATACATGCTATCCATGTAAACTATACTTGTTCGTTTACATTAAAATTTCTAGAAATAGTTGTCTTCCTTTACTGTCTTCAACTTACTTCTCTCTTAGATTCATTCCAATTAAGCATCCCTTGCCTCTTCAAAACTATCTTTCATCAGGTAACCAACCAATGGTCTCTGCATATTTAATTTCAATTGCCAGCTATTCATTTTCATGTGACTTAATCTCTTGATAAGATTTGTCATGGATTTTCAATGTCAGCACTATCATCTTTATTTGGATCACAGAACATAGGCCTCTCTGAGTTTTTATCTTAACTCACACCTGACTGGCAAGCCCCTCTTTCTCTCTCCAAACTCCTTAATTTGCAGGACTTTGACTCTGTTCTCTTGAGTTTCAACTGGATCCTTTGCCATATCCCACCATGCTTTCTGCAGCCGACTGACCAAGATAATGTCAACTGAACAACACTCTACTCAGTGATAACTTGGTAAAGGACAAAATAAAGAAAGAAATGAAAGACTTCCTAGAATTTAATGAAAATGAAAGTACAACATACCCAAACTTATGGGATACAATGAAAGCAGTGTTAAGAGGAAAACTTATAGCTTTGAGTTTCTCCAAAAAGAAACTGGAGAGAGCATACACTAGCAGCTTAACAAAACCCCTGAAAGCTCTAGAACAAAAAGAAGCTCATACACCTAAGAGGAGTAGATGGCAAGAAATAATCAAACTCAGAGCTGAAGTCAACCAAATTAAAACACAAAGAACTATACAAAAGAATCAACAAACTAGGAGCTGGTTCTTTGAGAACATCAACAAGATAGATAAACCCTTAGCCAGACTAACCAGAGGGCACAGAGACAGTATCCAAATTAACAAAATCAGAAATGAATAGGGAGATATAACAACAGAATCTGAGGAAATTTAAAAGAACATCAGGTCCTACTACAAAAGCCTATACACAACAAAATTGGAAACTCTGGATGAAATGGACATTTTTCTAGACAGATACCAAATACCAAGGTTAAGTCAGGATCAGATAAACCATCTAAATAGTCCCATAACACCTAAAGAAATAGAAGCAGTCATTAAAAGTCTCCCAACCAAAAAAAGCCCAGGACCAGATGGGTTGAGTGCAGAATTCTATTGGACCTTCAAAGAAGACCTAATACCAATACTCTTCAAACTATTCTATAAAACAGAACTATTCTATCAAAACAGAAGGAACACTACCCAATTCATTCTATGAGGCCACAGTTACATTGATATCAAAACCTCACAAAGACCCAAAAATGAAAGAAAACTTTAGACCAATTTTGCTTATGAATATTGATGCAAAAACACTAAATAAAATTCTTGCAAACCGAATCCAAGAACAAATCAAAACAATCATTCATTACAATCAAGTAAGCTTCATGGATGGTTCAATACCCAGAAATCCATGAATGTAATCCACCACATAAACCAACTCAAAAACAAAAACAAAAACAAAAAACCCCACATGGTCATTTCATTAGATGCTGAAAAAGCATTTGACAAAATTCTACATCCATAATGATAAAAGTCTTGGAAAGATCAGGTATTCAAGATCCATACCTAAAAATAGTAAAGGCAATATAGTATAAACCAGTAGCCAACATCAACGTAAGTGGAGAGAAACTTGAAGTATCCCACTAAAATCAGGGACTAGACAAGGCTGCCCCCTCTCTCCCTATCTATTCAATATAGTACTTGAAGTTCTATCTAGAGCAATTAGACAACAAAAGAAGGCATAGGGATACAAACTGGAAAGGAAGAAATCAAAATATTACTATTTGCAGATGATATGATGTTATACTTAAGTGACCCAAAAAACTCCACCAGAGAACTGCTACAGCTGATAACAACTTCAGCAGAGTGGATGGGTATAAAATTAACTCAAACAAATCAGTAGCCTTCCTATACCAGAAGGACAAAGAGGCTGAGAAAGATATTAGGAGAACGACACTCTTCACAATAGTCACAAACAATATAAAGTATCTTGGTGTGACTCTAACCAAACAAGTGAAAGATCTGTATGACAAGAACTTCAAGTCTCTGAAGAAAGAAATTGAAGAAGATGTCAGAAGATGGAAAGATCTGCCATGCTCATGGATTGGCAGGATTAATATAGTAAAAATGGCCATCTTGCTGAAAGCAATCTACAAAGTCAATGCAATCCCCATCAAAATTCTTACTCAATTCTTCATAGACTCAGAAAGAGCAATTCTCAAATTCATATGGAATAACATAAAACCTAGGATAGCAAAAACTATTCTCAACAATAAAAGAACTTCTGGGGGAATCAGCCTCTCTGACCTCAAGCTGTACTACAGAGCAGTAGTAATACAAACTGCATGGTGTTGGTACAGTGACAGGCAGTAGATCAATGGAATAGAATTGAAGACCCAGAAATGAACCCACACACTTATGGTCACTTGATCTTTGACAAAGGAGCTAAAGCCATCCAGTGCAAAAAGACAGCGTTTTCAACAAACAGTGCTGGTTTAATTGGTGGTCTACATGTAGAAGAATGTGAATTGATCCATTCCTATCTCCCTGTGCAAAGCTCAAGTCGAAGTGGATCAAGGACCTCCCCATAAAACCAGATACACTAAATCTAATAGAAGAGAAAGTGAGGAAAAGTCTGGAACACATGGGCATAGGGGGAAAATTCCTGAACAGAACACCAATGGCTTGTGCTCTAAGATCAAGAATCGACAAATGGGACAAAATTGCAAAGCTTTTGTAAGGCAAAGGACACTGTCAATAGGACAAAACTGCAACTAACAGATTGAAAAAAGGTTTTACCAATCCTACGTCTGGTAGAGGGCTAATATCCAAAATATACAAAGAACTCAACAATTTAGACTCCAGAGAATCAAATAACCCTATCAAAAAATGGGGAACAGTGCTAAACAGAGAATTCTCAACTGAGGAAACATGAATGGCTGAGAAGCACCTAAAGATGTTCAACATCCTTAGTCATCAGCGAAATGCAAATCAAAACAACTCTGAGATTCGACTTCTCACCAGTCAGAATGGCTAAGATCAAAAACTCAGGTGACAGCAGATGCTGGCGAGGATTCGGAGAAAGAGGAACACTCCTTGATTGTTGGTGGGATGCAAGCTTGTACAACCACTGTGCAAATCAGTTTGATGGACCCTCAGAAAATTGGACAGAATACTTCCTGAGGACCCAGGTATATCACTCCTGGGCATATACCCAGAAGATGCTCCAACATCAAATAAGGACACATGTTCCCCTATGTTCACAGCAGCCATATCTATAATAGCTAGAAGCTGGAAACAACCCAGATCTCCCTCAACAGAAAAATGGGCTACAGAAAATGTGGTACATTTACACAATGGAATACTACTCAGCTATTAAAAACAATGTCTTCATGAAATTTGCAGGCAAATTGATGGAACTTGAAAATATCATCCTGAGTGAGGTAACTTAATCACAAAAGAACAAACACGGTATGTACTCACTGATAAGCGGATATTAGCCCAAAAGTTCAGAATACCCATGGTTCAATTCACAGCAACTGTTGGACTGAGCGTGGGGTCCCAGATAGAGGTTTTGGAGAAAGGACTGAAGAAACTGTGGAAGTTTTCAGCCCCTTCGGGAGGGAGCAACAGTGTCAACTAGTCAGGCTCCCTGGAGCTCCCAGAGACTGGACCACCAACCAAAGAATGCATATGGAGGGGCCCATGGTGCTGGCCACATATGAGGGTAAGGAGGGCCTTGTTGACCATCAGTGGGAGGAGAAGTCCTTGTGTCTGAGAGTGTTAGATGCCCCAGTGTAGGGGAACGCTAGGGAGGGAAGATGGAAGTGGGTGGGTGGGTGGGGGAATACCCTCATAGAGGCAGGGGGAGGGGAGATTGGATAGGGGGCTTCCAAAGGGGAGACCTGGAAAGGGGAAAACATTTGAAATTTTAATAAAGTATTAAATAATAAAAAGAAGAGAGATATAGTTAGGTGTCTACATGTGTCTTTCCATTTTCTAGACCTCTGGTGTGGAGAATATCAGTCACTGTAAGGAACCCTAGTTTTGAGATAGCTGGTGTTGATATATGCACAGTGGTTAACTGCATACTTAACCACTTAAATTTTGCGGATCGAAATCCATTTCCAACAATACAAGTTTTGTTTTATGTATAAAACTAAAAATTTATAAAACTGGAATAAATGGGTAGTTGTAGGGCACACATGATTTGATTAGTAAAATACTAACAATGGTATCTGACTCAGAACACATATAAAGAAATATCTCTTCAGAGACACCATAAAACTGAATACTTTTAATTTTAGAAATTCTGCTTTTCAGTGTTTGTCAAGAATGTTAGAATAACATATTCAGGAAGCAATTTGAGAAGTAGTACTTAATAACAGTCCTAGCCTGCTAACTTGACCCAACCTACAGTATAATGAGGAGTTACAACCGTGGAATTGCCTAGATTAACCTAGCTGGTGGGCATGTCTATGGGTGACTGCCCTGATTACTAACTGATATAGGAGGACCTAGTCCATTGTAGACAGTATCATTCTATGAAGAGGTATATCTGGGGCTGTATAGGAAAGCTAGGTAAGCATAAGCCTATGAGCCAGCATCAGTATCTTTCATGGTTCATGTTAAACTTCTGAGTTCTTGGTTGGAGGTAATTCTGTGTGGAAGAGTAAACAGGCCCCCTCAATACCCTGACTTTCCTTTAATGAATGACTATAATCTAGAATTCTAAAATGAAATAAACTTGTTGTTTTTGTGAGGTGTGTTTGGCTGGAGTTTTTTATCACAGCAGTAGAAACAAAATTAGGACAAATATGCAACATATTGATCCTAGGCCAGAATGTTAGAATGCACACATGTTTTAAATTGTGCAGATCAAGCTTTCAAGGTAGAGTATTCTCATTTTCACACCTCTTCTAGAAGACATGCAAATCCTTCAAATCAGAATGTAAATGCACTGATATTTGTGCAGTTGTTTTTTGTCTTGTTTTTGTTTTGTTTGTTTTTGTAGGAATGAAGGAAAGTAACACTGAGGCAAAATCATGGTAAGATTTCTAAATGAAATACACCTTAGTGTAATTTATTTCCAGTTTTGTACTTCAAAAGAGCTTATCACAATGAGGGTACAATTCAATACAAGAGTCTTATGTGTTTAAAACAGCATGGGATATGTCATCATTCTTCATGTTTTCCCCCTCTGTAGGGACACTCAGGATGACCTGTTCACACTCAACCTCTACTTGACTGAAGGTCTAGTCTCTCTTATTGTAAAGCTATATGTGTACGAGTGAGGACTCCTCTTTCTTTATCACATTCCTTTGTAGTAATGTCTCCAACATGATGCTCACTGTATCCTGAAGAGTGCCATCTGGTATTTTTTTCTTTACATTTCATAAAGCTAGTAAGACCTGTCTGTGTGAGTAATGGACAGGGTGTTGCTCTGTAAATTCTGAGGCTGAAATTGTAAGGAAAAAAGCAGGAAAGGACAGCTGCTCTCTTGGTTGAAGATTACTTCTCTGAGGGAGGCTACCCACTGTGTTACAAAGACCTCAGAAGCTCTTTTGGGAGATGAATCTGTTACTTCTATATATAGAAAACCAATGCCAGCTTGCCTGCTGTGTGAATGGGCGTCACGCCACCAGTGAACCAATGCTATGACTAATGAGTCTCCTAAGACCCTTTGCTTGAAGAGCCAGTCAACTTCCAAATCCTGACCATAGAGAAACTTTGCAAGATAAAACACGCTTACAGGTGTTTGATTCACAGTTCCATGACACAGCAACTGTCGGCTAAAGCTCTCTACTCTCAGCCCTGTCCAGATGCTATGGCTTGTACTGTTTTATCTGCCTTCTGGCTGCCATCTTTGTTCCCTCGCTCTGTGTCCTGTTGGCTTTAAGTGACCAGGAGAACACAAGGATCCCTTTTTACAAAGTAACAAATAAACAAAAACCCAAGCCAAAACAAGACATACAAAGCTCCAGGTACCCACAAATTATCTGAAATGATTGCTCGCTGTTCATCTTTATTTTCTTCTGAACTGTCAACCTGATAGTGCTAAGGTCAGAAGGAAGAAATGATCCCCATGAATTATTAGATTAGACAGATCCCACAGTCATTATGTAGAACATGTGGTACCGGATGTTGCCCGTGTGTTATATACTTTAAGTAATTATTTAAAAGAGTACATCTTAGCAATAACTATCCATATTACAAAATAATTTTTGTATAATGGAAGAAAACATTAAAAATATCACATACGACCTCACTTTCTATCCAAAAGTTACTTAAGTTGTCTTCATTTAAATAAATACTAAAATGCCACCAAATCGGTCTTTTAAACTTCATTAGGATGTTATTGTTTCAAATGGGACGTAATCTAATTCCAGACATATTTCAGAGGCAGCACACAAGCGGCTGCCTCCTGTGCACTATATACAGGATTATTTACTAATTGTTTTTTATATAATAAACTTTAGTTTGCTGTTACTGATGCTCTGTACCAGGAAGCCTCACAGACATGAGAAAAAACAGGTACTTATATCATAGTGGAGTTGCCAATATATTTACAGCCTTATCATTTGACAGGGAAGGTCAGAACTTTCCTGAGTTTATTCATAACCTAGCACTAGCTTTCAATTCTTTGAAAATTGCTCCTTGATACCCAGCTTCCCTGAAATCACAGAGTGGCAGCCACTCTCTTCAGGTATAAATCAGATTCTAAATAACTGATAGCATTTCCTCCTCCACACCTCCACGGGAAGTACACTGCATTTTTACTGGGGAATGCAGGCACCTCGTTAAAACTACACCAAGGATGTTCTTAGAGCTTAATTTCTAGAGTCATTGGTAGGAAAACAGTCTCTGAGGTTATAAAAGTAAAGGTCCCATTCTTGAGTAATGCTGGCATTTCAATAACCACTCTACTTTTATCCTCTGAATCTAAATTAATCTAATTTAGCCCCTGTGTGTCACAATAAATCCAAGCACAGCATACTTATTTTACCCCCAAAATGACCAAAACATGAATGATTTTGGCATGCTGTAATAAGTGCCAATGCCATGCTGGCAAGTGAAATAGATACATAACTGTTTAGAAAGAGAAAGGAATTTTAAACTGGGAAATTTAAAAAGAGAGCTAAATCTTTTGAATTTTCCCCATGAAAAATCACTGTTTCTTTGTTGCAGAGGTCATTAAGGAAAAGGCCCTGGGAAGTCTTTTTCTTACTGTTAGTGACATTATTTAAAATATTTACAGTCATGGCTACCAAACACTTCTGAGACGTACGAGTGTACCTGAGAAAAGGTTAAAAAAAACAGCGTTAGGCAAAATAGCGATCTTTAATTTAAAGCCATCTTTTCCAATCTATGATGTGTGCATATACTTATCTGTATACTGTTTTATATTTAGCTTTGTACTTATGGATAGATAACAAAATTTCATTAGCAGTCACAAGGTGACAATTTGTTAACAATATTGTGATTCAACTTTAATTTCTTTATTAATCTATTTATCTTTTTGTTGGCATCAATTGATATTAGGAGAATCAGCTTTTTGTACTGAAAACCCATGTAGACTGGATATTCCACTACTGGGCTGTGTGAATTTGTATACTAAAACTCCTTCTATCAATTACTTTGTTTATTTATTTATTTTTTTTACAATGGATCTTATCTAATGGAACAGAATGACTGGAATGAATAAGTGGGTCACATAAAGTACCTATCAATATCATTTTGCTGTGTATACTAATAAACAACAGAGACAGCTCTAATAGGGAAAATAGTAATATCAAGCCAGGGCAATTGTTGACACATCATGCCACATGACTGACGCTTCCCAGTGAGGCACTGCGAGGTTTTAGTTTTTATTCTTTTCCTTTAGAAAAAAAGTGTGTGTGCCACAGTAACGTGCACATGGAAAGGAACCCTAGTGAATTGTTTTGAGTAGAGTAGACTTGTGGGCCTCCTTAGAAGTCTATGTAAGTCCCCATTTACACAAGGGTGTAAAAAAACTGAGGATCATGGCCAGGATTTCATTATAGAGGACAGAGTGTCTATTAAAGGTATGTCCTGAGATTCCTACCAATTCTTTTACGTCAAGGTGAGGATTCTTCTGGGAAAGAGTAAAACCAGAAAAAAACAGAGTAGAGATACTTGAACTTATGAGCTTTTTTGATTCACCCCAAATGTACAGGCTGTGGAGAGTCATCCTGCCTTTTCCTATTAAAGCCTAAACTTTCTAATCCTTGAAATGACTTTGAACGTGTATGTAACCTGCAAAGTAACAGGTCATCCTTTTGTTCAGTGCTACTCTCCCTCATGGCCACTAGCTCAGGAACAAGGGCAAAGGTTGAAATTAGCCTATCCTCATAGGAAAGCACTACTGGGGGAAGCGAGGGTCTGAACACAATTAGAGATGCAGGAACTAAATAGCATGCAAGTGTGAGAGCCATGCGTGGATGGGATAGACTGGTTCCCAAAGATGCTAGTTCAAACAAGATGAAACCCAAGGAAAGAAAACAGAAAGCATGCGGGTATTGCAATGCTTTGTTGGTGGAGGATGGAGCTCCTTCTAAGGATTCTAACAAATGGTGTAGAAAACCTGCTCAATCTCCTTGTGATGATGGCACAAAGAGGCTCACTCTTGGTAAAGTTTACATCCTTAGAACTAAGCAGCAAAGGAGGGAGCTGGTGCAGGAGTAGGAGGAAGAGAACTGGCATGAAAGAGTCAGTATGCTTTCAAGGGACCAAGACCCCCATTTAACTATGGCTGCGAGTAGATGAAGAAAATGAGAGAGAAGAAGCTGTATAATGAACACCAGAATCAAGAGGAAGCTTTACAGGAGCGACCTACTTTAGACTCAGGCTGCTCAGAAAATGCTCAGGTAAGAGGGATGGTATGCATACTTAGGATCATCAGAGTGCTTAGGGATTACAATATTCTAACATAAGAGCTATGAAGAAATATGTACAATTGAGTTGTTTAGGTTTTGTTGTGTGTTCTCTCTCTCTGTCTCTGTGTGTGTGTGTGTGTGTGTGTGTGCGCGCGCGCACATGTGCATCTCTGCATGTATATGAAGGTCAAATGTTCATTTATGGCATCTTCTTCTACCTCATACTACCTTATACTTTGATCCATGATCTCTTGCCTCTCACTGAATTGGAGATAGAAGATTCAGACAGGTAGGGACATGTGTATTTCTAAATATAACCTCCTTGGTCTGTATGTTACTCGTATGCATCATGCATACTTGTATGCATGATGTTTTCAGGATTGACTTTTGGTATTGGAAAACCAATTGGTATGATCTTCCCTGTGGAAGATTATTTCTCCTGCTCTCGGCATTTCTTAACTGCTTGTAGTTCTTTGTACAGGGTTGAGGCCTGGAGAACTTTCTTTTCCATCCACCCATTTTGGCATGACCATAGGTATTATCATTGCTTAGCTCACTGTCTTAGGGTTACCATTGCTTTGATGAAACGCAATGGCCAGGAAAAGTTGTGGAGGAAAGGGTTTATTTGGCTTACTTCCACATCACTATTTATCATGGAAAGAAGTCAGGATAGGAATTCAAACAGGGCAAGAATCTAGAGGCAGGAGCCAATGCAGAGGCAGTGGAGGGGTGATGCTCACTGACTTGAACCCACTAGGTTGTTCAGCCTGTTTTCTTATAGAATCCTGGACACAACCCATAGGTGGCACCCTATGGCTTGGGCCCTCCCCCATCATTCAATAATTAGGAAAATACCCTACAAGCTTACCTACAGTCCTATCCTATGGAGGCATTTTCTTAATTAAGGTTCCCTTCTCCCAGATGACTTTAGCTTAAGGCAAGATGACATTAAAACTATCCACTAAGACCTTATGGCTATAGCTTCTGTTACTAGGAAACACAGTCTCACAGCAAACTCCCTGATCCTCTGGCTTCCCACCCTGTCTTCTTCAATGCTCATCTCCCTTAGGTGCAGGAGTTCTTTTGTAGATGTATTTACCAGGACTTGCCTTCACAATCTACTTTTCTTTTACTTATAAGAGAGACAATTGCAGAGATTTTTAAAGCATGTAATATCTCCGCCCTCAATAAAAGATTTTTTTCTTTTATAATCTTCTAAGAGCTAGTGGGTGGCCGTCTCATCCATTTTGAGTACTTATTAGTTTTGGTTATTGATAAAGTAACTCATTCAATTTAAAAAATAAAATTTGCAAAAAAAGATGAAACATGGTGTCTGTAATAGTCTGCATTTAAGGTGACATAGACACCTGACACTTGTCAGAAATGCACATACTTGCACATGCCCATGCCCCTCTCCAATCACAGAAGTCTGCATGTCATGGGCAGTGTGGGAAAGGCAAAGCATTAAGGTAAATGTGATGCTTTCTGACCTCTCAGGACTCCCTTTCTGGCACCTTGTGGATAAGATGAGAAGCTTTTCTTTCACCCCTGCTGTTCAGACTGTCAGTGTTTACCCATGTGCCTTGTTCATCTGGCGTCTCGAACTGAACAGCAAATCTGTGAAGTGGTTTTAAAATGAAGAAAAGGTAAACATTAACAACTGTACTAAGTGTGGGGAGGTGGAGAACTATGAAAGAGTCAAGGTTCTTCAGCACACAGTGCCCCTTTACCCAGGAGCATGCAAGGTCCTAGTGCTATGAGACAAACTGCCAAAATTGAGATGTGCTGGGATTTACCATAGCATACATGGAGTCCAGGTTATGACAAGTCCTCTAAGTACTTAAAACTTAAATGAATATGTAAATCTGGTGCAGACAGAATGCACCTGAATATTACCATCCTAATTAGAACTCTATACTTACAACTGAAAGTACCTACATGAACTCCTAACAGTATGTAGACATGCCAGGATTAGTTGTTGTGCCTTACAGAAAGGTAAGTTACAGAATTATTTTAACAATGAAGGTGGAAATACCTCTTTATTTGTATAAAACCAGAAAATAAACGTAGTGAAAAACTACAGACTGAGATGAGCTTAAAATTAGCCATCTCTGTGAGGCATAAAAAAAAGAAAGATAAACTATGGAAATATTAATGTTTATCTCAAAGTTTTCTCTATTGTTTGGAAGTCCACTTGTGGAAAAAAAAAAAAAACCTCAAAAACTAAATAACTGTCTTCTAATTAAAAACTCTGTAATTATGGTATTTTGTTAATAATCATACCAAATTACAATGTTTTCATGTTAAAATGGAGACATTTATATGTTGATGTACATTTTCGTCAGCAGGCAGTAACTTAGTCCATTATCACAGTACACTCCACATCAAAGCTATTTTCATATTCAATTTCAAGATGTGAATCACCTTTGGATAAATATCACAATTTATAAAGGGAACAATTTGATTGATCTTCTATGAAATACACTTGGCAAATCCTCTGAAACATCCCAAGATGCTGAGGGCAAGAGCTAAGTTGGCTTTGAACATGCATTTTTTTGGTAATCCTGACTATAAATATATTACATATTTGGAATAAGAAAAATTCAACACTTAAAAAAATGTTACATATATAACTCCCAGTATGGTATAAGTTAAAGTACCTTTTGTGCCAATTCTGTAAATCATAACTGGAATTTAAAGTAACAATACAGATAAAAAAGATCAACAAAGATACAACTGGAGTAAAGAGAAAGCAGTTTGAAAGGCTGAGACTGAACTCTAGCTCTGAGGGCAGGTGAACACCTGTAGTGGCTGAACCCAGAACCACACTTGATGCCTCAGCAACAACTACACGCAGCCAGATGAACCTCCCAGGTCACATAACGGTAGCTCAAAAATCAGAAGACTACAGAAGTAAATTTGCCCAACAATGATCATAAATACTTAGTGGAGGAAGAAGAGATATTTTGCAATATTCAAAGGTGACACAGGACTGACATTTAAAATATGTAAGGGACAGCTTCTAAGAAGCAAAATAAGTGGCCTTGTCTGTAATAGAAATGCCTGAAGCACAGGAGGATATGTGATTCAGTAGTATTTACAAAAAGTAAGCTAACAGATACCACTCCAAGTGATTCCTACAATTATATCCAAAAATATGTGATAAACAACTAAAAAATGAGTAGCTATATTGTAGGTTAAATGCTACTTTGTTTGACCATGTCATATTTTGTTCTGTGTAATACTTCTACCTATAAGCACATGCAAAATGGTGATTTTTTTAAAAAATTGAGTTTATAATGTATCTTACTATTTCTCTATTAACATAAACATTAACGAAAAAAGGCCTACGTAAGCCCATAAATATATGCAAGGAAGCTGTCCACTAAAAAGTATATTTATTGAAGTATACAATGCTGAAAAAGTTTTTAAAAAATAGGTGTACAGAGAGCAACATGGATCAATCTTAAAAGTATAATATTAAGTGAGAAATGCACAGAATATAACACAGGATCTTCATACACCCTGCTGAGCAAATCAAGCCAGTCTCTGCAAACCTGTATATCATAATATTTATATTAAATGCATTCAAAAATTAAGTAAAGCTATAGGTGCAGTTCACAGACTAGAGCTCTCTGGGGTATGGAGAACACAAGGAACAAATGGAACTTCAAGAAATAGTGCCTGGGTACTGTGTATGTACATGACATCAAAAGTCTGTCTAAACTTACACAACTGTTGAATTTTATTTTATATAATAAAATTCATTTGCAAGAGTAAAGGACTCTAGGAAAGAATACAGACTACGAAAAATATGAATTTTTCATATGGAAAATATATGAACTAATGTCATCGAAGAGAATAATGAAAAGTGTGTTAACCCAACTTGGAAAGGAGAATAGTTGTGACGATGATGACGAGCCCACGACAAAAGCACATACAAGTACATATGATTTCTAGCTGGCACAGCAGTTTCCTCATTTGGGCACTGTTAAAACTGCTTGTTCATTATTTATTTATTTTTTTCCAGTGAACAATTTTAATACCCCTGTATACATATTTTGGAATTAAATGAACTGCAGGTGTGAAAAGCCAGGTTCAATATTGTTGGAGTAGCCCAGGGGAACCAAACAGATTATTCCATACAAAGGTGTAGTGTTGGCGGTAATAATTATAAGCCATGTCTTCACTAATGGAGATGCAAGTATGCCAATAATAGAAATGTAAGCATCCAATATACTTATATGCTTTTTTCCTGAGCTGACTAAAGCACTGCAGTCATAATAGGCACCCAGTTCTTGGTTTCTAACACTGTGCTCCAATGAAAGGAAGAGAGCGCCAGGGAGAATTGACTGATTCTAAGATACTGATAGGGGATATACAAAATGAGCATAGGTCATCTTGTAGGAGAAAGTAAGAGAACACACACACACACACACACACACACACAGAGTTACTTATGAGGTTATGCCAAAAGTCAAGTATAATTTGAACAGGCAAGTAAAATAGTGTTGGGTTATATATAGGTCAAAGCATAAAGTGTGTGTGTGCCCACACACACACACACACACACACACACACACAACTGATTAGCATATGTAGCTACATTCTACATGAGGAAAAGGAGAATAAAATCCAAGTAAGTGATGTAATTACTTGAAGTGAGCCCCTTTCATTCAGTGTTTGGTGTATACAGAAACTTTTCTCCAAAAAGTAGAGAAAGAAAAAGAAAGAGGAAAGAGAAGTGAGGGGAAGAAAGGAGGGAGGGATAAGAGGTGATTCATGGTAGATAAATAGATTCTATCATTTAGTAGACAAAGCATTTGCTGTATAAGTCTAAAGTCTGATGTTCCACGGAACCAAAGAAAGGGCAGGGCAGGTGTGGTAACTACCTGTAAACCTAGGGTTCAGGGGCAAGAGATAGGAGATCTCTGGAGGAACTGGCTAGTTAGACTAGCTGGGATCAGTGGGCTCTAGGTTCAGGTAGATATGCTGTCATAATAAAGTGGAGAGCAAGCATGGAAGAAACAAGATAGCAATATCAGGCCTCAACATGTACATGTACCAAATGTACCATCACATATATGCATACAATGTACACATAAACATGTCACTAGCAGAAGATCATATGAATGAAGTATGTGTGTATGTTGAACAAATCGGCATAAGTTAACTGAACTTAAGAAAATATACCAAATTATTAATTATTGTTAATATTTAATGAAAAACTAGGTGATAGGAGTGGGGTTATAAATGAGAATTATATACTATCAGATCAAGATAATCTGAAAATTTAAAGTTGTTCTGAAAATAGGCCCAGTTAAGGAAACAATTAGACATAAATTCATTGGGATAAAAGTAGAAACATTTACAGAAGATAAACATGAGCTTTTTTCTTAAATAAAATTGGAAATAAATGACCAGAGAAAAGCTTATTCAAATCACATTAAGGATAATGGATTGTGTTACTAATTGATAAATGGTTTCTACCAACACAGAAGAAAAAAGGCCAACTGCTCAAGGTGAAAGATGGGCAGTTCTTGGAACAAGGAACATGAACAGCTGTTAATGTGCTCAGCCTCAGCAATGAGAATATAAAGGCACAGCAAAACTACACTAGGATATTCTTTCTTCTCATCTACCTGGCTGGCTACACTGAGGGTCAGCAGGTACTTGTTGTAGCTGACCCATCTCTTTGTGTGACACTTACTGTGGGGCACTTGGAAGTCACCCTTACTCCTGCATCAGTTCTGGGGGAAACAAAAATGGCTGTTCATCAAAGCTGAGAATGTCCTTTCACTGAACACTGGCAAAATTACAAAAGGACAAAAGCCAAACTATTCACTGTAGTCAACGTGATCACAGATCTGAGCTAAGGCCGAGAGACCATGGGATCAATGGGGTGGATCAGAGAGAGCAGAAATACACTCACGTGGATGACCAGTTTTGACTGACTTGACAACAGAACCTATTACAGAGGGAAGAGACTTTTCAAAATGTCACAAAATAATTGAAACTATGCATGCAAATAAATATAATTTTAATTTATACTCCTCACAGTGGCAAAATTAAGTCAAAATTACAACATAAAATACAAGACCATAAAATTTATAAAGCAATCTTAAATTGAAATTCTGAACCACTGGATTCCACAAGAGATTCACAGTACAATGTTGCAACCTTGATCTACTGTAGAACAGATGAATAAATCAGGCTTTATAAAATTAAATATTCTGTCCTCTGGGATGCCATTTCTTCCTAGTTATGAACAGGAAGTATAAACACAAGCAAACTAGCATTTTCTACTAAATCACGTTAGTAACAACAAAAATTTTCCTTAATGTCTTGATTATGGACTATTTCTTCTTTAAATGGTTTTTGTAAAATTTGGAAATCACATACATTAGTTCTTCTTTGTTGTTGTTTACATCATTTTTACACCCCTATTTCCCCCATTCTCCTCTCATGGTCCTTGCCAATCCCCCTCTCTAGTAAAAGTTGTGTCTTCTTCAAATGCTATAATATAAAACCTATTGAGGTTTTAATTTATTAAGGATAGTTTCAGCTTTCTGTTGCTATGATAAAGCATCATGACCAACAGAAACTTGGGGAAGTCGGAGGTTATTTCATTTTACAGTTTTCATGTCATGCTATATCACTGAGGGAAGTCAGGGCAGGAACTGAAGGGAGAACTGAAGCCAAATCCATGGAGGGGCACTGCTCAGAGGACAGAGGACACCTAGGCCTTCGTTCTTATATAACCCAGCACCAACTGCTCAGAAATGGCACTGCCTCTTGTGTGCTGCACCCTCTCATATTGTTTTCTTTTTCTTTTTTTTTTTAATTTTTTTTAAATTTTTTCATACTTTCTTTATATTTCAAGTGTTTCCCCCTTTCCAGATCTCCCCTTTGGAACCTCCCCATTCCCTCCCCCCTCCCCCTGCCACTGTGGGGAACACCCCAGAGATTTGCTTACAGGACAGTTTTATGGAGATATTTTCTCAACTGATGTTCACTTTATCCAGATATTTCTAGATTTGTGCCATCGTGACAAAAACAGAAGAAGCAAAGACCCTTATGCCTCAGCCAATAGTCATGATAAAAGGACTCAAGTGGCAATTTGAATATTATCCTGCTGGCCAAAGGAACACTCCTTTGAACAGCAATAAAGGCACTAGAACAACTAAATGCTAAACATAAGTTTAAATTCAGGAGACTGGGAAAAATACTCAAACAATGGATGGAAACTGAAGTTTTCTGGGAAATTATTTTATTGTTTTGAAAAAACCTATAAGTAAATGGAGAATCAGCAATATTTTCTGCCTTTAGCAGATCTAGTTGTCAAAAAAAAAAAAACCAAAACAAACCCTCCTGAAAATAAGGAAAGCCTCCTTGTGAAAAAGTTTTTTGGGGAGGTAGGTGAACAAAAATGGTAGACTTTAGAGTCTGAGTTGGGCGGTGGGACAGATTCATAGATGTAAATAACTGCCATCAATTGCTACGATACGTCAGTAAGAACAATAGCGACAGATATTATGGTGCAATGCTATCTACTTCAGAAGCAGACCCTGCCCTCTGTAAGTACTTTAACTGTCCTGCTCACAGCTTTAAATCAACTACCCATTAGGAAATTAAATGGTCTCTGGAAATTATTAAATGACACTGTGTCACGTAAACAGTTTAAATTGTAAAATCCTCCATAGAGCAACTGACACTAGAAATAAAAGTAGAAGAAACTCAAAGAAGTAAAAGAAAAGAGAAAAATGGAGAAGGAGTTCATGTAGAACAAATGGACAGAAGCAACAACAAGCCCCCTGAATGCATCCGCCATCAGCCAGTTGCTATACATGATTCTTACTTCATCTCTATTCAAATAAAAATGGCAAAACATTTTAAAAGAGTAGAGAAAATATAAACATTTTATGCTATTTTATCAAATAATGATTTTTAAATTTAGGTTTGATAATGACAATCTGTTGATGATTTTAAAAGAACCTTTCTCTTTGAGCTATGTAAAAGGTGTCTTTCAAGCCAAACCTCGCTGCCCTGGCCTCAAATTCCTAGAACTTTAGAGGTCGAGGCAGGAAGATTGTACGTACAAGGCCAGCCTAGGTTTGAAGGTGAGATACTTCATAAATAAAATTAACCAATCAATAATGTAAAAAGAGGCTGGGAATATAGACCTTTGCAAAGCCTTAGGTTTAATCAGAATACCAAGAAAAAGTCATAAAAAATAGGAATAAAATATATACTGAAAATATAAAATGAAAATATGAGACTATGTACAATAGATCAAGTAGTATATTAGGATGCCTTCCTCTGTGTGCATAAAGGTCAGAAGGCAATCTTGATGCTGTCCATCACCCTCTACCTTGTTTGAAACAGGGCCTCTTGTCACCAGTACATCCGAGAAGCTAGCTTACCTATGAGATTCTAGGAATTCTCTCATTTCTGTCTCCCAGCTCCCTGCAGGATCACAGGGATTACACATGTCTGCTACCAAGTCTGCTTTACATGATTGTTGGAGATTTGAAATTACGTTCTCATATTGGCACAGCAAGCACATCACCTCTTCAGTAATCCTCCAGCTACAGAATGTCTTCTTTTAAAAACTATTTTGTTTTTGATTATGTGTACACAACTATGTCTGTGTATTAGGATGTGTACATCCAGCAGTGGTGTGGCGTCCAGAAGAGGTCGTATGGGCTCCAGAGATGGAGCGATAAGTAGTTGTGAGCTACCTCACCCTCATCCTGAGATTCTAATTGAACCTCTAGGACAGAATATTATTAAATGTCCTTAACCTCTCAACTATCTCCCCAGAAGCACTAAATAATCTTATGTAAAGTGGGAAAGGAATCCTATGGTTAAAAGGCAAATAGCAATGATGAATGATTATGGTGATCATAAAGCCAATCCAAACTGAATAGCCAGTTAAAGTGACCATTAACAAAATATGGGAATCAAGACAGCTCTTAGCCCTCCGCATATGAAGCTGAAAGGAAAGAAAACCAAAACCAAAACCCACAATGTTACATAGTTACCATGGACTTTTTCAAACTTCAGGATCTGTGTCAGTTAATACTACAATATTGCTCAAACTTCCCACTCAGAACCAGAAAGAAACATTGATACTGCTTGACCAGAAGCATCCAAACTATTGGTAACAGCATACTCACATACACAAAATAAATAAACAAATCTTTTAAAAATAATTAAAACATCCCGTGACTAATAGGCACAGGACCATATACATCACATTGCTCCATACATCAATTCAATAACGCCCATACTATAATTTCCTATCTCTGTGTTCTTTCAGTGCTTCTTTTCATTTGAGACAGGCTCTTACTCTGTACCTTACTTCAAACTCATGGGGATCATGCCTCAACCTCTGAAGTGCTGAGATTACAGGGCTGAGCCACCATATCTAACTTAACTAATGCTTCTAAATTCTTTTCCTCTTTTGATGGCAATACCTCTCCAACTTTTTTGTTTCCGTATCTATGTCACACACACATACACACACACACACACACCACACACACATACACACCTACCTTCATATTTATGTAAAGACTTGCTTTTATTTTTCATTATGTGTATGTGTGTAGGAATGTGCATTTGAGTGCAGATGTGCATGTGAGAGGCCAGATGTGGGCATTGGACTCTCTGGAGCTGGAAGTTGTAGGTGGCCCAACACTTGTGCTGGGGAACCAACTTGGGTCCTCTGCAAGAACATTTAACTGTAGAGCCATCTCTTCAGTCCCTATAGATAGGCTGTTTCTGTATCAACTGACATGAACATGTGGCTTTGGGATATTAATTCAATTTTAAAGTAAAAGCATTGTCATTAAAAGTGAGTAGGGCTAAAATCTACAGCATTATTAATAAGTTTTTACTTTTCACATCAATATTTTTATATCAAGTACTAAGTTAAAGTTCAGTATACAACATTGTTCTAAAGGAAGTTTAGAAATGAAGCTCCCATGTAGCCTGCTTGATGGCATGAGACACTATGCTGCTCTCAATGTCCTGTGGCCATACTTTACAACACTCAAAATATACCAGGAGTGAGGCAGCTGAGCAATGGTGCTTCCCAGGGCAGAAATATTTATATCTGAGCTGTTAGTTCAATGAACTGAACGCGGATCTTCCCATTGATTTCTATGTATGTCTAATCCCCCTGGGCTTCTAGCATGTAAAGCGGATTCCAGGCTGATTGTTTTCTCAGAGTAGTGAAGTAACTACGGGGACAAAAGGATCCACGAGCAGCCATGTCTAGTATAGCTCATGTCTGTACATTAGCAGCTATATATAAGTTCTTGTGCTTCAGTTTTTCTTCTGCAATACTCATATCTATATCATAAGTCTGTGGGGGCTTACTATAAGTGATAGTAATAATAATAAAGATTAATAGAGTCACTCGACATGTTTGGCACATGTAGAATCTGTCAACATGAGCCACGTCATCATTTTTGTTTTTACTGAACAACCTCACTGGTCTCCCAATTTGATCCCCAATAATTACTTAAAAAGCACACTTTAAAGTATCTATGACTACAGATGAATCCTTATCATGTACTCGGAAGTGATGAGGTCATTTGTGTGATACAGCCAATTTCTAAGTGAAAGACTACATGCAGTTCAGAGCTTACATAACTGCATTGGAAAGGACTTTACAAATTACTGTCAGAAAAGGTGTATTTAAGAGACAATGACCATAGGTTTTAGCATGGCCTGTATGCTTGTCTTCCACAATGTCCATATCCACCCAGGAGACAGGGGACCTACAGTCCCCTGACATTACCCTGTCAGTGCCCACTTTTGGTCCTGTTGTTTGATTTGCATTTGTTCTGCCCCTTCTACTATTAGTAAGTCCAATTCACCTATCTACTTCTAAGCCTGATCTGGAAGGTCTCCTCCACGAATCTTTTCCATTACTCAATGCTTCTCTGGATCTCTAGAATACTCTCACTATATTTTACTGAATTAGTTTTATCTTATAACATAGATCTATTTAATGAAGACTATCTTAGGTCTTTTAGGAAAACTCATTCATGATCAATCTAGTAAAATAGCTGATACAAATAAGCCCCAACTAACATGTTGGTTGAATGTCTACCTGAAAATGTTCATTTTTTTATTTTTAATTGGCTCTCTGCCCTTATAAAACTGTACAATGTGATATGTTAAAAATGAAGGTAGACTCACAACTTTTTAATTACTATTATCAACATTTCAGAATGCCCACTTGTCAGTATTAATAGATAGCATGATTCAGGAGAAAAATCAATCCTCCAGTGTCCCCCGAACAACATTTCTCTATGCTAAACTTGCTTGAAAAAATAAGATCCATGTTCTGCACTCTATGCCTTCCACTCTCTTACTTTTGAGGGATAAAATGGGCTTCTTGTGCATGTAATATGCTAATTTGGGTCCTCCATCTCTATGACTGTGTCCAGAAAGAAGGAATCTGACTAGTCATCACCACCGTGTGAGCTATAACAGAAAGCAATTCCCTCATGATAAGAACATTGATTGTATCTATTCCGCCTTTCTTTCAAAGCATATTTACAAAGCTCAAATGCTAGGGGGAAGCCTCATTTTCTGATATCAAAGCAGCAGATGTCATTTCAGGTCATTTGCTTCATGCAATTACCTGATTTAAATGGTTTCTTCTAAAGTGCATGGCATCATACAAACCTCATACATTATGCTATTGGACAAAGAAGTGCGATGGAGAAAGGCAAAGGTTGAGGCTGAAACAGTGACATGTCTTTTATAAATCACAATGGACAGGATAATCCCTAGATAGACTGGGTTCCAAGTGGCTCATCCTTGAAATGACATTATGTCTTTGGTATAAGATTGCATTGAGAATAAAAAGATTCTTTAAGCTTGAAAGATACCCCAGTGTAGGGGAATTGAGAGTGGGCAGGTGGGAGTGGGTGGGTGGATGGAGGCACACCCTCATAGAAGCAGGGGGAGGGAGGATGGGATAGGGAATTTCCAGGAGGGGGAGGAAACTGGGAAAGGAAATAACATTTGAAATGTAAATTTAAAAAATCCAATAAAAAACCGATTCTTTAAAAAACCTGCATTGTACTCGGGAGGCAGAGGCAGGCAGACTTCTGAGTTCGAGGTCAGCCTGGTCTACAGAGTGAGTTCCAGGACAGCCAGGGCTACATAGAGAAACCCTGTCTCGAAAAAAAAAATAACCAAACAAAACAAAACAAAAACAAAAAAACTTGCATTTGGGTAAAGAAATATACATAGAAAACAAAAACAGTTTTCAAACCTCTATATTATGAATACAATGCATTGCATAGTCCAAAATTTTATCATGTTATTTCAAAAAGCTATTTCAATGCATGGCTAGGATACAATATCCTCCACATTGTAGAGTACTAAGTCGCTGAAATAAAGGAATAACAATGATATTTACTATTGGTCTCTAAGATGTATTAGCAAAAGAGAAAGAAATAGGTAGACAAAATTTTATATATTCTCAGACATAGTCATATACATAATGTGTTTTGGTTTTATTTATACTTTTTCTGAGTCTGGAAGATCTTGAAAGAAAAGGTGGCCATCATGGGATCAGGAAAGAAAGCCATCTCCTGAACATACAACCCAAACAAACAACATGATTATTTAAAAATAATAAACAAAAGAAAGCCTTGTCATATTAAATAAACTGCAACAAATGAACCTAATTATATATTAATAGCAAAGCCCTGAAAATAACAACAAAAATTATTTCAAGTGGAAAAGTTCTAGATACTGTATCCCTGCAGATGGAAAGAATGGAACACTTTCACAGGCACTCTAAACTCACTTCGTTTTCCGGTTGTAGCAGTACCAGGTGGTAATTGTAAAAACAGCTACTATTTATTATGATAAATCATAGACAGGTCATTTTAAACCACACGGATTTTTGGTTAGAGAAACAAGAATATAAAATAAAAATAAATTTAAATAATGGACTAAAGTTGAATTCAAACTATCAAAATTGACTCATGATTGGCTCATGATTTATATAGGCATTCTTACACACACACACACACACACACACACACACACATCCATGCCTTTCTTGGGTGTGTGGGGGTCATTTTAGCTCCATTCACTGAAAGTCTAGGGGCAATGCTAGCGTATTAAGATTGATTATGTTAAAGTATTTAGAGTAACATCATGCCTACTTTTATTTTCAAAAATTCATAAAAGAAGATACATCAACCCACATAGGTTAGAGCTCTGGAACAGTCTTCTACCTGACTGAGGATGCGTTTGCTTCCTCGTGGGGTGAAATCAATTCTTACTTAATATAAACTACTCCTTAAATTTCGAATTTTGACTTTTTCTTAGGCTGTCAACACATGGCAAGTATCATGCTATGTTATACATGTAATGGAACGTAGAAGCCGGAACTCAGAGCCTGCAGGGCAGTCAAGAACTCAGAAGGGAAAACCACTGATAAGTTTTTGGTGCACTGTGTGCTTAACTACAAAGATCAGTGCCCAGGGAGTTTTAAACACATTTTTCAAATATTTCCAAATTACAATGAGCTTTTAAAATCAGACCCCATTCTAGGCCAGGAACCCTCTTCATATAGTAAAACACTTAAGATATTAAAATGGCTCTTGGTGATTATTATTTGCTGTATTATACTATATATGTTACATACATATAGGTGACTGCAAGTCATACTCCTTTGTTGACAATTCTATATGCAGAGCATACTTAAGAGTATCTACTTTGTTTTAGTTATGCAATTAAGCTTTAAGTATTGAATATTAGAATAAAGGCAGAACATCTGGTGAACTTCTAGAGAGTTCATAAGGTTTTTCTGTGCAGAGTTCCCATGGAACAAAGAGCAGAAGGTACTGTGTGCTTGATTAAAGCGGGCCTCTTAGCACAATCAAGGAGACAACAATGGAGTGACTTTATAAATTGAAAGTGTTGTACAATTCTGAAAATACTGTTATTTACTTTCCATCTTTTTGGATCTTTAGGCTACTTTAAAAATTGTACGCTTGAGTCAAGTGCTTTCAGTAGTTTGGTATAGTAAATTCATTCCATCTTCAACATTCAGACTATGCTGAAGACTAAATATTAGATAAGAATATTTACAATCTGCTTCAGGAGACCAGCTAAGTGGGCCATCTTTAAAGTTATTCGATAGCAGCCAGTTTCTCTTCCATACTCTCTATTCCTGAATGAATGTGGCTCCCCTGTACAACATGCTTGCCATCCTTGGATCACTTTATAAAAAGATCATTTATGCACAATGCCTCAGAAGTTAAAAGCCTTTACTGAACAAGGCTGACAATCTCAAAGTTTGACCCCTGGAACCCAAGGAATACAGAGCGAACTGACTCCTGAAAACTGTCCTCTGACCTTCCAATGTGTAACACAGGATCCATGCACCAGCAATGACCTTCACATGT
>JADRCH010000064.1:3851792-3881659 GCA_019843965.1 Rhynchomys soricoides | reverse complement strand
TACCATGGGATCCATGCACCAGCAACGACCTTCACATGTGCACCACGGGATTCCACACACCAGCACTGACCTTCACATGTGCACCAGGGGATCCATGCAATTACACTCATTTACTCGTCACACATACAATAATAATATATAATATTATAAAAAATTAACCTATTTTCTATATACTTGCACCAAATACTGTAAATCCAAATATTTTCCTCTTTTTAATAAATGATGTTGTCGTTTCCCTTTTGATTTAAAGTTGATTTTTCTCACATAATATACCTTGATCAGTGCTTCCTTTCCCTCTGCTCCTTCCAGTCCCTCTTCATCTCTGCTCTCACCTGGATCTACTCCCTTTCTGTCCCTCATCAGATAGCAAACAGGCTTCTAGGGATGAGAATAAAGTAAAAACATAATAAGACAAGAACACCACAGGAAAAAAAAACCAGAAGAAAAAAAGCCCAAGAAAAGGCACAAGAAACAAAGACCCACTCATTTGCACCCACACACAGATACACAGACACACAGACACACACACAAACACAGAACCTGTACAGCTAGAAAAAAGAGAAGAAAACATATAAAATGAATTAAAAACTAAGATAAAATTAAAGGAGTGAGTGGGGGAAGGCCTTGACATGACATTATGAGGCAAGAAATTTCCAAATAAGACACTGGATTAAGTTTCTGTTGGCCATCTACTGCTGGGCTTGTGGACTACCCTGAAGAGTAGTTTGTTTCCCCAGTGTGACAACCTTGAGAGAAACTAAATTTTCATTTGCAAAATTATCAATTGGAGATAGCTTCTGGATTAGGGATGGGGGACTATGTCCACTTCTTTGAGCTCTAGTACCCCATCAGGTACAGACCTGCGAAAGCCCTGTGCATGCTGCCTTATCTCTGAGTTCATATGTGCTTCCATCCTGTTGATTTGGAAGGCCTTGTTTCCTTGGTGTCCTTTATCCTGTCTAGCTTTTAAATCCCCCCGCCCCCCAATATATTTCAAATTTTCATCTTTTTATCTTTTTTTTTTTTGATATTTACTTTATTTACATTTCAAATGTTTTTCCCTTTCCAGGTCTCCCCTTCAGAAAACCCCTATTCCATCCCCGCTCCTCCTGCCTCTATGAGGGTGCTCCCCTACCCACCTAGCCACTCCTGTCTTCTTCCCTCCCTAGCATTCCCCTACACTGGGGCATCTAACACCCTCAGGACCAAGGGCCTCTCCTCCCACTGATGGCCAACAAGACCCTCCTCTGCTACATATGTGGCCAGCACCATGGGTCCCTCCATGTGTATTCTTTGGTTGGTGGTCCAGTATCTGGGAGCTCCAGGTCTGGCCAGTTGACACTGTTGCTCCCTCCATGGGGCTGCAAACCCTCAGTTCCTTCTCCAACAACTCCATCAGAGATCCCATGCTCAGTCTAGTGGTTGGCTGCAAGCATCTGCCTCTGTATTTGTGAGGCTCTGCCTGAGCCTCTTGGGAGACAGCTAATCATGCTTCCATCAGCCAGCACTTCCCAGCATCCACAACAATTTTTAATCACTTTATACCCTGATTGCAGCCTCCCTCCTTCCTCTCCTTTAAGTCTTGCCCTTACAATCCCCTCTCCCTATTACACTTCCCCCTACTCCTTAAAGAAGAGGAAGCCCCCTTTTGGTACTTCCCAACCCTGAGACATCAAGCCCAGCAGGACAAAGCACTTCTTTCCTCTTGACACTTACCGAGGCAGTCCAGGTAGGGGAAAAGGATCCAATGGCAGGTAACAGAGTCACAGACAGCTCCTACTCCAATTGTTAGGGGACCCATATGAAGACCAAGCTGCACATCTGTTACAAATATGTGGGAGGTCTAGGTCCAGTCCTTGCATGCTTTTTGGTTGGTGGTTCATTCTCTGAGACCCCACGGGCTTAGGTTAGTTGACTGTGGCTCTTAAATTCTTTCTTCTTCCTCTTTCATAGGGTTCTCTGAACCCTGAAGACAGGGTTTTGATGGTGACAACCAACTTAGGGTTGAGTGTCCTAAAGTCTTTTACCATCTGCATAATGTCTGGCTGTGGGAATATGTATTTTGTTCCCATCTGCTGCAAGAGGAAGCATCTCTGATATTAGCTAGGCAAGGCATTAATCTATAACAGCTTGTAATCAAGAGTCATTTTATTGTTATATTTTTTTGTTTTTGTTTTTAGAACAGTAGTGTTTAGTTTTGCCATCAGCTGTGGAATTCTTTTATTGTTGAGAATTGTTTTGGCTATCCTTGGTTTTTTGTTCTTCCATATGAAGTTGAGAATTGGTTTTTCCATGTCTGTGAAGAATTGTGTTGGAATTTTGTTGGGGATTTCATTGAATCTGTAGATTGTTTTTGGTAAGATGGCCAATTTCACTATGTTAATGCTACCAATTCATGAGTCATGGGAGATCTTTCCATCTTCTGAGCTCTTCTTCTATTTCTTTTTTCAGGCATTTGAAGTTCTTGTTATACAGATGTTTCAGTTGCTTGGTAAGAGTTACACCAAGATATTGTATACTATTTGTGGCTACTGTGAAGGGTGTTATTTCCCTAATGTCTTTCTTAGCTTGTTTATCATTTGTGTTTAGGAAGGCTACTGATTTGAGTGAATTTTATATCCTGTCACTTTGCTGAAGTTGTTTATCAGCTGTAATAGTTCACTGGTGAAATATTGGGGTCACTTATATATACTATCATATCATCTGCAAACAGTGATATATTCACATTCTTTTACACATAGACATCCAGTTTGACCAGCACCATTTGTTGAAGATGATTCTCCACTCACCCTTCAGTGTGTATTTCTGGCTTCTTTATAAAAAATTACATTGTTTGCACACGTGTAGATTTATGTCTGGGTCTTCAATTTGATTCAGCTGACCAACAATGTCTGTCTTTGTGCCAATCCCATGCTGTTTTTATTCCTGTCGATCAGTAGGACAACTTGAAGTTGGAGATGGAGAGGGATCCTCCAGTAGTTCTTCTAATATTCAGCAGTGTTTAGCTATCCTGTTTTTGTTGTTTTCTTGTTATATGTGTGCTTTCATATCAAGCTGAAATTCTTTTAAGACTTGTCTTGAACTTCGTTGGAATTTTGATGGGGGTTGCATTGAGTTTGCAGATTGCTTTTTGGAGGATGGCTATTTTTTACTATATCAATCCCACCATCTTCTGATATGGTATTCAATTTCTTTCTTCAATTTCTTCAAGTCTTTATAAGTCTTCTACTTGCTTGGTTAGAGTTACCCTGAGAAAGTTTATATTATTTGAAGCGATTGTAAAAGCTATTGTTTCTCTGATTTTTTTTTTGTAGTTCATTTGTTATTGTATATAAGAGGACTACTGATTTTTGTGACTTAATTTTGTATTCTGTTACTTTGCTGAAAGTTTTTATCAGCTGTGTGAAAAAACTATAAAGGATTAAGCACTACTTCTGAAAGGCATGATATATATATATATATATATATATATATATATATATATATATATGAATGACACAATAAACCAACACACCTCAGATATGAAACATTTGCCTTTTCTTCCATTGAAACAGCAATAGAAGAACTGAACTTCTTGAGGAAGTGGATATGTACCTGCATGCTACATGTATTATGCATGTGTGTGTGGGGGGTGGGGAGTCACTTTCTTCCAGAATGAATGCTAGTTTGAATGTGTATCTTCCTCTCTTCTACATACCAGTTTGTTTTTCTAATCTCTGCCCCCATACTCTTTACTTTGTGCTTTGGTCATTTTTGGAGTAAATGAAACAAAATGCTTCAAAACTCAAAGGTGCAAACACTTAATTGGCCGACAAGTGGAACAGTCGGAGCTTCAGGGGAGTTTTTAATATAAAAACTTTCACTTCTGCCAATCTTCCTTCCAGAGGCTCATTTCATTCTCCTGCTGGTAATACTTAAATCCCTTCACAGTTCATTGATACTGGTCTAGCAACCTTTTGTTTTCAATCAAAGAAAGATGCTGAAGCAATGCTCAACTGAGCTATGTATACATGACACAGTGTACTTATGTCCTTGCCACCGAGGACACTGGCTGGGTGTGTGTGTGTGTGTAGATGACATCTCACAGTCAGTATGCCCATACTTTACCCAGAATTGGATTATGATAAATTCTGATGACAGCACTCAGATACACGCTGATGCTACCGCTTCTGTTGTTTCACCTGCACACAACCTCTCATGTGTTGCATCAAATATCTAATACTGATTCTCCATCACTCATGGTTGAAAATCAGAAGTCAATATTCAAATAAGTTTTTATACAGTTTCCATGGAGATAGAATTTTATATTTCCTTACTGCTTCAGAATCACTGAGGGACTGCTGTAAGGTTTTGCTGATGGGTGTTTTTCTTTAAACCCTTTTAGTAAAAGACTTCTTTAAGGTCAAAGAACTTTTAACAGTGTAGGTAAGCTGCAGGAACCAGCAGTGTGTTCTATTCTTTGCCCCCAGGACACTGCATACCCACACTGGTGCCACCATTACCCACATGTAACACACTGCAGCCATGATCTTCCAACAAATTAGAAGATAGAAGGCAAATGGAAAACTAGTTGAATTAAGTGAAGTCTGACTCTCAACCTGAGGGTGCACGTGACCTGCTTATGAGTCAATAACCAACACATTGACTGTGAGTATAATCTATTTAAGATTACCTAATTCTTTCATTTCTTTGTATTCTGCCAATATCAGTTAAGTCAATTCTGATAACTATTATTTCAGCTTTGATAGAAATGGAGGTAATTATATGTTTTTAAGGAATTGGCCCTTAAAGAATTTATCATATTTTTCTTTTGTAGTTAGATTACTGGAAACTCAGAGGAGCAAAAATCTGAAAAGTGCTATGTCTGAGTAGTTTTCTTTGTTAAAAATTATGTACTGCAAACTAGCCCCTGACTATCAGATTATGAGGGCACTCCCTAGTTGATAAGGTCATAAACAGGCTCTAGGAGCCCAGGTATCCCTTCTAGTATGTGGACATAATGAAAAAAAAATCCATGAAATTAAATTTTCTAACACCTTGATGTTCAGTTGTTAAGCCTCCGTAGCTGTAAGAAATAAGATTCTGTTATTTATAAGCCAACTACTTTATGGTATTCTGTCACAGAGCTAGAGTGGAATATATACAAAATTGTAAAACTAATCCAGATGGAGACCTAATAGAGTTTATTTGCAAGCACAGTCTATAAGTTTCAAATTTTCAGCAGAGTTTAAAGAGTGAGATGCAGACTTTTTTCTAAGCAAAGTGTAACTTCAAGCAAACAGAGAAAAGATTAGCAATGGCCATTTTGAAAGATAAAAAATGGAACAGTTTCCCCAGACTTGAAAAGGACATTAGAAGATCTGAGTCAGAGCCCAAGGATGGTCAGGGAACACATGAAGACGGAAGGAAGACACATGGGATCTGTGGAGTTATGGCTGGTAAAGAGCAGAGTAAGAGAAATCTATGTTACTCGACCTCCATGTCATACCCAAATTGAGTAGTCTGGTTCCTAATCACATTGGGACTCAAAATCTGTGGTACTTCTCCTGTAAGGTACTCCATAGGTCCATCTGTCTACCCTTGCTCACTTTATTCTGTATCTGAGTACATAGTTCTCTTACAAGGCTTCAGGTACTATGTGCATAATCCATACACATATACTCACATATGCCCATGCATCCCCGTTATGGACTAGCTCCAGCCTAGATCAGATACCCTTCTACTTTTCTTGGTTGAAGAAACACTTCAGTGTCTTGACACACTAGAATCAACTGGCCAGTTTCCCATTTTGATGGGAAGTCTATATCCCAGAAGGTGCACTCAGTAACCATGTCTGTAGCCTAGGCATCAATGACACTGACTGTTCTGCGTCTCTTCAACAAAAACTTTCCAGCACATGTTCCAAACAAACACTGCTATATTATGTTCACATTCATGTTTACTTCTGAAAGTTAGTTGCCATTTCTTTCTGGGATTTCTAAAAGTGGTTCTTAACTATTAAAATTTATTATCGATTGTCATTTTTGGATAAAATTCCCACTGCCAGACCTTGGCCTAAACACAAACAGCTCATGGGATTACAACTGCATTAGTCTGTTCCTGCCCTTACATCCAGCTGTAGTGCCTAGTGTGTTGCACCATGTTCTCCAAAGTACCATATTAAATATCTATTTCTTCCTTTCTATAATTTCATACTATGTTGGAGTTCAGATATCATTTCATCTTGGAGACTATCCATGAATCACTACCAACTCCATGTCTAATCCGGGTTACATCTTTTCCCTAAGCTGTCCTTATTTGGCTCTGTGCTTGGTCACAATGTTTCAGAATTTCAATATGTATTCCCCTGTTCTTTCCACTCTGAAGACAGTGTTCATACCATCTCTGCTTTCTGTACTCAGTGCCTGAGCACTGAGTACTATGACATATTTATAAGAATGTTATTAGTGCTTTATGCTACAAATAAGAAAAAACAACACCTATAAAATAATCACTTTGGGTGTGTGATATTATTCTTATTTGAAGAAAATTAGTTTTATTAAGCATAAATAAAACCATAGAGAGAAAATTTCTCTATTAACTTAAAGGAGACACTGAAATATCTAGAGAATCTAGATATCTACAGTTCTGAAATGTGACTGCCCCTTTTCACATTAAACTATAAGAATTTCAAATTACACTCCAAACCTGCATCTAAAATAGTAGGCTAGGCTACTGTATGAATGCTTAAACATCTTAGTGAAGGAAAAGAACCTAGGAGGAGAGAGGAAGGAGGACAAGAAAAGAAATGGCTTTTGAAGATTTTCTGTAAAGCCCAGGGATGTTTCACAGATGTAAACAATCTGGTATCTTTACACCTTCCAGTGGGGAAGTTGCTGCAATGGTACAGAGGAGCAAAGGATCCAAAGCAAAGTGAGTAAAGTAAGGGCAATGTTCAGGGCATGCACAGAACACCAAGGGTAAAGCTGCACCAGAGAATAAAATATGGGTAGATGTAGTAAAGTGTAGAAATGGACATTAGTAATTTCCTTCTGGAGAGAAAGAAGATTGGGAAAGATCAATGAATTTGGCCATCTGTAGGTATAAAGGGATTTGGAGCCCCTTTATAGTCACTGGCAGAGAGATACAACATGTGTTGATTAGTTGTCAACCTGACACAAGGTGTATGTACTCATTTGGGAAGAAAGAACCTCAATAGAGAAAATGCCACCACCACCAGATTGGCATTTTGCAGTCCTGTAGAACATTTTCTTATTAATGATTGAAGTAGGATGGCCCGTCCCTTTGTGAATGGTGCCTCCCATGGGTTTGTGGTTATGTTGTCTAACATAGTAGGTGGAGAAGGCATGAAGATCAAGCCAGTAAGCAGCACTTCTCCCTGGTGGCCTCTGCCTGACTTCCCCAATAATGGGCAACAAGCCATAAGACAAAATAAACCCTTCCCCCCAAGTTGTTTTTGGTCATGGTGTTTTATCACAACAACAGAAATCATAACTAAGATGCTACACTTCAGCACCAATTAATATTTTTATTTAAAAATATTACTTTGTGCAAATTTATAAGTAATAAGGTGATAATTTATAACTTTTTCCAGTGTTCAGTGCAATGGAACAATCAATGATGGCAGCTAACAATTGCTACTTCTCAGATATTTTTAGAAGTGTTTTGATTAACATTAAATAATCATACTTATGGAGTACACTGTGCTATTTCAATGCACGTGTAAAATATGGGCTTATCAAACACGGGTAATCAACATTTCCATCTCTTCCTCGTGACCTTTTGCTTGGAACCTCCAAACTCCTCTTTCCTAGTTACTCACAAAATATATGGGCTATTGTGAAACTGTAGTCATACTGTTCTGCAGAGCACCACAATTTATCACTTCTATTTATGGTTAAGTTCCTGCTACGCAACTTCCCAGCATCTTTGCTACCCATAATAGAGCCTCCAGCAATCACTATTAGACACTTCAATTAACACTTTTTAAAGTCCTCGTAAGAAGGATCATGCGGGATTTGTCTTTCTACATCTGTCCTTTCAGTCAGCACATCATACTCCAGATCCCTGTCTTTTGCTGCAGATGACAAGATCCTAATGCTTTGCTGGACAAATATTATTCACATATACAACATTTCCTGTATTTTGTATTTAGCATTCTCTGAGCACACCACATTTTCTGTGATGAAATGTATTACTACATATGTTGAAATTTCACTATTGCATAATTTATGCTAGATTCTAAAAGACAAGGCAAAACTTAACAATAATATAAGCATACAGCAGAAAAGAAAAAAGTGATTTTCCAAAAATAAAAATTAAAGTTGGGTAATAAATAATAAGGCTTTCAGAACTGTCTAGAATTGAAAGTTCCCAGGACCCCACTGTAAATCTTGCTGAGATTTACTTCTTTGATGTTATCAAAGACGAGACTGTGCTAAGGATATGTGTACATGGGCACACAGACCTGAGCCCTCAGTTGGCATCAGAAACTATCATGCATGCAAAATTTACCTCATGAATATTCATATTCTTTTGATCAGACTATTAACATCTTTTTATCATATTCATTATCAGCACTGCAAATATACACTGCATAAAATGTCAGGACTTCATACAGTAAGTAATTAATCTAGTGAGAGGGAGAATGAGAGAAAAAACCAAACAGCAATAAAACAAAACTAAAATCATGAGGAAGGCATATTTACAACATGTTTAGAAGTTTGCTTGGCTGAGATATGAACTGGCCGAAGCCAACACCATAACACGATTCCGTATCAGATATGGGAAGCCTAAAGAGGAATCACTGGACAGAGATAGGATAATGTAAAAGGCACACCGTATTAACTCCTGGACATCTCATTTCCTGGCCATAAATCTTATTAACTTGTATTACAAACTGTCATTAAATTTGGAGATAAAGGATAATTTACACTTCATGTACAGAGCTAATATTTCTACTGGGAAGCACAGGACCAGAAACTGAGAAAGTTTGAATGGGAAACCTGGAACCATCCTGTCCACATGTGCTGTATGGTAAACAAGGTTATGTGTAGACAGCAAGAATTCGGCCCAGCATGGGTGTCAATCACTGGGGGACTCAGATCTAAAATACCTATTGTCTGTTACAGAAAGGTTCCTGACCATACAGCCCAAGCAGATTTTACTAAAAAATACTTTTTTGAGGCAAAAGAGAGAATTTGTTTTTCAGGGAAGAATTATTGTGCATCGCATTTTTAATTTTCCTTTTTCATATGATAGTTCAACCATATCCATCAATGCAAATGCTACTTGGGGTTTCCATTCACCAAGAGATTTGACCTACAATAACTGAAACATGCTAACATGTGATATAAAATGGTGCATGCTAGGAACAGAGCTTCATTCATATGCACTGGAGCCTATGTTATTGAATCTTTATTTTAAAATCCTGCTAATGATGAACAAAGACATAGAAAGGAGACTAGAAAGTGGCTGTGAACTGAAATACACTAAACAATGCTAAGTGAACTGCTCACACAGCTCAGCCCTAAATGGCTAAAATAACCTTGATCACTCACAGATGATCACTTACTCATACAAGCTAGTTACATGAACATCTCATGTACATACTATTGAAAGAAAGAGAGACCACCACAGAATGTATGACTGCTTGGTACAGAAGTTTTAAAGAAGATCAAAATAAGTATCTTTTAGTCCCAGTGCTTGAAAGGGTCCTTGACGACTTAATATTTATAGAGTAGACACACCAAGTGTGTTTGTCATAAATTACATTTTTAAAAGCCAAACAGCTCTTATAAGATAGTTTGTTCTTTCTGGTAGTCAGACAACTATAATTGTAAAAGAATGTTAAGAAGACTTAACATCTGTTCCCAAACTTAACACTCAGAATAGTTAACATTTAGGTTGATTTTACTAATTTTTAATATAAATGTATTTCAATAGTAATATCATCGAAACTATTTATATGATAGAGATTCTTGCTATATTTAGATTTTTATTGTTTAGAAAAATCCAGAAAGTAATCTTTCTTATTTTGGGATTATAGTAAGAAGGAAAGATATTGCCTTAAAATGTACTAATATTAATGTGCAGATGTACATCAGTGGTACTATGCTTGCCTAGCATGACTAGGGTCTTGAATTTGATCCCTAGCAGTGCCAAAGAACATAGAGTACCTAATATTTATATTATTTGAAATCAATTTTATAGGTAAAACTATCAATATAATAGGATTTTATACGTACATATAAAATATACACATGCATGCATGTTATGTATATGAATAAATATTTGAACGTACACACACATCCAGCAACTGGCCATTCAGTTACACATTGCTTATGGATAATTACCTGCCTATGGGCTATGACTTGTTTTAAGAGCTTGTCATTTCTTTCTTAGTCCATTAATTCCATGAGAGAGGAAATGTACTGCTGTGGAAAAAATGTTGAGTCGGGAGCCTCACGGTACAACTATATCACCTGCCTTGCGTTTATTTTTTTATAGTACTGCTATGAAGGTTAAATGAGAGCTTTCATATTAAAGCATCAAAATTACCATCCTACCTGGGGTTGACTATTAATATTGATTTAAACATCTTGAGTCATTCTCCATTTGATGCCAAAGCAAAGCAGTTTTGATTTTCTTGAACCTAAATCTACAATATTTGAAAATGTTCTCAATTAAAATTTATAATATTTCTTTTCACATTAAAATCATGATTATAATTACTAGTAACAATGAACAGTATCCTGTGGGACATCTCATCTGCATATTTCTCTCAAATATGAATATTAGCTAGTATCTGCTCACACAATAATGCACATATTATCTTATAAACATGAAGAAAACAATAGGCCAAACAGTTCAGTTTCAAGCACTCCAGTTTGAGGTTGAATAAACCTATATTTGCATTTATTTATTTCTGAGAAATATTTCCAAGAATTACTTCTGAGAAATCGTTTTGGAACACACTGTATTAAGTTCATTTAGGTTACTCACATCTCATACACACATAAGCAAAACTGCTTAAGCGCACAAAGGTCACAGATCCATTTACAGATTAAAGCCCCACACCTTTATTCTGCCTTTTACATTTTTGTTACTAAAATATTTTTGCCATTATTTTATTAAATATGTTGTAGAAAAGCAGGGGGCTAGGGTTGATACTAAGAAAAATCTTCCTAGAATGCAGTGGTAAAGACCACAGTCCTCACCCACTGGTGGAACATGGAGCCAGGCCTTAACCTCCTTCAAAGGGTCATTTGGGTGGGAACCAATATGAGCATGTGGCCCTGCTCTATATAATAGTTATGCACTGAGGATAGGGAATATTCTTATTATTTTAAAGATGTAAAACCAAAATTTCTGCAGAGAAAAAATACAGGGCACTGTGCATGGGGATATGGGCCACAGTAACATAGCATATCTAGCATGTTTGGACAATATAGATTTCTGCTTTAACAAGTACAAGGTGATACAGTGTGCTATATTCTCACAAACCATGTGGGACTGGATTCCAGAACATTCTCAGAACTGCAGTTTCTGGCTGTTATACTAAGGTAGAGTTCTGTGCTTACATGGTGCCTTCTCTTCTTGGGCTCAAGCTCTTGTTTGCTGGCTAACTGCATTCTTACTTAAGGTGGTCATTATAGAGAGAACTGCTCTGACATAGTCACTCCACTCCACCATGTGCTCTAGCTGTCTGTAAGCTGAGATAGAAAGACCTATCCAAACTATACTAAATCCTCCCTTAACAAGAAAACATTCAGTTCCAGAAGAGTCTGTTAGAATTACTGATGATTTACAGAGTGTAGTTCACTGACAGAACCTGACAGAAAATACTAGAGATACTAAAAAAATTTTTAAAGACTCTTTTAAAATGCATCTTATCTGTTTAAAAATAATAATACTTAGAAATAAAGTAACAAGTTTCTATTTAAAAGACTATTGACGGTGGTTTCCAAATCAGTGAACCTCAGCTGAGGTCTAGGGGCCTGCCATATAAAGCAGAGGCCCTAGACATCAAGATGAATATAAACATTCTCATTGGAAGCTGGGAAATGACCCAACCAGAACTTGCCATAACAAACCTGAGAAGAAGGACACTTGATGGCACATCATGTGATATCAAAGGTTCCAGAGGTCAATCATGAGTCACATTAATGGATGCTGCAAAAGAGTCTCAGATAAAATGTCCTGTGTTGTTACTGTTCCTGTGAACAGGGATAGGTGTCCACTCAGTAGGATGACGAAAACAAATGTACTTTATCCTTGGCCTTGCTTTTAACCCATGCCACAGAAAATTCCCTTGGGTAGATATTTCAGAGATGTAAAATTCACAGCTTCAAACTACACAACATAGAGGAAATAGAAGTTACAAGATATAAAAGTCAACTAGCATGACATAGAAGAATTATTCCAGTGTGGAAACAGGACAAGCATATGAGAAAGTATGATCCAGGAGGAATCAGTCTCAGTGGAGGGAGGGGTTGAGCAGCCAGATGCTGCTGATGCAGAGAATGAAGAGGAGAGTAGACAGAGGGCATCTGGATGAAGTCCAGAGAGACCAAGACAAAAACATTATGAAATAGAATTTTAGCAATACATATAACATGATCAGAGACTCTTACATAAACCCAGTTGGAGTGACAGAGGAGGGCAGAAAAGAATAGAGAAATACATGAAAAATACAATTGGTGAGAGTCTTTAGGAACTGCTGGCAGACAGCCCTGCAGTGATGGGGGAGATTCTCAAACTGCTTCAGAAAGCCTGGGACCTACCAATGATAGCGAAGATGCAGGACATAAACTGAAAAAATATTAAGAACCACTCTTCTGACATTTTTTTCCAAGCAACATTCCAGAAACATTTCTTGATGCACTCTAAACCTGGTTCTTTACTTACAGCTCCTGTCTTCAATGGCTTTCCCATCATCTCCCACAGCAAACCTTGACTCACTCCTGAAGCGTGTGGAAAGGTAAGCTCAGTAAAGTGCCCACAGAAAACAGCATTTTCTCTCATTTGGACTGCTTTATTGTCAGAAAAAAAGCCTTTTATCAGTAGTAATTCTAAGTAATTGTTGAACTGAGTGAGTGTGAGGTTGAACGGGTAAACTGAGTGTTTCTGTGAATATTTTCCTTATTCCACGTTGCTCAAATTATTCATTCTGTCAACATATTTATCTACTAAACTTTAATCATTGCATTACTTCTATATCCTGGACCTTAAGTGTTCCCTCCTGGCCATGTGACAAAGCTTGGTGCCCAGGACGACACTGTTGGAATGCAGTGGGAATATGAGGGGGTCTGGTAGGAGGCCTTCAGATCATTGAGGGTTGACCTGGAAGGGGACAGTACCCACAGGAACATGCACTGTTCTTTTCTCTGTTGTGTCCCAGACAGAAAAGGAGTGGTTTTTATATCATCATGTTATTGCCACATTGTCCCCTGAATGTACAATTCATCATGGCCAGTGGGTCTTGGGCTGAAACTGCTAAGGCTATGAGCGGCAGCAAGCCTTTGAGCTAAGGCTATGAGCGGCAGCAAGCCTTTGAGCTAAGGCTATGATCCTCAGCAGCTGATGATCTCAGGAGTGGATTACAAGAGCAGATAACTGACTGCTGCAAGAATGGTTATGTTTAGAACCATCTCCTTCCTTTGACACGAACTGAAGGGCAACGATCAAATGTAACCACTTGTCTTAATCCTCAAGGCCATGCACTGCAGCAGAAAGGTGACATGTGCTGCAAGCCTCATGCCTAAGAGGACAACAAGGAATCTGAAATCTAAGTTCTGCTTTCCTCACATGTATTTGCAGGAAACAACAAAGCTGGGTAACAAAAAGAGTCAGAAACCCAAACCTAACCGACCAATCAAAGCAGAGCTCGATGAACAAAGGTGAGTATTTATGAGACCTGCTGCCTTAGCCAAAGAACAATTTTCAGTGCTGACATGCTACTGGTAGCATGTAACAGATGAGGCAGACAAAATAATAAATACCAAATATAATGAGAGGTAAAGTGGAATGGCCCCCTAGCCTTAAAAATGCTCACGGAGAATAATGTAAACTGCAGGCCTTCATTCAACCTTATGAAATTTGATTCTATAGTAAGATTTTTTAAAATATACTTTTTTATTTTATTTATATGAGTACACTGTAGCTGTCTTCAGGCACACCAGAAGAGGGCATTGTGAACCACCATGTGGTTGCTGGGAATTGAACTCAGAACCTCTAGAAGAGCAGACAGTGCTCTTAACCACTGAGCCATCTCTCCAGCCTATAGTAAAAATTTTATTCTGTGCATTACACTGGCAAAAATTCCTGATGCTTACCATTGAAAATGAGTGACATCATCTTTAGAAAATTACTTGAGGGAGCAAAAATAATAAGCAGGCAACTTATGAATAGTAAAAGCTAAAGATTTCCTTCTAAGTGCTAAGCAAAATCAAACCCAGTTTCCAATTATAATGACAGCACTCCAAATATGTGAGGATCCCATCTGAAATACTTGCTAAGCTGTGCTTCCCTGTAGAGGCTTTTCTTGAGTGTCATTCACACTCAGCTTCTCAAAATGCTGAAGTGCTAAATTTAATTCTTAGGCAATTTAATTGAAAGTTACAAGATTTTCTTTCTCTTCTGTCCAGAAAAACAAAAACAAAAACAACAAGCAATAACCCAGAGAAATTCTGAAAATTTTTTTTTTTTTACTACTTTTGTGCTGTTCAGTCACTGGGCAGTGGATAAAACAAAGCAATGAAAGTAAGTGAGCTTTGTGGGTGACTTAGGCAGGCCAGGGACTCTCCTTCTACAGGAACACTGGCTCTGTGAGGAGAGTGCTGAGGAGGGGTGCTGTTTACTCACTGGTTGGAGGAGGTAGATGAGAGAGTCCTTTTGGATTATTATAATTGGCACAGGAGTGATGTGAGTGGCTTGGAAAAGGGTATTCACAGATGCCATGATCTGGTCAAAACGCCCACTGAGACCTCCCAGGGTCACGATCATGTCAACCTAAACAAGGAAAGTCAAATTAGAAGTCACGTATGTGAACAATGCAAAGCCGTGTAATACTATCAAATACCCAAACGGTGCTTTCAATACTATAATATTCTCTAAGCAAAACGGAAAGCATTCTTCAAGTCTGCTGTTCAAAAGAGAAAACAAGTTCCTGTTCACAGTCACTGAGCTGGAAAGTGGCAGAGCTGGCTGTCAAGATCTACTTGCTGGTAAAGTTTAGTCTTTACCATGTGCCTGTTAACCTAGCAAACCAGTGGGTCTCACTGTAGCACCTCATTCAAATGTTCCTTCAATGCAGACGGCTTCACTGATTTCTGACATGTCCATACAGTCAGAGGTCATTGACCAGTCATGAAGCAGAAAGAAAAAAAGCATTTAATTATGATATTGTGCAAAAACCTTTCATTCATTTTAAAACTTAGAGCAATAATCAATTTATATAAAAGCAGTTGCTTAAAGGGGAGTAAATTTTGGTTGTAAGTTTTAAATATATTAAAATTTAGATAACATGCAGTCTGAAATGGTGGCAGGACTTCAGAAAATTATCTATGTCATAAGCACCAACAGAGCCTATTTGGTTCTGAGAGGAATTAGAAGTAAGAGCAGCCTAAGAGATTGTCCAGTGTTTTGGATTTATATATGTAA
The DNA here is from genome assembly GCA_019843965.1 of Rhynchomys soricoides. Taxonomy (NCBI): domain Eukaryota; kingdom Metazoa; phylum Chordata; class Mammalia; order Rodentia; family Muridae; genus Rhynchomys; species Rhynchomys soricoides. Next base: position 3,865,996 of record JADRCH010000064.1, on the reverse strand, counting down.
TTTATTTATTAACTTATTTTATTTACTGTTTCTAAGCTCTGGTACTTTGCATAGTGACTAACACACATATAAAATATTCAAGGCTGTGATAACTAAATGAAAAGATTTTACACACACACAGAGAGAGAGAGAGAGAGAGAGAGAGAGAGAGAGAGAGAGAGATCACTGAAAGGAGAAATAGATGCATTCCATGAGTATATAAAAATAATAGTGGTATTCTATCACAACATCAAAATGTAAATTGCATGAAGAATGAAGAAATATTTGGGGTGAGCTTCCCATTTCTGTCCTTATCAGTGTTGGGAGACTGGGAATTTAAATTTGGATAAGATACTTCATGCTATAGCTTGCAGTTTCCAGTAATAGATTTAGAATGAGTCCTCTACAGTTCTGACAGTTAGATTTGGGACTTAGGGAAAAGTCCCAGATCTAAGGTAGGTATCCTTCGGACTGAAGGTATGAGTGATCTTTTGAGGAAAGCATGCACTCATTGTAAGCAATCCAACTACTATGTAAAGAGTCCCCTTCTGTTGGGAAATCAGTTAGGAAAACATTCTACTTGTGCATTACAGCTCTTAGAGTGAAACTACTGCAGTCCAGTTGAGTCAGGACTAGTTATGACTCTATTTAGAATGTCAGTTTGTTTTAAACTGAAGAGAAATGTACCAACATATCCCTACCCTGTGCCTAAAGTCACATGCGAAGAAGCTAGGCCTGATGGAAGAGTATTCACTATGCAGATTCTTGAATCTTTTTCAGGTTCTCAAGTTTTCATTAATACACTCTAGGCCTTGAGGGACCCCATAACCTTTAAGGCTGGAATTTAATTCCCATCTTCTGCAGTGGGGCAGCACAATGAATAAGTAATATCTGTAAATCAGTCGCTGAATTTTTCAGAAGCAGCAGCAAGATTCCTCTTCATCACTACTCATTTTCCCTGCAGGAAGTATTTAGCAAGGCTGATGAAAACCACCAGAGGAACAGTGCAAGCTGCAGGTGGGTATATGGGATCAGCTTTGGACTACTTCTCAAGATCTGTTCTTCTAGCTCTGAATGGAACATGATATTCAGATGAAGCAAAACAGATACTATCCTGATATTTATAAGATTGGCAAGGTCAGATGCACATCTCTGGGACAATGCCAATGGGCCAGGGTGTTCAATCTATAACAGGCCATATGTGGCCCATGACAACAAGTTCATTTTGGGCCTCCAAAGCCCTATGTATGTACTTTTAACATTATCCAGTCATGTTTGTGACAACCTTTGATATACATGTATGTCCCTCTGTCCAGAGGCCCATAAACCATGGCCAATTGGACAGTTTTTTTTGCAATTGAGTAGTCCATGTATATTTACAGAGGGAAGGACATGCATAAAGATACAAGAATTCAGAGAAAAAGTATTAGTAAAGAGCAGTGGCAAGAAGCAAATATGCAGGATGAGTTAACATAATCGAATTCCCACAGAATTGTGCTTTCCTACTTGACAATGGCTTTTAACTTGTTTGGAATTTCTAAGAAACAGAATGTGTGTGTACGTGCATACATGTGTATGGGCAGGTATGCATGCATGCATATAAACAAGCATATAGAGGTCAGAGGTCGATGTTGGGTGTCTTTCTGAATCATTCTCAACATTTAAACTTCAAAAGATTTATTTATTTTATATGTATGAATGTTTTTCCTACATTCCTATATGTGTAACAAAGGCATGCCTGGCACCCAAAGAGATCAGAAGAAGGTGTTGGATCCCCTGGAACTGGAGTTAATGTCGCTATGAGCCACCATGTAGAAACTGGGAATCAAATTCCGACATTCTGAAAGAGCAAGTACTCTAACCTGCTAAAAAATTTTGCCAGGCTTTCCACGTTATTTTTTGAGTCATGGTCTTTTACTAAACTCATAAATTTTGGCTAGGCTTAGCAAGAAGCTACAGGGATCTATTTTTGCAAGCCCCAACCCTGCTCAGGCCTAGAGTTACTCTACCACACTGCCTAGGTTTTACATGGCTACTGTTAATCTAAAATCAGTTCCTCATGCTTACAGAGGAAGCATTTTATACAATGAGCTCTACAGCAAAATATTTAGTGATATTTGAAAAACATTAACATGTCATTTTTATTACATCACATATATACAATTCATATATTTATGTTTTATTAATAAGCAAATGATAAACAAGAAAGACACAGATATTTATTAGTCATCCAACACTTGCTAGGAACTGTCCCAAACACCCAAGAATGTCAAGCTCCTTCCTTTATTGGGGTAACATTGAAATGGAAGAAAAACACACCACAGAGGTTTTTGAAGTGGATTAGCTACAATATGGCAAATGGTAAACGGTTGAGAAATGCATCTAAACCCATAGGAACAGGGGTTGCTTTATAAAGGTGAGCAGGGCCAGACTACACTTAGAATGAGGGTGGTAGTACAGACCCCAAGGACAGGGACAAGGCTGCCACAGTTGAATGGTGGGAGGTGCTTCTGAGAACAGCCTTCAGTAAGACTCCAGAGAATATATTACCCCAGGCCTTTTCAAGTTCTCAGTGTCCATTTGCTAGACCTGAATGAGAAATCGGTCAACAGCAGTAAAGAAAATCACTACAGTCTGAGAATCAGATCTGGGTATTTTTTTCCCCAAGTCCAAGTTTCTGTATCCAGCTGCTGACCTATCAGCCCTCTCCATATCCATCCCAAGTGCTCCAGACAAATCCCACAGCAGAATGATTGAGGTCTGTCTCACAGTTCCATATTATCTTCCCTATAGAACGAGGACCAAGCCACCAACACTTAAGAGGGAATGTAAGCAACCTCTCTATCTCCCATGAATTTTAACAGCCTCTAACAGTTACTGCTTTTATCTGTATTGTGTACAATCTACCTTAATTTAGTAACAAAAAGTATCAGGCTAAAATGTCAATCTTATCATGGCATTCTGCTCAAAACTACTCCACAGACTTAGTGATTTTTTACAAGGACTTACAAATGCCTGAAGGATGTTGAACATTTCTTTAGGTGCTTCTCGGCCATTCGAGTTTCCTCAGTTGAGAATTCTCTGTTTAGCTCACTTCCCTGAGTAGTATTCCATTGTGTAAATGTACCACATTTTCTGTATCCATTCCTCTGTTGAGGGACATCTGGGTTGTTTCCAGCTTCTGGCTAATATAAATATGGCAGCTATGAACATAGTGGAACATGTGTCTTTATTACATGTTGGAGCATCTTCTGGGTATATGCCCAGGAGTGGAATAGCTGGATCCTCAGGTAGTATTATGTTCATTTTTCTGAGGGTCCGCCAAACTGATTTCCAGAGAGGTTGTATCATCTTGCATTCCCACCAGCAATGGAGGAGTGTTCCTCTTTCTCCACATCCTCGCCAACATCTGGTTTCACCTGAGTTTTTGATCTTAGCCATTCTGACTGGTGTGAGGTGAAAGCTCAGGGTTGTTTTGATTTGCAGTTCCCTGATGACTAAGGATGCTGAACATTTCTTTAGGTGCTTCTCAGCCATTCGAGTTTCCTCAGTTGAGAATTCTCTGTTTAGCTAACTTCCCCATTTTTTGATAGGGTTATTTGGATCTCTGGCGTCTAGCTTCTTGAGTTCTTTGTATACTTTGGATATTAGCCCTCTATCGGATGTAGGATTGGTAAAGATTTTTTCCCAATCTGTAGGTTGCCATTTTGTCCTATTTACAGTGTCCTTTGCCTTACAGAAGCTTTGTAATTTTATGAGGGCCCATCTGTCGATTCTTGATCTTAGAGCACAAGCCATTGGTGTTCTGTTCAAGAACTTTCCCCCTGTGCCCATGTGTTAGAGACTTTCCCCCACTTTCTCTTCTATTAGATTCAGTGTATCTGGTTTTATGTGGACATCCTTGATCCATTTGGACTTGAACTTTGTACAGGGAGATAGGAATGGATCAATTTGCATCCCCAGAAAGGCAGCAACAGTGGCTATTGGCCTGACCCCCAGATACTCCTGGAGACTGATCCACCAACCAAAAAATACACATGGAGGGACCCATGGTGCTGGCCACATATGCGGCAGAGGAGGGTCTTGTTAGACATCAGGGGGAGGAGAGGCCCTTGGGCCTGAGGGTATTAGATCCCCCACTATAGGAGAATGCCAAGGAGAGAAGACTAGAGTGGGTGGGTGGGTGGGTGGGGGAATACCAGGACAGGGGAATGACAGGGGGAGGGGGAGGGAATAGGGAGATTCCAAAGGGGAGATCTGGAGAGGGGAAACATTTGAAATGTAAATAAAGTAGATAAGAAAAGAAAGAAAATAATTATGCCATCATTAAAATAAAATAAAATAAAATCAAAGCAAACAAAACAACAACAACAAAACAACAAAAACCAAATGCCTGAAGGACTTGCTCTCTGGCCATTTCTGTGATCTTACCCTACTCTCTTTCCTGCTTCTTATCTTCTCTACTCCAAGAATACTTCCCTTGTCTCTCTTACTGCTTACACAGCATCCTTCCTATTTCAAATACTTTGCACTTGCCACTTCTTTTCTAGAGCACATTATCCCTAGATACTTATTTGATAGCTTTACTTCCTTTACTTCATATTACTATAACCCTCAAACCGTTCATAATACAATGCAATGCTAAACAGTTTAGCGACATAGTATGTCCTGTAGTCACTGCCAGAAATAGACTACCCTTAACATGAAGGTCTTTCTATCTCTAGTACTTAGAATGTACACAAGCAGCCAGTATGTGTTTGTTGAACAAAAGGATGAGTGAAACAAAAACAGGATAGCAGTAAAAGAGATCATCAGATGTAAGTGCTGGAGGGAAGGAAGAATGGGACCAGGGTGCAAGTGGAGAGGGATAAAATAGGGATTGTGGAGAGTTTTCCATGGTGGTATAGACACAGTTAAGATATGTATATGTGGACAAAATGGAGTCAGTGTGGGAAGAAGACAAAGGAGGACTCAAAGAAACCAGATGTGGGTATAATGGACCGAGCATTGGAAATACATGGAATTTGCCATGTTTACACAGTGTTGTTGACAAGTATTATTGACAAAAGGGTTGGCAATTGAGAAATTAATGTCACTAATGCATAGCAATGGGCAGTAAGAGAGATTATCTAGTGACAATTCTCTACTGCTTAAAATTTCAGCTTCTTATTACTTTTTGTGTTTATGTCATATAATTACATGTTTGTAATCGCATCCATACACATGCCAGCAAACACTGTGCTCTCCCTTTTAATATAGTGAATATGAAAAAATAAGACAATCCTGACTGATTTATAGATGTCTCTTATCCTCAGGTGAAGATCCTTTACAAGGATCTTATTAGTTAGCAAGATGTGGTGGCTTTTCAAAGGTCATTACATTTAGTAAAAACCTATCTCAAAATCCTGTGTTACCACATCAGTGAGCCAACTACAGTATTGATATCTGAATAGCCAGCAAACAGCAGTTTGGGATGTAGCTGAGGGTCTGAACTAAATTTTCTAGCATGTTTTTAAAGATTTCTTTCACGTCTATCCCCTTGTAATGTTCTCATTTTCTAACATTCTAAGTTACATAGTAGTGGAAACTGTTTTGTTTTGAAAAATGAGTGGAAAACTGGGCTCTGCTTTAAATGTCTTAACAGAGCCATGGCACGGCTAGCTGAGAAGTATATAACACTAGGGGAAGATGCGATTTTACTTTTCTATTAAGGCAATAAAAGCCTTTCTGTAACCAAATGACGAGTTTTTCTCTCTTTGACCTCAAAAAGACTTAGATACAGCATGCACCATCTCCTGTAAGAACAGTTACTGTCAGCGTATTTTAATTACATTTACTTTCTAGAAATTGAATTCTGGGGATGCATAAATGGGCAGTTTCCTTGTGGCTCTCCCTGATACGGTGATCATATAATTTAATGTACATAGTGAGACCTTATGGAAGTAAAAGCAGATATTATAAATAGTTACTGTGAAAATACAGAAATAGGGACTTTGCTGTATAAATTAAGACATGCATTCTTTGCCTCTAGACAGGAAGGACCAATGGGTAGCAAAGTCAAAACCAAACACATGGGTTTATTAAGTCAGCTTACTTGGCACACTTACCAGTATTTAACTTTTAAAGATCTATACTGCACAATGATGAAAATTATAGTTAAATTATACCACATTATAATTTGAAAATGGAAGTACAAATACCATCCACAGACAAAAGAATTGGGCTAAGAGAAAGCAAACAAAATAATTAGAGCCAGGATAGTCTAATGGCGATTACAAAAACCAAAAGAAAATATTTTAAAGCAAAACAAAACACTTAAAATACATGTTTTAATAAGGGTATAAAATAATTCTAGTGACTGGCATGAAACAAAATAAGAAGGCAGAGAAAGTGAAGGTTTTGGCTGCTCTGGCCACAGCACAGGATACACTGACAAGTGGAGGACTGACAGCCCCAGACATCAGGGATCCTACTGTATCTCACCCATCTCAGGGTGTGGCACAGCGAATGCAGCCTGTATGGGTATGTAATAAACAATACTTCCAACAGTGCTTTAACACATACAGAATTCTCAATTTTTCTTTAACAATTCTAATTCTGTCCTCCAATACCATAGATTTGATGAATGCATGAACATTTCTGCATGGTTAACCATACAGGCCCTTGCCTAGATAATACATAAATAGTGACCTGTATAAAAGCTAAACAATCATCTATGTAGTAATGATAGTTTCTTTTACCATCACAAGACTGATTTTGCCAAGGTTCTGCTTAAAATTAAGTTTCAGTTTTTCAGAGTCTGTAAGATTCCCTTCCAGTGGTGTATCTTAGCTAAGTCCTCAACTCATACCCTGCAGTTAAATTCCACAAATATTTCACTTCTCAGAAAACCCCACAAGTTTGTAATTCTCTAGACCATGACCTTTCCCCTGCTTCCTTCAAAAGGGTATGATTAGTAATTACCAAGGATGACTACTTCATTACCTTTCTGGATAAAAAGTAGGCTTCATTGGACAGGTACATTGTGAAACATGTTGTTGATAAGAATTCCCTGGAAAAAACAAGCGAGCAAAAACAACAAACAAACCTGCTGCAGTTGGGTACAACATACACACACACACACACACACACACACACACACACACGCGTGCGCGCGTGCGCACGCGCGACAGTGGGAAGGGACTTGAGAAGACGGGATCTGATAGATGGAACAGGATAACAAAGAATAATGGAAGGGACTTTGCTCCAAGAGCATTATGTGCATACTCATGAAAGTGTGGAAGAAGAAATGAAACAAAATTAAGAAGAAGGAGCTGTCAGAGTGTATCTGAGCTCAGAATGATATAAGAAATGAACATAGGAAAGTTTGAGCAGTATGTACTTCCCTCAGTTCATGTGGCACCCAAGTCCAAGATGAAAAGGCCCCACTTTTGCTAAGGAACCTCTACTGGTTTGTAGATGGCTATTCACATGGCAGAGAGCAGAGAGCCAGCCTAGGTAAAGTTAGCCTGTCACCCATTCTACCAGACTTCTGCTGTAGCGTGGGTGACAGCATGTGAGACAATACAAACACAATGGTACTTGCTCTAACAGATAGCATATTCTCCAATCAGAGCTGGATCACATAAAATTTACTTTTCTCAGTCAACAACATTTAGCAGAGTGACTAAGACACATATTAAATATTTATATATGAATACTTTTCTGATGACTCAAGACAGAAATAAACACACAAAAAACTCAACACTAAATATACACTTTAATGCTAATTTCTAGGTTCCTATTTTCTGAAACCCCTGATGGAAAAATTAAGTTTAATCTTCAAAAAACTTTGCAACTAATTCATGACTTACTGTCATTCAATCCAACCAGAAACTATTTTTTTTTAAAATTATCATGTGATGGTTTTTGTTGGGAGTACCATTACCTGGAGGTGCAAATTCTTGCCTTAGAGATCACAGATTCTCTAAAAGCAAACCTGAGAAACTGGTCCTAATGACTGCGATGACCTTTCCCCTCCTTGAACTCTACATATACTGTGTAGAAAGGGATAAGTTTTCCTACTTGCATCAACTCTTCGCACTCTGTGTCGATATACACTGATATTTGTTATTTGTGTTCTTACTGCTTTTAAACACCCAGGCAGCACTTTGGATTAGATACATAACAGTGTATGATGGCCGAGCTCACTCACACAGTACTCAATGCTTCCTAAAACTTACCCTGGAAAGGGCTCATATCTTACAGGCAAACATATCAAAGCCAGCTGTAGTAAGGATGCTGTGCTTCCCCAGGAAGGGCCCTTGCACTCTCATATTTCCTTGATGGGGTGAACCAGTTTGCCAAGCAATAGCAATGAGATCTCTCAAGATACAATAGTTTTTTCTTAAAACACAACAAATATGGCATCTCAGAAGATGTAGAAATGCATTGTTTTGCCTTCTTAATGTAAATATTCTAATGGATTCCAGGAGCGATGGATTTACATTTCCACTATCTGGAGTGAGTGGCAAGGAGAGCTGAAAAGAATACAACAATCTCTCATGAGTCTTAAAAAATATTTTTGCATAATTTTATTCAACTTAACTCTGCTGAAAATTAAAGGCTTAGTGGAGAAGAGTCAGAAATATATTTATGTGAGTAAAATGACAGTAATAAGAGATTGTATGAATAAATGGCATGAATATCATAAAGCCTATTGGAGATAATTACAGTGTCCAAACCTCTCACCCTCAGGATAGGGAAAAAGAATTCCAAAGTATTCTTGTAAATTAAAAACCTTGGAGAAATGGGAAGTTGTATCATTCATGGTTTGCAATGTTGACATCATAGCAATCTTCCCATGATAGTTATTCAGTTGATATTGAAAACATATAACTTATGACATATTCCTAAGTTTTCAGTGATTGGAAGTCGACTTAGAAAGGTTATTACAATTGATGCTATATAGATGTTGCCCACTGAGGCTAAATTACTGACTAGTAGACAAATGAAAAGCTGAAAAATGTGTTTTTGAAATCCTAGTAAACATATTGAAAATTTTTACAATGGCTAAAAATTCTCTAACATGCACACTGCTCTCCTCAAGATAAATATCTGATAGGACTGTCAACTTGCACAGTCTCTTTCCCTTTCTGTGGAAACTTGGTTGTGGGTCCCAGAGAATAAAATGTGTGCTATCTTTCTTCATTGTCATAGCTGTGCAGGTAAAGAAAAGGTGCTGAGTCCAGCACAGCTGCATAAATTGAGGTGCCATGCCGTTGATTCCCATGGTCCCCACAGTTGCCTATGACTGCTGTTGGCCTGAAGCTGATCTGCTGTCTTCTATTTTACTTTCAATCTCTCTTTCTGGGGAATATATTTCCATTAGTCAGACCTAATACATAATTAGGTCATAATTATACATGTATATTAGGTCAATTATACATATATAATTCCATAATACAGGGAACAGATGCAGTCCTCAAGAATGAGGAATGGAAGTATTCATGAGGCTGTGGAGAATGAGGAATAGACTCTCTGCTTGGACTTTAGGGCCATGGGAAAGGAGCTAGACAACATAACCACAGAGGCCATAAAAGCCCACATGGTCCTTTGTAGACATAGTTCATTGCTAGACTTGACCTTGATTTTGGAATCATGAGGAAGCACATGTACCTTCCGGTTCAATGACTATTGCATTAATTAGCCAGGGTAAACTTGGGGACATCAAGGATAGAGAGGTAAAGTGGTTGCAGGAAGAAAAGGCATGGATAGGAAAAGAAGGAATCTATAAAACACAAGCAAATGAAAGATGGGTTTATTTTATAGGAGAAAGGAATGTATATGATTTAGAAATAAGTAGTTTTAGAAGGAGAGTGCACGAGTCTATGGAATTGCTAGGATGAAGAAACAAAGATTAGAGCATTAAAGAGTAATGTACAAACATATAAAAAGCTAGTACCTCGTTCTCCTAGCTACTTGAAGGATTTGAGATGACAATGCCTAGAGAGTTATCAGAGAGAACTAGCTGCTCTACTTGCATAAAATTGAAAACTTTGTAAGAAATCATTTTAACTTAAGTAGTCTGTCATCTGTCTGATTTTACGTGAAAACAGTTACTAAAGACTGCTGTCTCCTGTACCAGGAAACTTCAAGAGCTGTGCCTAGCTACCCATGAAGATCAGGCTGTGTAAAAACTATCAGGAAATGGGCTTCTGCTTTTTGTTTAGTTTCTGTTTTAAGGAAGCAAGGTTTGAGACTAATGATCCAGAATTCATAAAATGTATATAAATTTGAGAATTTCCAAAACATATTAATGATCAAAACCTTGATGGTGTAGTTTTAGTAAATAAAAAAGACTGGGTCCAGGCTCACTGGAAAAAGCAAAAGAGTGGGAAGGGAGAAGGTAAAAGAATAAGAAGGGAGAAGGAAGAGAGGAGAAGGAAAATGATGAGAATTGTCGGTCAAAGAGAGAGCACTTGAACTGACAGCTTGCATCCACTACTGACTCTCAGTCATTATTGAAACAGCACTGCTACCATTCCTGCCTCTGTCAGGATCCTCCTCACGCTGAGACAGCTAGTTTTTCAAACCATTTGGAAGTTTGCTGACTCTGGTCCCGCAGATCTATGTTTTTTCATATGTGGTCATTTGGAATAGCAATGAGACCACCCTGCATCATGATCACTTCTTCTTACCCCTTAGTATTTCTTGCTTTGCCTCGACCATAAAATAATGCTTAGCTTCATATGCCTATCTAACATAATACCTCAAATGCCGGGTTTCAACTGCTGGATGAGTAAGAACAGGCTTTTGCAGTGTTTTTCATGCATTATTTCCTCAATGCTTACTAGTAGAAAAATTTCCTCACTGGTTTTGTGTAGTTTATACTGGGCGGCTATCAGACTTGCTGTAGCATCATCATTTGACATTGTAAGTAGGTAGAATATTAATAGCTTATGTTTCTACCAGTAAGAATAGCATGTTTTGGTAGCAAATTTGTACTTGGTATTAGCACTTTGATTTCTAGATATGAGTTGAACCATTTTATAATGTCAAATGAAAATGTCACTGCAGTGACACTAATTACTTAATTCTTACTTCTTGTAGTGCAGTTAGTTTGCATACATATTAATCCATGTGAATACAATATTTATCATGTTGTAATGCTTAGATCTACATTGAAGATATTCACAATGCTATTTACCATTTTGCTGAATAGTCTCCATATGAGTTTCATAGTAAATTTATAATCTGGACTAGAATATTTATTTGATAATAATTTTCTACTGAAATGTTTTATTTCTATAAATGAAAGTCAGCATCCTTAAGGTTAATTTTATAGGTACCTGAAATAGATCAAAAGGTTATCAATACAAGTTTAGACAGTACTGTTTTCTAATGTGTTATAGAGTATCTTGATTCAATAGTTTACAGTAGGAAAGATATACATTCATGTGTGTTAAGATGGGAAGGTACTGAGAAGAGAAGCAGGTGTGCTGCTCTATCTATTCCACATATGTAGACTTGCTGCTATGGACAGTGCTCTGACCATGAACACTACATAGAACTGCTCTTAAGAAAGAAGAGCACCAGGGACACCGGAAAGCATTTGCTACTTCCACCTCCAGAGCAGGGTGGAAAGGGAGCATCCAGGAGTCCATCTTCTGTTACTTAAATGGAATGTTCTGAGACAATAATGCTCATCAGATAACATAAAGAGAATATACTTAGGCAGAAGGAAAGAAGGAAAGAGTCATGGATCTCCCCTGATCATTAATGAATCACCACTGAGGATACAATGCTCTGCATATGTACCTCTGTGACATGTTAGAACATCATTTCAGGATTTTCAGGCATGACTTTGTAGCTATACAAAAGTCACTTTTTATATAGCTCTTTTTATATGCCTCTTTTCCTGGTGTTGGTTTCTGAATCTTCACAATGGTATAAAATTCCTTTCCATACAAGGCCCTTTGTCTTCCTGAACCTATCCTCACAACCACCAAAGATGTCACTCAATACATTAAGAAAAAATTCCATCTGGCAAGTGAGTCATGAAGCTGAGATTCCTGGTAATCAGATAAACATAACCTTTGTTCTGGGGCCTATAAGCACACACTTCTATTCTTGCAAGAATGAATTAGACTGCCACAGCCTCTAAGGTAGGACACTTTTTTATGTCCCTAGCCCATCTCCCAAACCACTTCAAAGCACTAGGGTTATCTATTTTCTCTTGTTGCACAGTACTATAAAACAGATTTCTGCTCTCTGTGAAAGAGAAACAGATTTGAGTTCCTCTTTGGAAAGCCTCAAAAATGATGTAGGAAACAATATGTTAGTACCCGATGGCCAGAAACTCCCCATCTCCTTGCATCCTTGTCTCTTACTCAGTCTATACAGCATTTGTCCCAATTACTGTGGCACTTGACAAAGAAAACAATGCTGGTTCTGTACAAAAGCGTGAGGATTGGTACACATGGACAAATTCATATTTCCACATTCCTTTCTAGAAGTTCATAGGAAATTACCTATTTAAGCTCATAGCATTCCTTTGAGGTAGATAGGCCAAGACCCCCAACACCCACTTCCCCCAAAGATGGTCAAGCATGTAGCACTTGTCTTACAAACACTGGCTTAGTTACATAGTTGCTGTTGGAAAGTACAGGGCCTTCTAGCACTTTGTTAAGACATTGTTATCATCAAGTTTACAATGGCAATGCCTTATAAAGCAATCAGTATATTTTGGGTTCCTCTTGACATGTACAAGTAACTTAAAACACAGAAAGAGATGGGAGTTCCAGAAGGAACAACTCATACATTACAGAACAAACTTAATGTAAGATCATGATACTTTTAAGTTACATACAACACACATTGTATCGAAATCCTATAAGATAAAAGAATAATGTTATATAGAGAGATATACAGATCCATATATAATACATCACCATATAAAATATATTATATATTGTTATAATATAATATAATGTAAATATTGGATATACCCATGGTAATTACCATGCATTTCTAAAACAAGCATTTTCAGTTACAATGGGACAGGATCTATGGAATCAGGATGGGCTTTGAAAATTAAAGCTGGCAATGATGTTTAATAACATTTGATAACAAGGCTTACTATATAGGATTCCTCCAAATTTGACCATGTTCATATTTATGGAGCTCCTACATGTTCCAGGTACAGTTTGGTTAGAGTGGACATAAAATGGGGCTGGTACACATGAGTACCCGTTCATATGAAGTATACATTCTACCATTTAAAGATTTATTAAAAATTCCTGAATGTAAAGTACTTCATATGTCACTGTGCTAAGGAAATAACAGAGCAAGGAAGAGTATAAGGAAAACTGATCCAGTAGACTAGAAAGGAGGAGTGAGGAGTTCTGCTTACCTAGAGAGGCAAGGAAGCCCTTGTTCCTATGAGCTACATTCTACTTTCTCATTACAGAGAATTGTCATTACAGTTTTTCCTCAAATGAGCAGTGAAAGAATGACGCAGACACAGGTTGTATATCTACCTGCAGTTGGTGTGCAGCATCTACTATACACCAGACTTACTCCATGGCTACCTGTTTGTCTCCTGTATTAGGCTGGAGACTATTAGAGGTCATAAGTTACCATATGACTCCATTATAAGTTAAATTACAAGGAATAAAATTGAGACTTATATAGCTGTTTACTATCACATGGCCAAACAGAGGTCCAAGAACTTGAGCACCTAGATTCTAGTTATGATACTGTAAGTACTAGTAGCTTAGAAAATTTTAAATTATAATTGTTACTTTTATAATAAGTATACTCATAATTAGCAATAATGAATATATGCAAGATATGAGAGATTCTATCCATATGTTTGAGAAGAATGAAAGCTAGCAGGCATCACAGAGTGAACGTGCAAGGGAAGGTCATAGAATCCTCTAGCATGTGTACCCATGCCACTAGAAACACATTTAGTCATTGGCCTAGTTTTCACAAATACATAACAATGGGAGACAATTAATGGTTTAAAGCAGATGCACAATTAATATGTAGTATGTGGCTTTTCAGGAAAAGGAGGGACTAAAAAGGGGGAACAAAACCTAACAAAATAGCTCAGCTAATGTAGCACCAGTAAGACTGCAACGAAAATGCTGTGTGCAAGAGAAGGAAGCCAGGGGACTTTACGCAAGTATGATTAACCATTGTGTAGCAGGGGACTTTACGTAAGTATGATCAACCATTGT
>JADRCH010000064.1:3730771-3851782 GCA_019843965.1 Rhynchomys soricoides | reverse complement strand
AACCATTGTGTAGCAGGGGACTTTACGTAAGTATGATCAACCATTGTGTAGCAGGGGACTTTACGTAAGTATGATCAACCATTGTGTAGCAGGGAACTTTACGTAAGTATGATCAACCATTGTGTAGCAGGGGACTTTACGTAAGTATGAGCAACCATTGTGTAGCAGGGGACTTTACGTAAGTATGAGCAACCATTGTGTAGCAGGGGACTTTACATAAGTATGATCAACCATTGTGTAGCACTAAGGTAGCTTAAAGGTGTATACAGGTGGAGTGTGGCAGTGCCGTTGAGTAAGATAAGGGAAATGAGATATTTTGAGCAGGATGATGAATTTTGTTTGACACTGAAGTTCCTCTGTCCTGCTGTTAGCTAATAGAAATATGGTTTTGTGTTTTTTGGAGTAGAGCAATAGATTAGGATATTGGTACAGAAGTGGTAACAGAAGACAAGGGACACAGGAGAAGGAACAGGAGGCAGAAGTGAAACAATGTCAACACCAAGAGACATGAGAAAAGAGGGATGATGAAGTGTCATGAGAAGGCCACCAGGCCACCTAAGGAATGCAGAAATAAAGAGCAAACTTTCTGAGTCTAACTGGTTACTACACCTCCTAAGGCTGCACCACATGTGGTGGAGCTCCATTTATATCCTTTGGGGATATGGAAAGATAATGAAGTCCTGGGCTACTCTTCCAGTTTAAATGTCTCCAAGTGTCAAACTAAGATTTCCCAACAGAGTTCTCATCTAAAATATTCATCTAAACATGACACAGAGAATCAAATGGGAAACATTCTTAGGACATTCTTTAAAGTGAGTGAATCCATTCACTGTTGATTTTCCTGCATCTGATAAGCACCCTTCTTTTCAATGCTGTGAAACATATCACATAACCTGTGCTAGGTTCTATGGAAATGATACATTTAAGCCCAGGGTACATTTCTTCCAGTAAAGTTACAAGGGTAATGCAGATTTGTACTGTCTTAGTCAAGATTTCTATTCCTGCACAAACATCATGACCAAGAAACAAGTTGAGGAGGAAAGGGTTTATTCAGCTTACACTTCCACATTGTTGGTCATCACTAAAGGAAGTCAGGACTGGAACTCAAGCAGTGCAGGAAGCAGGAGCTGATGCAGAGGACATGGAGGGATATTATTTACTAGGTTGCTCAGCTTGCTTTCTTATAGAACCTAAGACCACCAGTCCAGGGATGGCACCACCCACAATGGGCCATCCCCTCTTGATCACTAATTGAGAAAATGCCTTACAGCTGGATCTCATGGAGGCATTTTCTCAACTGAAGCTCCTTTCTCTGTGATATCTCCAGCTTGTGTCAAGCTGACACACAAAATCAGCCAGTACATGTACTTTACCTAGTTATTCTGTGTTATCATCTTATAATCGTAGAATATTAGTTACAACTAGTACTGAAGCTGTTCATGTCCAACTGTCCACATTCCACCATCTGCCTATCAATGCTGTTTTTCCAATTTAAGATACACACTAAGACACTACATTCTTTGTCATATATTCTTAGTCTTTTCTGATTTGTGATAATTTCTCATCAGACAACAGACAGACTGACAGGCAATATTACATTTTGTTTCAGATCTTGTTAAAGATATTGGCTCCTTAACCTTACCAGACCCAGTTCCCACTATAGTGGGAATGAGGTAAATGTCTATATACTGAGTTCCCAGTATAAGGGAACATATCAACCCCTTTTCACATTTTGCTCTGGAGGCCAAGCAGGGGGGTTAATTATGCTCAGGGCCTTAGGTCTGGTAGGGTTTTAAAAAAGCCACATGCAGACAGTTGGGTAGCTATGAAGCTCTCAGGGAGGACCATGGGTCCTCCTAAATTCCAGTGAATAAGTCTTAAATTTCATTTTCAAATGAAGTACTTTTTCAAACAAGACATCATAAAAATAATTTAAACCTAAATCCAATATAGGTGATTAATGCCTGTAACTAGTCTAAAATACACAGTACTTGCTGATGCCAAAGGGCACTGTGCCTATATGCATGAAAGAGTTTAAGAGAAGGACAACCTATAATTCTTAACACAGGTCTCAGGCCTCAAGGCAGTGGACAATTCCAATACAGACATAATTAAATAATACAAAATTATCTTAGGTTAGTTTTGGTAGGATAGTTACAGGTCATCCTGGAGTACAGAGTGATGTCCTATCCCAGAAAAAGAAATATATGTGTATGTAGATATAAAAATATAGCAGCAATTAAAGTAATTGAAACTACTGTCCTGAAGTACCAGTAAATGCCTTAAATAGACATATACTGTTGTTTTTAGTGTCTTAAACTGTAAACTTATTTCTGCTTCTTTCAAAGAATGTGCACACCACCTTTTTGGTGCTTGGACTCTCAACTTTTAATGTTTCCTACTGAATAGCATGGTTTAGATACTAAGTGTTTAATCACTTGCACACTAGAATGTAAGTTTGTTTGAAGAGCATTCATATCAGATATCATCCTGATAATGAATTATTCAAGACTCCATTATAGATAAGGAATACTGCCCAATGAAAGCAAAGCATTAGAGTCACATGTATAAGAGAACCCTTCTGTACAGTAATGGGACTTGAGGACAGATGGGTTTGAAATAAAGATAACTCATGGGATTTGTCTTCAATTAATCCCATATTCTAGACAGTAAACCCCTTCAGGTTAAGAACAGAGTTGAATCCAATATTGCAAAGTTCAATGTTGCACAGTACAGCTCTAAGTTCAAGTGCACTGGGTACCCCATTTATCTACACTACAATTAAAATTGTATTCAGCAGCAGGATCTTGTACCTTCTGTTATAAATTGGTGACAAATTTATCTCTACAAATTATTAGAAGGAAATCAAGTAGAAAAATGCATTTTATTAGGAAAAGAGAAGCCTAAAGGATTATATCTTATACTCATATAGATATTTTAGGTAGAAATTTGTAAAAGCTGTCATGAACTCATGCTGGGATAAAAGGATGGACGAGGGGAATATTGTATTATTTTCTTCTCTAATGTTTACCTCTTGCTAATTCATCAAATAAAAAAATCTATTCCAGGTTTAAAAAAATCCAATAGAATCTCACAGGAACTGTACTTCTTCAAATTGAATCCATGGAGATACAATAGTAACTGGCAGTGAAAGAGGACAGCACAGCAGTATGCTGGAAGGGGGGTCACATGGATGTGGCTTCTGCCTCAACATGGGTCATTGTACAGTGCCAACCCTTTTCTCCTATGGCAAGGTGAAATAATATGCCTATGTGATGAAATGAAGGGAAATGAATGACAGCAGCATTGTGACAAGGCATATGATGATTGATAGGACAAACAGAGCTGGGATCCTGAGAGCATCAATCCAATACACAAACTAGCAAATAGATGACTAAAGAGAGATTAGATAATACAACATGCAAATCCTGGATCGAGGGATAATTCATAATCCAGGAGGAGAATGAACAAAATACTGCTTCATCCAGCTATTCATAAATGTGAAACATGTAAAAACCTATGAAAATACTGTACTTTTTAAGAAAGATTTATTTTATGTATATGAGTACACTGTAGCTGTTTTCAGATGCACCAGAAGAGGGCATCAGGTCCCGTTACAGATGGTTGTGAGCCACCATGTGGTTGCTGGGAACTGAACTCAGGACCTCTGGAAGAGCAGTCAGTGCTCCTAACTCTCCAGCTCCAATACTGCATTTCTTAGTTTAATATTTTTACACTGCCCTCGGTCACAAGAAGTTGAAAGTTCAGACAATGAATGTTCACTGGAGGGCAGACTACTATCACTGTGCTTCACAGCCTGAATGATAGCTACCTCAAGAAGTTTTCATCATGAGCAACATAGTCGTTAGTTTATATAACCATGCTTCTGTGTGTGTGTGTGTGTGTGTGTGTGTGTGTGTGTACACAAGGTGCATGTACAGTTGAAGTTAGGTGTTTTCCTTAATCACCATCTACTTTATTTTTTGTAACATTGGCCTCTCTCTCTGACCCTGGATCTCACTATTCAGCCAGGCTGTCTGGCCTGGATTCACCTGTTTTTGTCCCTTTAGTGCTGGAATTATAGATGCATATCAACATAACCTTGCTTTTACATGGTATTGAGGATCTCATTTAGGTCTTCATGCTTGTGCAACTATCTGAGCTATCTCCCCACTCACTAAGTATACTACTTAAAATACTAAAACAATAATCATCTCCTCCACCATAAGCTTCTCGAACTGTCTGCCACAGGTCCACTGAAACCGAGGAGGCTCGGAAGAAACCATCCCAACATATTCATACCACTCTACATATTGAATATTTAAATTATAAACACATAAAGAGTTGGTACAAAAAGATGCCTCTGATCTTCACATTTTCTCTTAAAAGTAAACATTCAGTCCCTGTGTAGTAGAGGCAACAGCTTATCTTCAAAGGTGGGAAGACCCTAAATGGTGTTGGTTGAAATAATGTCTTGCATAATTTAGTCATTTTTCCATGACTAATATTACTAGTCCATTACAGGGCTAGCAAAGCACATCCATGCCTTGATTAGCATTACTTCCTCCTGAAGTAGATGACAACAAATAGAGATCCAAAGCCAAACATTGTGCAGAGAGTGAGAGATCTTGGAACATGAAGCCCTAAATGGGATGCTTTCATGAAATTCTCTCCCCTCAGGGTTCAGAGAACCCTGTGGAAAGTAGGGCAGAAAAAGAGCTAGAGCTAAAGTGGATGGAGGACACCAAGAAAATAAAGTCCTCTAAATCAACAGGATCAAAGCACATAACTCACAGAGACCAAGGCAGCATGCACAGGGCCTACATGGGTTTGATTGAGATGGGGGTCCAAGAGCTGAAAGGAGAAATGGACACACACCTTTATCTCTAACCAGAAGCTAGCTCCAGTTGCAAATAAAAACCAGAGTTGTTTCATTATAAAAACTACCCTTAAGGGTAGTCCCATGCCCAATAGTAGATGGCTGCCACAAAATGAACTTAATGGCATCTTTGTCTCAAATGCTCAGGTAGGGTGTTGTTTTAACCCTACAGGTACTTTATATAAACATTATGGAGTCCAGTTTTTTGTTTTTATAGGATTCTTGTGTGTATCCTTCTGTACGTAAATGTGTTTCTTATACTTTATCTTTGACTCCTTTTCTTGCCTGGTTGTTTTGTCATATTATGGTTTATTTACTTGTTTTGTTTTATCTTATTGTATTTTATTTTATCATTACTCCTTACATGGCTGTGTGTTTTCTAATGGGAGACAGATAGGTCTGGATCCAGATTGCAGGGGATGTGAAAAGAAACTGGAGGAGTATGGTGAGAGGAAACAATAATCAGAATGAAAATAAAATCACTATGAAAAAGAGCCATTTTCAATAAAAATATATTCTTTTTTTTTATTTTCATATTTTATTTACATTTCAAATGTTTCCCCCTTTCCAGATCTCCCCTTGGGAACCTCCCTATTCCCTCCGCCTGCCCCCTGCCACTATGGGGATATTCTCCAACCCACCCACCCACCCACCCACTCTCGTCTTCCCTCCTGGGCATTCTCCTATACTGGGGGATCTAACACCCTCAGGCCCAAGGGCCTCTCCTCCCCGAGATGGATAACAAGACCTTCCTCTGCCACATTTGTGGCCAGAACCATGGGTCCCTCCATGTGTATTCTTTGGTTGGTGGATCAGTCTCTAGGAGTATCGAGGGGTCAGGCCAGTTGCCACTGTTGCTACCTCCCTAGGGCTGCACATTCCCACAGCTCCTTCAGTCCTTTCTCCAAGTCCTCCATCTGGGACCTCACACTCAGCTCTACTGTTGCTGCGAAGTGACTCTTGGGTATTTCAAACTTTTGGGATAATAACCACTTAACAGTGAGTACATACCATGTTCATTCTTTTGTGACTGTGTTATCTCGCTCAGGATGATATTTTCAAGATCCATCCATTTGTCTGCGAATTTCATGAAGTCATTGTTTTTAATAGCTTCATTGTAGTATTCCATTGTGTAAATGTACCACATTTTCTGTATCCATTCCTCTGTGGAGGGACATCTGGGTTGTTTCCAGCTTTTGGCTATTATAAATATGGCTGCTATGAACATAGTGGAACATGTGTCTTTATTATATGTTGGAGCATCTTCTGGGTATATGCCCAGGAGTGGAATATTCTTTGTATAGTCCATTACTTAAGTAATTGGTTCTAAATGCTACTTTGGGGTTTCACGTCTCTACAATGATTCTCATGCTATTCAAAGTTTGTGTTAAATAAATGTGTATGCTTTTCTTCTATTGATTCAGCTCATGTTAATTTAATTCTCAGTCCTGAGACCCTGAAGAATAGATATGGTGTTTCCTACCTTTCCCAAGTTATCTGTCCTTGCTTCATGGTGCAGAGATTTTAAACTTACTTTCTTCTTTTGCTGCTTTTTGCTCCTATTTGCTCATCGCAGCCTCTCTGATAAACCTTGCATTAACTGTCCTATTCTTTATGTTCATAAAACATCAGACTCACTAAATATAGAGTACCTCTTTATGCATTAAGTTTCTAATACCTGCAACTGACCCCAGCTTTTTGGGTTGGATAGTACAGATGGGAAGAAAACCAAAACCCTTTACAGTGTTCCGAGTGCCCTAAAGGAGAAATAATGGGTGATATGACGATGAGGAACAGACCATTGCCTATTTGGTCATAATGGAAAACCTGGTGAATCAGTCAAGTATAGTTGAACATGAAAAGAAAAACAAACAAAACAGGTTTTTGAGCAAAGGGACAGACATGTAAAATCACCTGGGAATAGAAAGTGGTAAGTTTTAGGAGCTACAAAAAAAGACTCTTGAAGTATAGGATTGATGACATAGGCTTGGCGTGTTCCAGAGGCTGTGGCCACTAGGGCAGGCATGCCTCCATTTTCCTCCACACAAATGTTCATGTGTACTACCACCCAGCTACAACTCCTTCAGCACACAGCACAAGAAATCCAGGCTATTTCCTGCAAACCCCTGAGCTAAGACCCCAGACCTAGGACCAGCAGAACTAAAAGACATTGCTATGTGTGCACTGGACTTAATAATAATATTCACTAATAATTGCTATTATCATTATTTGCTTACTTTGAAATTTTTTTCAGATCATTTTCTTTACCCTAGCCTGTGAGTTTTCTGTATGTGGGGATCTTGTTGAATTTAAATATAATTGTTTCCTTTGAGAAACAATGGCTGTATTTTAGATACTATCAATTATACAAAAAATGGCACTCACGTAATTACACTCCTATTTTTTAATAATTTTAGCAGAAATGCTTGAAAAAGAGACACAAATGCAAAGATTTACAATATTTTCTTAATAAACTCGAAATCAGCTATATATGGTTAAGTTGCTAATTTTCAATTGGCTGTTTTCTTTTTTACTAAACAAGTATTAAATTATAGCAATTTACTGCTGGAAGTAGCATGAAATATTTGGTATAGTTCAGCAAAGCCACATAGAGATGAGAAATGTTCACTGAATTACTTTGTTGTGTCCGCACATTGAACTATTTGCCAATTATGACAGTTAACAAGGTTTTTCTTCAAGAGAAAAAAGGATTTATTCCTTCACAACTTTTCCTCCCTTATCTGCTACAAAGGGTAAAAGACGCTAGTGGTAGCTGAGGCATTAAGGAAGCCTGGTGAAGAGAAAACCAAATAGCATGTGAATATACATCATGTAAACAGAGTATGGATTGGTCTCGGGTGTGCATGCAGGCTACTCTACTGTAGTAGATTGATGATACCAGACTGGCATGCATTTGCCAATACACGTGCTACCCAAAGCATCCTGATATACAATGATGTCCCCTTGGTATAAAATTAGACAATTAATAATGCATATTGGCTTAAGTTATTGCTTCTGCTAGAATAAACAGTAAAATATTTCATTGATGCTTCAGTTATACTTCTAGGTGTTCATTGAAACAGAAATTTAAAACAAATTTTATACTACTTCAACAGGTACTGAAGGTATACAAAATACAGGCTGAGTACTAATTAATTTAATTGAACATTTGAGTGATGGATTAAAAAAATTATTAAAGAATAAGTAAATGCAAATCAGTACATACCTTCTCTAGCTAAAAAAATAATAAAGGTGATATTTTATTTCTTTACATATAGTTTGCAGTGATGGCTCATGGGCCAAATCAAGGCCATATCTGTTCTCCATATAAAATATACAACAGTTAAACAGAAATATTTCAAAACATGTGTGGTTCTATCTGGCTACAGTGTGTGAAAATGATGACTCAATGATCTCTTTAAGATGGCACAGAAACCTGCCTGGGTTACTTTACCCATGGCTCAGGTCACCTGTTTACGATCATGTCATTCCAGGTCATCAATATTTGTGTTCTTTTATCTATCCACTCTATGTATTTATGTATTTATCTATGTAACGTATTTGCAGCTCAGTCCAGATTTATGTCATATGCAAAGGAAGGGAAATTCACAAATAACAACATAGGAGTGAATAACTACACAGGCTCTTTTGCATCTCAATACTGGAGCCTCCCTTTTGGTAGGCACAAATCTTACCTGCAACTCTTTTTCTTCTATTTTCTTTTGGAGCACCTGAAGACACTTGGTAAAGTCAGTGTGGTCTTGGTCAGGAGTTGAAATAAGATCACAGCCCTATGTGTTGAAGACAGAGAATGTTGAGAATTAAGATTTCAGTGCATGATCAAAAGGACAAGCTCTAAAAGTAAAGACAGCCTACCACCTATCATTAGATAAATCCTAGAAGGCCAGTATTACCTCCTCAGCAGAAACAGCATCATTATCTTCTTATCATTTTTTTCTTTTATATAAAGGGACACATCAAGAATGAAGTTACAATTATGAGATAATTATGTCAATCCTTTTAGCCAAGGGAAGTACATATTTTAACATGTAATCTGTGCTTCAGAGATATTGATGTGATAACATTCAAGATTAACATAAGAATTTTATACTACTATAATCAATTTTACTCACAGTGAAATTACTTGAATTAAAAGAAAGTATTTCTTTAAAAACTCTAATTTAAGCAGACTACATCACTACAGTTACATGAATGGAAACACCAGCATTAATATTGAATTAGTGACTATACACTTTAGGTACAATCTGTCTTGTAAGATTCCTTTATAGTCTTACTCATGTGAGCATCAGTAGCAGAAAGAGCTTCCACTGTGCACATATGAATTACCTTTGAGACATAATGGGGTGAAGCTATAACTTCCCTGCTTCCTTTATAACATCTCACCATCTATAAGACATCTAAGCCAATTCTAAAGGACAAAGCCAGGAGAGTGCAGCTTACCATCTCTTGTGAACTTAATGGCTAAAGAACCTGTGGTTTTAAAAAGACATCTTCTTTCTCAGTGTCATACTGAGGCAAAGGTGTATAAAATCAGACTAGGGTTGGAGTCCATACTTCTTAATTCAGAAATGAAACAATTCTTGGACTCTGACAAGGAGCTGAGTAAGGGAAAGTTAAACATAATCTAATGTATAAGAGTTGCCATTCAAAGGGTTTCAAGGATACAAAATACCCATACGGACTCCTAAATTATTCTAAAAACCATCCTCAGTAGATTTAAGGCTTCTTCTTTTACCTCAAGGTCTCTTTAAATATGTCAAGCACAACCTGTGCTTCATTCATTTATGACTTCCTCACAATGGAGTGACCAGTGAAAAAATTAATTTCTCACTATTCAGAAATATATGATGCTCTAAAAGGCATATATGTCATCTTTACAAGATCAAAGACATAATTTCCTGATCCTAAAAGAATATTGAAATTTGCTATAATCACCAAGGAAGGGCACGAGGAAGCAACTGATCCAATGTTAACAGTCTTAAAATGAAAGACATATGCAAGTCACTTAGGGATATTAAAGGAGTGACAGATAAGGCTGTCAGCAACTGCCATGATATGGAGAGCTCCCTGAGGGTAGGAATTGTGTTTCTTTCTGTACTATTTCCAATTTTGGCAACTGTCTGCTATATAGTAAGTGTCCAATAAATATTTCCATGAATAATAAATGTCTAATAAATATTCATTGCATCAAAGGAATACATTATATATCAAATATATTAAATATAGACAAATTTATAGACTTACAGAAATGTGTATTGGCAATAGGCTGGGCAGTGTCTTCTTGATAAACATACCACATTTGCCAGCTGAGATTTTTGTCTTTCTTTTTAAAATTGTGACAACAAAACAACCTCAAAAAAGAAAATCATCCTGAACAGGCAAATACGAAGAGCAATAGACGATTCACAGGTGAGTCTACCCTCCCGGGTATGCTTACACAGTCAGTAGACAGTCACAGAGACAGTGCTAGTTGGGCAGAGTAGAATCTAAACCCACTGCAAATTTTTACAGAGTAAGAGACCACAATTGCCCTGATGACTCTTAGTTAGCTGCTAGTAATAAAAGTGGGGGATGCATAGATAGAAACATTGTGGTTATTCCCATGAAGGGACATATTTTTAACTTTCTGGAAGCAAAATGTCTTATAATATTTCTTGAATCAGCTCAATGAGAATGATGCTTAAATTAAAAAAATGCCATCTCTGCAAGTTGGAAACAGCTAATCACCCAGGGCTAGTGAAGTCATGCATCCTGAAGATAAACCACTTTAATAAGTCAGCATAATTCCTAATTACATTCTAAATATTTATCGTATACACACAGATAAGTGTAGTTCTCACCTCACATCAAAGAAATTTCCCTTTGTAACAAATAGAAACCATTAGAGACCACAACTGATCAAAATTCAGAGAACAACAGAATTCATGGTACTTAGTACTGACTGATACATATATACATGTGTGTGCATACACACAAACACTCCTGTACATGTTCTGTAGAAATGGAGGAGACAATATTGTAAGAGTAAAAGGAACATGAAGTTTGTTGTATCATGTGTCTCCAGGCTCCTAGAAATGTCAGCTTAGCTACACCTATTGAACATCATTAATATGGCTGCCTAACAAGGCCCAAACAATAATGACACTAATGGATATGTTAATATGAAAAATGGAAAGCTCAAGGGGCCTCAATCTTAGACAACGAACTATGAAGAATACTGAGAGCAGATGAAATAATCTCCAGGGAAACTACCCCAAGGCAGTTATCCTATACCAAGTGGTCAGATAATCTAATACCAAGTGAATATGTGTGTGTGTGTGTGTGTGTGTGTGCGCGTGTGCGCGTGTGCGTGTGCATGTGTGTGTATACACTTACATGTATAAATGTGGGAACAATTATTTAAAAAAGAGAACAGGAATTTGAGACAGAGCAAGGCAACTGAGGATACAAGACTTGGATGATCTGAGCTGCATCTAAGCTGGAAGCCTCCATCCTGCAGTCTAGCTTCCCACACATCAGAAAGTCGGAATGCAAGCTCCAAATGGAGGGAAATACGAGGATATAAAAGGAGGGGGATATTTGGGGAATTATGGAAGTATTTAGAAGTAGATCCTAAGGGATGAATGCGATGAAACTCCATTGTATACAGAATATATATACATTCCCCTCCACACATTGACTTAATTGTTTCTCTGGTCTCTAGTAACAACGTAAGTCTAGTAGAAGAGAAGTAGGAGAGAGCAAAGAATAAGATGGTATTTATGTAAATTATCCACCAATTCTTAACGTGTCTACATTGACAGGGAGATACTTAACATGCTAAAAAACAACTAACTTGACAGAGTCAGAAGCACTAGAGCACTGAATAGTTTTCACTGATTTAATTTTTATTATTATTATTATTAAAAACTTAAAGCCCTCATGACACCCTGTACCCCCAAACTTAGAAGAAAAGGCTGGGGTGTTTAGCATTAGAAGGACTTAGGTTTCTAATTAGTAGACTGCAAGATTAGTTTTCTTGTAGTAATACATACATTTTAACTTAAAAACCCACAAGGCTTCAGCCTGGTGAACACTGAATTATCATAGATTTTTTGGTAGTTTCATAAAAAGCATGGCCTCTTAAAGCCAGAAAGTATTACTATTTTATGAGCCAGCAGGTGACTCCAATTTCACATTGCAAATACTTGTATTTGGTTTTTTTGCATTTAACAAGTAGATACTTACATAACTTAATTCTACTAAGTTCTCTCTATGAATATGCTACTTTCTCAAGCTGGATTGTGATTTATTTTAATATTATATTCTATTAATATTATATATTATATTATAGTTCACAGTGACTTAAAACAAAAACATCTGGCCTCATGCCGCAAAGTTCCGTACATGTTGATTTAAGGTTATCCTGATTTTGTTCTAACAAAAAATAATCTTTTGAAGTGGAGACACAGTCCCGATGTGGACTCTTCTAACATACACAAACACTTGAGGGAAAATCGAGACGGAAGGAAGTTAGAGCAGCCACTTTAAGAATCCTATTCTAGCTTCTGAGTTGACAATAATCTCATTTATCCTCTCAACCAATAAATAGAAATCAGAAAAAGTTATATAAACTTAACTATAAGTTACCATATAACTACTGTATAGGGCTTATTATATTTCTGCAGCTCTGTTAATGTTGTGTAGGCTGTGGAGGAGGAGGGTAATAGCTTACCTTTGACATGCTTAATGTGCATAAACACAGAAAAATAAAATCTACAATTATTATCATTATCTTATGAAGGAGTCTACTATATACTAAGAACGTAGTCCAGCAGAAATAACACATGAACACTGATAGCATACATTATATTTGATTACTCATGAGAAAGAAAAATAGAAAGATGGTCTTCTCATCTTCCTCTTGCCATTCAGAAAAAAATCCTAGAAATGCTTCCTTAAGTTTAATATATACCTGAAAAAAATTGTTTTCAGTTCATTCATAAAAAACATTTTTCCTTTCGACAGGTAGTTTGGACATCTGGAATAATATTTTGGCTTTTGTGTTAAGCCACATTTTCTATAAATTAACTTTATCAGAAAGCCGTGTACTTGGGGAATAACCATGCCTCCACTAATATCAAAACAACCTTTTCTGCAGACTTGGAGCTGTTCACTGTGAGAGGTTTCAAAGCAGTATCACTAGATCAGAAGCCAAGGAAACATTGTGAAAAATTCTTCACAAAAAGTAGCTTGCATTTCATAGTATATACATGTAAATGGTTATTATATACCATATTTATCACTCATACATAGTTATATATGAATGATAAAAGCAAAAACTACATTAAAGGTCTATATTATTTAAAATCTTCTCTCTCTCTCTCTCTCTCTCTCTCTCTCTCTCTCTCTCTCTCTTTCTCTCTCTCAATAGAGACAAAGACATAAAAAGGGATACAGAGAGAAACAAAAATCCTCAAACTTAGGGAAGTAACAAAAGCTACCCATGCAGTCCATGATACTCTACATGAAATTTGAAATTATTATCATAAAACTCATCCAAAACAATGAAGAACCAAGATAACCAAAGGGACTTTTTGAAGCAAGATGGTTAAACTTGCCCTTCCCCAGATGTAAAGTAATTAAAAACCAAATGTTAGCAAACTCAAACACTGGAAGAGGAGCAGCACCGGGGCAGTGGTAGCCATCTGTATGGCACACAACTACCTTCAAGGAACCTAACAGACACTGAGGAACATGCAATCGGCAGCTACAAGATGAACAGTTTAGAAGAACTAGGGAGAAAAAGTAAATACATACAGGTGAACATTTGAAAACAGAACCATGGATAAGAATTAGAGTCAGAAAAATTATATGACTTTGGGGTGGGTGATTTCTTAAATGAAAAAAAAATTACAAATTCTATTTACAATTAATAATTAAGAAATAATTTAACACGAGGAAAAAAAACTTTCACACATTAGGACACACTTTCTACCTACAAAGGGTTTACTCAGAAGAAGTACCTTCTGAAAATTGATAAACAGTAAGTAATGACATAAAAATAAAAAAGTATTTTAATGAACATGTTAGAGAACAGGAAATAATAAGTAAATGATATAAAAAGATACTGATTTTATCAATCAGAAAAATGCAAACAAAAATCACATTGATACACATCTCCTACATGTCACATGAATAAAAATAAAATGGTGTCATAATCGAATACTGACATTTTGAGTGTTAAGAAGAATGAACATGAAACACACATAGAATCAAGATATAGCATATGTTCTGAGGTAAAGACCCACCAATGTGTCACTGCCTACAACCCACAGGGGACTGTTCTAGCCACTGTAGACACCAAGGCCAAAGGTTCATGTGTCATATGTAGAATGGAGGAACAGTAGAATACTGCCTATACATACCCTCCCAGAGACATGAAACCATGTCTGATTTCCACAATACTTCACATAACTTAAATCCCACACAAGTGACTGCTATGCAGAATATCTTAGTGTAAGATAAGGTCAAAGTTTGTATGTGTTCTTTATGGAAGTCTTTTCTTCTAAACTAATTTTAATTTTTGTTTGAACCCTGAATGCAGAAACCACTGATGTTTGTGGTAGTTATATTAATTATTGTTATGTATAATTGACATTTTTTGTTAAAATACAAATAAATGTAAGTCATTGAAAATGTGTATATTTAGCAATAAAACAAATCTATTTTGATTTTTATAGGCAACTCTACCTGAGTTGAGTGCTAATTAGATTATGGTTATTATTTTTATATTCTTATGTATTTCATACAAATGTTTTGAAGCTAGTTATCATTTCTTACTAAATAAGAGTAGAAGAGTTGGCTAACTTTTATAGTGCTGGTGGCTAAAACAATCAATACTGATCAAACTCAGCCTTCTTCCATCCTTCCTACTAAAATAGTACAATCCTACAATGACAGGATATTTTTATTGATCTTTCTATTTTCTTTTAATTGAAAATAGATTTTCTCTCATTCAATACATACTGACCACTGTTTCCCCTCCCTCCAATCCTCCCAGTTACTGTTTACCTCCCCTCTCCCTTAGATCAACATCCCCCCACCCCTGACCATTTCTTCATTAGAAAAGAGGAAGCCTCCAAGAAAGGACAGTCAAACAGAAGAAAACAAGGCACAGGAAGATAAGGCAACAGTCCTCAGATCAAGGCAAGACAAGGCAACTCAATAGGAAGAAAACAGTCTCAAGAGCAAGCAAAAGAGTCAGAGTCAGAGATACAAAAGCACCTGGCTAACAGCCATAACATAGTTGCAGAAGACCTGCAGTTCCTGTACTTGCTGTTTCAAACTCTGTAAGCTCATATGAGCCACACTTAGTTGATTTGGTGGCCATGCTCTTCTGGTATCCTCCATCCCCTCTGACTCCTACAGTCTTCCCTCCCCCTCCTCCACTGGGTTCCGTAGTCTCCTCGGGGAAGGACCCAATGTAAACTCCAGTTTAGACTCTCTCTCCACAAATGTCTGGTTCTAGGTCTCTGAACCCACTCCCATCTGCTGCCAGAAGAAGCCTCTCTAATGATGACTGGACAAGGCACTGATCTATGAGTATAGCTGAATATCATTAGGAGTGAATTCTTGATTTATTTTATTTTATTTTATTTTATCTTATTTTATTTTTGGCCAGGTGAGTTTGTTTCTACTCTAGGTCTATGGGGTATCCAGTCTTTACTTCCTGGCCATCCGGGCAACATGGGCATAGCATGGGCTCCCCTCTTATAGCTGGGCCTCAAGTTAAGCCAAACATTGCTTAGTCACTCCGACTATTCTTGCTCCATCATTGTTCCAGCATTATCTTGCAGGCACTAGAGATTGTAGGTGGAGGGTTTTGTGGCTGGGTTGGTGTCCAGGTTTCTCTTTCTGTGATCTGCAGAGTATCTTCTCACTCCAAAGAGACTAGAATATAAGGGTCAAGACTCCATGTAGGCACCAGCTTGGCCTCTCTATATTCAATGAGCTATATGGCTATTGTCCTTGGCAATGCCTCTCCCACACCCATCAGTTTTCAGAGAGTAATCTTGTCTCCTACCATAACCCTAGGGTGTTAAGGATCTCTATGGGGCATCCCACTTGGCCAATAACTCAACAAAATGGGACCCAGTCCCATGACTGGAAGCTGTGGCTGGCTACAAAAGATGACCAGACTCTCTATCCTCCATTATGAGGAGCCTTTGTTAGGTCATCCCCATAGATTCCCGGAAGTTTCCATTGCACTAGATTCCCATACCAACCCTACAATGCTCCACAATTCCAGCTATCTCTTCTTGCACTGTCTCCCTGCACATCCCTGCTACCTCCTGTCCTCATCCACCAGCAATTCACCAGCAGAATTTATTCTATTTTGCCTTTCCAGGGAGGTCCATGTGTTCCACCTTCTGCCTTAAGCCCTCTTCTTTACCTAACCTTTCTGGGTTTGTAGATTATAGATTGATTATCATTTACTTAAGAAATTAAGAATACATATATTCTTTCTGGATCTGGGATACCTCATTCAGGATTTTTTTTTTTTCTAGTTGCATCCCATTTGCCAGTAAATTTCATGATGTCATGGTTTTTAACAGCTAAGTAATATTCCACTGTGTAAATGGACCATATCTTCTTTACTCATTCTTTGATTGAGAGATATCTAAGTTGCTTCCAGTTTCTAGGTATTATGAAAAAAAAAAGCCACAATGAACATAGATGAGCAAGGGTCCTTGTGGGAGGATGGAGCATCCTTTAGGTATATCGCCAAGAGTAGTATAGCTGGGTCTTGAGGTAGATAGATTCCCAATTTTCTGAGTAACTACCATATTGATTTCCATACTAGCTGTACAGGTTTGCACTACCACCAGCAATGGAGAATTCCCCTTGCTCCACATCCTCGCCAGCATGAATGTGACAGGGAATTTATGAATATTACACTTGAAATCTGAACAATTATATTAAAAGTCTACTACATTATTATGTTAAGTTGGGATATATCACCCTTTATTATGACTGATCTTAGTTGTACATGTATACAGCATCATATAAAATTAGGAGCATTTGCCTAGAGTCTTATTTTCTCATATATAGCTCACTGATTCTGATTGTTAGATCGTTTAAGACAGAATATCAAGTAACAAAAATGGCCCTCCGAGCTTCAGAAGGTGCTTAGATCTGATAAGATGTGTATATATTCTAACTATATTATATTCTAACTATATTGTACAGGGTACATTCTCAACAAAAAAAAACATGTAAAATGAAATTATGTTTAAAATATAACATTCAGCCTAAGCAAGGCATTTTATTAAGAAAATGTCATTAAGAAAAGGAGTAAGTATTAGAAAAGGTTTTAAATATGAGGGTACAATACCTGTAAAAAGAAATTAATTCCTCAAGAAGATTTATGTCAAAGTGACTAAGAAATTTGCCAATACTAACAAGTTTTAATGTTTTTTTTTCATTCAAATAGCATAGATCCTACTTTCAACAGCAAAACAATGTTCTTAAATGTCTATGTAAGAAATAAACAGATGTAGAAACACTCAAAGAGAGTCATATAATATCCAGTAAGTAATGAAGTTTCAGGAAATAGATAAATCATGACATGATAGCTGTAGTTTAAGATGCATTGTAATTGAAGACAAGTAAAAACTTAGAAAAATGGCAACAATAACTTTAAATATTTCATGAAGTTTCTACACAAGAGATCACTCACATAAAATTATAGGTAAACCTACACCATGAGGTATGAGGTATTAAATAAATGTAAAACCAAAAGCATCAACAATAGTACTGAGTAGGACATATTAGTTATCTAAATCTGAATTAATAAGCTAACAAATATATGCAAATTAAAGGCAGAAAGTAATAGGAAGTATAAAGAACATAAAGAAAACATATTTGTTGGTAACTCAACAGAGTAGTTGCTCAAGCAGAGAACAATACCCAGAGGTGGCTGGGGATTTTCTGCTCTTATGATTCTCCTGTAAACCATTATCTCCATTATCTCTATAGTCTCTACCTGCAAAAACATCCTGACAGCAGTCACCACCATTTAACCCTTACACCACTCCCCACACCATGACCAGCATCATCACAACTTCCACACCACTACCATTATTACTATCATTACCAGTTCATGGCCGCTGCCACCACCACCGCCGCCGCCACCACCACCACAACCCACCACCATTGTCACTCACATTACTATGTTCCTTACAACTATCATCACCACCACATCATAGCTGCCACTTTACCATGGCAAGAAGAAAACCATGAAGAGCATGCTGCTGAGTACAAGGCCTATGTATTTGCTATGGAGAAACAAAGTTAAAACAATTTCTTCCACTTTAAATTAGATGCTTCACCATTCCAGAAATTTTACAATCCTCAAATTGCCATGAGCACTGTTAAGCATACCATATACCTCAACACCAGTAGAACTGCAGATTGGGCTCTTAGGTGTTTATCAAAAATACACATTAAATGTTCTTATTTCTTTTCTACAAATTCTTAATCTACAAATCTAACCCAACCAGATCACCTTCCAGATTTTTCTCATTTTATACTGGCTCAATCCTAGGATCCTGCTGTGAACTATGCAGAGAAGTGTTCATGTCAGAAAGTTGTTGCTCCTAAAACAAGCCATTAGACACATAAAAGTTCTTAATAACTAACTTCTTTCTTTCCTTGGACCCTTTGCTAAAGCTTTATCTTCAAGAGGCTGTCTCACCACACCATAATGTTTAATAATACAACTTCTAGGTTTCCCTTGGTCAACCAGGAAAGACCTTATTGTGTGACCTTTATAATGCCTTCCCCCTACTGAAAATGTCCAGAATATTTACCAGGCCTATCATCTCTCAACATTCTGTATGTTACTTCTGGGCTTGTCACACTAAGCGCTACTATCTGTGTAGGGATGGTGAGTATTGGTTTTCTACACTGCTTCATCCTATGCAACTTGAGTACCACAAAGTCACGACACAGAGCACTTACTCTGCCTAGATGAGAGAATGTTGTTAGAGGTGAAAGATTCATTTTTTCTCCAAATATGATTTTTTTACTGGTGTTTTTAAAATTTGCAACAACAGAATATTCAATGGCTTACAGTCAGTCAGGCAACCATCTAGAATGTAATGTTCATTCAACAGAGAGCATGGCAATCCAAAAGAATATTACAAAGACTGTTAAGCTTAATACACAGACTAAAGCTTATCAATGAAACCAATGTTTTAAGTTTAAAATAAAATAGGCTGCATTCTACTATCAGAACGATTAGTACTTCCTGTTATAAACTAACATAAGGCCAAGGCAATGCCAAGCATATTGCCCACACCCAGACTCAAGTTGTTCTAAACTCACTGCTAAGAACATTTATTCAAAGTATGTGAAAATTACATTGTGAAATGAATAATAATAATGAAATATGAAGATTTGACCTCACTGATACCCACTACCTGTTCTTCAAGTTATTAGCATAAATCCTTTTATAAAATAAGTATGAATTTTTGTTTGTTGGTTGGTTTTTCTTTTTCTCTTATTCTTTTTTGATACTTTATTTACATTTTGAATGTTTCTCCCTTTCTAGATCTCCCCTTTGGAACCTCCCTATTCCCTCCCACCTCCTCCTGCCTCTATGGGGGTATTCCCTCACCCACTCACCCACCCACTCTCGTCTTTCCTCTTTGGCATTCTTCTATACTGGGATATCTAACACCCTCAGGCCCAAGGGCCTCTCCACTCTGTGATGGGTAACAGTGCCCTCCTCTGCCACATATGTGGCCAGTACCATGGGTCCCTCCATGTGTATTCTTTGGTTGGTGATCAAGTCTCAGGGAGCATCTAGAGGTCAGGCCAGAGAACACTGTTGCTCCCTCCATGGGGCTGCCAACTCCCTCAGCTGCTTCAGACCCTTCTCCAACTCCTCCATCTGGGACCTCACACTCAGGCCAATGGCTGCTGTGAAGTGACACTTGGGTATTCCAAACTTTTGGACTAATAACCACTTATCAGTGAGTACATACCGTGTTCATTCTTTTGTGACTGAGTTATCTCATTCAGGATATTTTCAAGTTCTATCCATTGGCCTAAGAATTTCATGAACTCATTGTTTTTAATAACTGAGTAGCATTCCATTGTGTAAATGTACCACATTTTCTATATCCATTCCTCTGTTGAGGGACATCTGGGTTGTTTCCAGCTTCTGGTTATTATAAATATGGCGGCTATGAACATAGTGGAGCATGTGTCTTTATTACATGTTGATGCATCTTCTGGGTATATTCCAAGGAGTGGAATAGCTGGGTCCTCAGGTAGTATTACATTCATTTTTCTGAGGGTCTGCCAAACTGATTTCCAGAGAGGTTGTATCAGCTTGCAATCCCACCAGCAATGGAGGAGTGTTTCTCTTTCTACACATCCTTGCCAGCATCTGCTGTCACCTGAGTTTTTGATCTGAGCCATTCTGACAGGTGTGAGGTGGAATCTCAGAGTTGTTTGATTTGAATTTCCCTGATGATTAACGATGTTGAACATTTCTTTAGGTGCTTCTCAGCCCTATGAGTTTCCTCAGTTGAGAATTCTCTGTTTAGCTCTGTTCCCCAATTTTTAGTAGGGTTATTTGGTTCTCTGGAGTCTAGCTTCTTGAGTTTTTTGTATATATTGGATGTTAGCCCTCTATCAGACATAGGATTGGTAAAGATCTTTCCTAATCTGTAGGTTGCCATTTTGTCCTATTTACAGTGTCCTTTGCCTTACAGAAGCTTTGTAATTTTATGAGGTCCCATCTGTCGATTCTTGATCTTAGAGCACAAGCCATTGGTATTCTGTTCAAGAACTTTTCCCCTGTGTCCATGTGTTCGAGACTTTTCCCACTTTCTCTTCTATTAGATTCAGTGTATCTGGTTTTATGTGGAGGTCCTTGATCCACTTGAACTTGAGCTTTGTACAAGAAGACATGAATGGGTAGATTTGCATTCTTCTACATGCAGATCTCCAGTTGAACCACCATCATTTGTTGAAAATGCTGTCTGTCTCTTTTCCACTGGATGGTTTTAGCTCTTTTGTCAAAGATCTAGTGACCATAAGTATGTGGGTTCATTTCTGGTCTTCAATTCTATTCCATTGATCTACCTGCCTGTCAATATACCAATACCATGCAGTTTGTTTTTTTTTTATCTCTACTGCTCTGTAGAACAGCTTGACATCAGGGAGGCTGATTCCCCCAGACGTCCTTTTATTGTTGAGAATAGTTTTTGCTATTCTGGGTTTTTTGTTATTCCATATGAATTTGAGAATTGCTCTTTTTAGTCTATGAAGAATTGAGTCAGAATTTTGATGAATCTGTAGATTGCTTTCAGCAGGATGGCCATTTTCACTATATTCATCCTGCCAATCCATGAGCATGGGAGATCATTCCATCTTCTGAGGTCTTCCATTTCTTTCTTCAGAGACTTGAAGTTCTTGTCATACAGATCTTTCACTTGTTTGGTTAGAGTCACACCAAGATACTTTATATTGTTTATGACAATTGTGAAGGGCCTCATTTCCCTAATTTCTTTCTCAGCCTGTTTATCCTTCAAGTATAGGAAGGCTACTGATTTGCTTGAGTTAATTTTGTATCCGGCCACTTTGCTGAAGTTGTTTATCAGCTGTAGCAGATCTCTGGTGGAGTTGTTCAGGTCACCTAGGTATACTATCATATCATATGCAAATAGTGATTTTTTTTTTATCCAATAGGGTTTTTATTAATCACATGCATAAATTTAAACTGAAGACGTAACCTGAGTAATTTTAAGCCACATCACTAATATTTCAAGTGTTTAATCACTGTAACAAAAATTTTGTTGAAAATACTACTGGACAGCATCCTGACCTGAATGGCTGACATTTTGCATGAGAGCATTAGGAGTCTGTTAAGGTCTTCGGAGGATGGAGTGGCAGCTTTGGGGCAGGTACTGCTTTATTCAAGGAACTCCATTCAGTGAAATTAGGCTGATTTATAAAATGTCCTTTAAACCAGCCACACCAAAGTTAATGCCAAGTAATCCTAATTACATATTTCATCATTTCTCACACATTTTAATAAAAGAACACGAGTTTTTTGTTTGTTTTTTGGTTTTTTTTTTTTTTTTGGTTTTTTAAAAAAAATCACAAAAGTTCCGATCTTTTGCAACACTGTTTTAGTCCAGGTATCACCAGCAGAAGGCTCCATAAATAAATACACGCAGCTTTCTATTTACCTGAATTCAGTAGTTTTTTATTTTTATTTTTTTTCTATTTTTCCTACTTTATTTTCATTTCAAATGTTTCCCCCTTTCCAGATCTCCCCTTTGGAACGTCCCCATTTCCTCCCCCCTCCCCTGCCACGATGGGGGTATTCTCCCACCCACCCAGCCACCCAACTCTCATCTTCCCTCCTTGGCATTCTCCTATACTGGGGGATCTAACACTCTCAGGACCAAGGGGTCTTCCGCCCTGATGGCTAACAAAATCCTCCACTGCCTCATATGTGGCCAGAACCATGGGTCCCTCCATGTGTATTCTTTGGTTGTTGGATCAGTCTCCAGGAGTATCACGGGATCAGGCCAGTTGCCACTATTGCTGCCTCCCTGGGGATACAAACTCCCTCAACTCCTTTGGTCCCTTTTCCAAGTCCTCCAACTGGGACCTCATACTCAGCCCTCCAGTTGCTGCGAAGTGACTCTTGGGTATTTCGAACTTTTGGGCTAATAACCACTTAAGAGAGAGTATATACCATGTTCATTCTTTTGTGACTGCGTTACCACACTGATGATGATATTTTCAAGATCCATCCATTTGTCTGAGAATTTCATGAAGTCATTGTTTTTAATAGCTGTGTAGTATTCCATTGTGTAAATGTACCACAATTTCTGTATCCATTCCTCTGTGGAGAGACATCTGGGTTGTTTCCAGCTTCTGGCTATTATAAATATGGCTGCTATGAACATAGTGGAGCATGTGTCTTCATTACATGTTGACGCATCTTCTGGGTATATGACCAGGAGTGGAATAGCTGGGTCCTCAGGTAGTGTAATGTTCATTTTTCTGAGGGTCTGCCAAAATGATTTCCAGAGAGGTTGTATCAGCTTGCATTCCCAACAGCAATGGAGGAGTGTTCCTCTTTCTCCACATCCTCGCCAGCATCTGCTGTCACCTGAGTTTTTGATCTGAGCCATTCTGACAGGTGTGAGGTGAAATCTCAGAGTTGTTTTGATTTACATTTCCCTGAGACTAAGGATGTTGAACATTTCTTTAGGTGCTTCTTGGCCATTTGAGTTTCCTCAGTTGAGAATTCTATGTTTAGCTCTCTTCCCCATTTTTTGATAGGGTTATTTGGACCTCTGGATTCTAGCTTCTTGAGTTCTTTCTATACATTGGATATTAGCCCTCTATCTGATGTAGGATTGGTAAAGATCTTTTCCCAATCTGTAGGTTGCCGTTTTTTCCTATTTACAGTGTCCTTTGCCTTATAGAAGCTTTGTAATTTTATGAGGTCCCGTCTGTCCATTCTTGATCTTAGAGCACATGCCATTGGTGTTCTGTTCAGGAACTTTTCCCCTGTGCCCATGTATTCGAGAATTTTCCCCACTTTCTCTTCTATAAGATTCAGTGTATCTGGTTTTATGTGGAGGTCCTTGATCCACTTGGACTTGAGCTTTGTACAGGGAGATAGGAATGGATCAATTTGCAATCTTCTACATGTGGACCTCCAGTTGAACCAGCACCATTTTTTTAAGATGCTGTTTTTTTTCCCACTGTATGGTTTTAGCTCCTTTGTCAAAGATCAAGTGACTATAAGTGTTTGGGTTCATTTTTTGGTCTTCAATTCTATTCCATTGATCTACCTGCCTGTCACTGTACTAATACCATGCAGTTTTTATCACTACTGCTCTGTAGTACAGCTTGATGTCAGGGAGGTTGATTCTCCCAGAAGTCCTTTTATCGTTGAGAATAGCTTTTGCTATTCTCGGTTTTTTGTTATTCCATAGGAATATGGAAAAGTCTATGAAGACTTGAGATGGGATTTTGATGGGGAATGCATTGAATCTGTAGACTGCTTTTGGCAGGATGGTTATTTTAACTATATTAATCCTGCAGATCTATGAGCACTGGAGATCTTTCCATCTTCTGAGGTCTTTTTCCATTTCTTTCTTCAGAGACTTGAAGTTGTTGTCATACAGATCTTTCACTTGTTTGGTTAGAGTCACACCAAGATACTTTATATTGTTTATGACAATTGTGAAGGGTGTTATTTCCCTAATTTCTTTCTCAGCCTGTTTATCCTTCGAGTATAGGAAGGCTACTGATTTGCTGGAGTTGATTTTGTATCCAGCCACTTTGCTGAAGTTGTTTATCAGCTGTAGCAGATCTCTGGTGGAGTTTTTCGGGTCACTTAAGTATAACATCATATCATCTGCAAACAGTGATATTTTGATTTCTTCCTTTTCACTTTGTATCTCTTTGACCTCCTTTTGTTGTCTAATTGCTTGAGACAGAACTTCAAGTACTATATTGAATAGATAGGAAGAGAGGGGGAAGCCTTGCCTAGTTCCTGATTTTGGTGGGATTGCTTCAAGTTTCTCTCCATTTAGTTTGATGTTGGCCACTGGTTTGCTGTATATTACTTTTACTATGTTTAGGTATGCTCCTTCAATTCCTGACCTTTCCAAGACTTTTATCATGAAGGGATGTTGAATTTTGTCAAATGTTTTTTCAGCATCTAACAAAATGACCATATGTTTTTTCTTTTCTTTGAGTTTGTTTATGTAGTGGATTATATTGATGGATTTCCAGGAATTGAACCATCCCTGCATTCCTAGTATGAAGCCTGTTTGGTCATGGCGAATGATTGTTTTGATGTGTCCTTGGATTTGGTTTATTAGAATTTTATTGACTATTTTTGCATCGATATTCATAAGGGAAATTAGTCTGAAGTTTCCTTTGATTGGTGGGTCTTTGTGAGGTTTTGGTATTAGTGTAACTGTGGCCTCATAGAATGAATTGGGTAGTGTTCCTTCTATTTCTATTTTGTAGAATAGCTTGAAGAGTATTGGTATTAGGTCTTCTTTGAAGGTCTGATAGAATTCTGCACTGAACCCATCTGGTCCTGGGCTTTTTTGGGTTGGGAGACTTTTAATGACTGCTTCTATTTCTTTAGGGTTTATGGGACTGTTTAGATGGTTTATCTCATTCTGAATTAACATTGGTATTTGGTATCTGTCTAGAAACTTGTCCATTCCATACAGATTTTCCAATTTTGTTGAGTATAGGCTTTTGTAGTAGGATCTGATGATTTTTTGATTTCCTCAGAATCTGTTGTTATATCTCTCTTTCCATTTCTAATTTTGTTAATTTAGATATTGCCTCTGTGCCCTCTAGTTAGTCTGGCTAAGGGTTTATCTATTTTGTTGATTTTCTCAAAGAACCAGCTCCTCATTTTGTTGATTCTTTGTATAGTTCTTTTAGTTTCTACTTGGTTGATTTCAGCCCTTAATTAGGTTATTTCCTGCCTTCTACTCCTCTTGGGTGTATTAGCTTCTTTTTGTTCTAGAGTTTCAGGTGTGCTGTTAAGCTGCTAGTATATGCTCTCTCTAGTTTATTTTTGGAGGCATTCAGAGCTATGAGTTTCCCTCTTAACACTGTTTTCATTGTGTCCCATATGTTTGGGTATGTTGTACTTTCATTTTCTTTAAAGTCCAGGAAGTCTTTAATTTCTTTATTTCTTGACCAAGTTATCATTGAGTAGAGCATTGTTCAGCTTCCATGTGTATGTGGTATTTCTGTTTTTGTTGTTGCCATTGAATACCAGCTTTATTCCATAGTGATCTGACAGGAGGCATGGGATTATTTCAATCTTCTTATATCAGTTGAGGTTTGATTTGTGAGCAATTAAATGATGAATTTTGGAGATGGTACCATGAGGTGCTGAGAAGAAGGCAAATTCTTTTGATGTAGGTGACATGTTCTATGTGTTTCCAAGATCTGATCATTGATGATAGTGGTGTGTTGAAGTCTGCCACTATTATTTTGAGATGCAATGTGTGTTTTTATCTTTAGTAAAGTTTCTTCTATGAATGGGGTGTCTTTGCATTCGGGGCATAGATGTTCAGAAGTGAGAGATCTTCTTGGTTGATTTTTCTTTTGATGAGTATGAAGTGTCTTACCTTATATTTTTTGATGAATTTTGGTTGAATGTCGATTTTATCCGCTATTTGAATGGCTACTCCAGCCTGTTTCTTGGGGCCATTTCCCTGGAAAAATTGTTTTCCAGCCCATTACTCTGAGGTAGTGTTAGTCTTTAACGTGGAGGTGCATTTCCTGAATACAGCAAAATGCTGGGTCCTCTTTATGGATCCAATCTGTTGGTCTATGTCTTTTCATTGGGTTATTGAGTGCATTGATGTTAAGAGATACTAAGGAATAGTGATTGCTTCTCCCTGTTATTTTCAATGTTATTTTTATGTTTGTGAGGCTATCTTCTTTTGTGTTTGTCGAAAGATTACTTTCTTGCTTTTTCTAGGGTGTAGTTTCCCTCCTTAAGTTGGCATTTTCCATCTATTATTCTTTGTAGGGTTGGGTTTGTGGAAATGTACTGTGCAAATTAGGATTTGTCATAGAATATTTTGGTTTCACCATCTATGATTATTAAGAGTTTTGCTGGGTATAGTTACCTGGGCTGGCATTTGTGTTCTGATAGAGTCTGTATGAGATCTCCCCAGGATCTTCTAGCTTTCATAGTCTCTGGTGAGAATTCTTGTGTGATTCTTATAGGTCTGCCTTTATATGTTACTTGCCCTTTTTCCCTTACTGCTTTTAATATTCTTTCTTTGTTTTGTGCATTTGGTGTTTTGATTATAATGTGACGGGAGGAATTTCTTTTCTGGTCCAATCTATTTGGAGTTCTGTAGGCTTCTCGTATATTTATCTTCATCTCTTTCTTTAGGTTAGGGAAGTTTTCTTCTATATTCTGTTGGTGATGCTTGCATCTATGACTCCTGATTTCTTTCTTAGGTTTTCTATCTCCAGGATTGCCTCCCTTTGTGATTTCTTTATTGTTTCTATTTCTATTTTTAGTTCCTGGATGGTTTTGTTCATTTCTTTCATCTGTTTGATTGTGTTTTCCTGTAATTCCACCTGTTTAATTGTGATTTCCTGTAATTCCTTAAGGGATTTTTGTGTTTCCTCTTTAAGGGCTTCTAGTTGTTTACCTGTGTTCTCTTGTATTTCTTTAAGGGAGTTATTTATTTCCTTCTTAAAATCTTCTACCATTGCCGGGCAGTGGTGGTGCATGCTTTTAATCTCAGCACTTGGGAGGCAGAGGCAGGCAGATTTCTGAGTTTGAGGGCAGCCTGGTTTACAGAGTGAGATCAAGGACAGCCAAGGGCTACAGAGAAACCCTGTCTTGAAAAACAAACGAACAAAAAAACTTCTACCATCCCATGAGATGTGATTTTAAGTCTGTTTCTTGCTTTCTGGTGTATTGGGGTATGCAGGGCTTGCTGTGGTGGGAGAGCTGGGTTCTGATGATGCCAAGTAGCCTTGGTTTCTGTTCCTTAGGTTCTTGCTCTTGCCTTTTGCCATCTGGTTATCTCTGGTGTTAGCTGGTCTTACTCTCTCTGACTGTAGCTTGTCTTTCCTGCAAGCCCAGGTGTCAATACTCTTTGAAGACCAGTTCTCTCTGAGAGGAATTTGGGTTTGGAGAGCTGTGGTGCAGGGTCAGCTCTGGGGTACAGAGAGAAACCTGAAGGATATAGTCCCCAGCTGTCCCTTGTTTCCTGTGTCCTGATGGCTCTGCAAGGGTCCCTCTTGGTCCAGTGAATTTGAAAAGAATAGATGGTCTTGCCTGTGCTTGAAGGTGTGTTGGCACTCGTGGGATACCAGCTCTCTCCTGGCTCTATTTATGTATGGAGCCCTTTGTCACAGGATCCGCTCCCAGGCCACCGAAAGAAACCAGAAGCCCACTCCTCAGTTCCTGATTCTGGGTATTCCAGATTTGTCCCTCTGAGCAGACAGGCTTGAACCGACTCTTGGGAGCCTATCTTTCTCCCAGTGCTATTTGGCTATGGAGCCCTGGTGGCCCAGGCAGAGGTCTCCTACCACAGATGGAAACTGGAAGGCTTCTTCCTCCTGGCTGTTCCTTAGTCCCTGTGTCCTAAGGATTTCAGGTGAGTCCCGCTGAGCAATGTTAGTCCTCTTATCCCCTCTCACCGGCTTTTCCACACTCCTGGGAGGCTAGCTTTCTCCCAGAGCTATTTGGCTATGGAGCCCTGGTGGCTCAGGCAGAACTTTTTTCTTTTTTCTTTTAAAAGGTCAATATAGCAACTTTATGACCCATCCCAGTGCAAAATTATGTAGCTGTAGGTATTAAATCATCAAAATTCTTTATTTTCATTGCAGAACCATTGAAGCTGTTTATTGGTGAAGTTACAAAAGGTACAAAATCTGCACTTACATTAAAAGGCAGAAAAGAAAAGGATGAAAGCTATTGACCAGTAGCTTGATCACTGGTAAATACAAAGGTTTTCCTTAGAAGAAGAGCAGACAAACGCAAAGCTTGTTATATGGTTTGCTAGCATTTGCTTGAAATACTGTATTTATATGAAATTTCCAACACCACTTTGACTCCATGTAAAGCTCAAAGTGATTTTTCTGGTGTTCGATTCTCTTTGACAATTAGATGAAATGATCTTGACAAGTTTACCTCAACGAGAAAGTTCTAATGCCCCTGCTCATCAACATCATTCCAATACTGTAGATAGGTTAAACATGGAGCACACCTTTAAACACAAATCCAAAATGCCTATCCACCATTAACATCAATCCAGGGTTGAGCCACTGCTCTTATTCTGGGTTGCTTTCAGGGACTGTGTTACATTGGGAGGCCCAATGATCAGTGTGATGAAAGATAATTATGTGCCTGTACAAATCATGTAACCCATTCGTTAGTTACAATAAACTTACTTCCCAAAGAGTTATAGAAAATATTCATGAAATTACTTCATTTTTGGGTTTTCCTCCACAGTATAAATCACTTATTTCTGTACAAGATGTCACTGTCTCTCCGGCAGGTTACCCCAGGAGGCCTAGCAACCATAATTACTACATTTAAATAGTCCACATATCTGTCAAGACTTTAAAGGATTCTGTGGTGTCAGTTTAAATATAAATATATATAATTCTACTTAATCATCAAGGCAGTTCTGAAAACCATATTACTTACAGCTTCAGACTTCAGTGGTATAATGTATATATTGCATAGTTTGCTATATTACTAGTCTCTCTATTGATTTATTGGTTAAGAAAATGTCCACTCTGCTCAGCCAGGCTTAAGTGTTCTGTTTAAACAGAAAATACATACTTTCTCGCTGAGGTAAACTTGTTGGTTGGTTTTTCAAGAAAAGGATTTTCTGTGTAGCCCCAGGGTCCTGAAACTGTTCTGTAGATCATGCTAATCTTGAACTCTGAGATTCACTTGCTTCTGCCTCACAAATGCTGAGATTAAAGATGTGTGCCACCACAACTGGCTTGGTTAGGTTATTTTTAAAAAAAAAAAAAAAAAAAAAAAAAAAAAAGAAAAGAAAGGAAAGGAAAGGAAAGAAAGGAGAGAGATAAGAAAGGACACCATACATCCTTGCTTGGGTCCTCATGTGCTTTGACTTTCTCAGATGTATAGTTTTATAACCATGAGATACCACAATAAAATCTACAATATGACCATATGCACCAATTTAGAGTAAAGAGAGGCAAGAACTGCTGCATGTGAACAAGACCCATGGAAAAGCCTTCTGCTACACACCACGTGCCACTCCCAAGCCTAGCTGCCAGAGGCCACTGTGATTGCTGAGCACTACATTTCCCTGAGCTAGAAGGAGCAGACCCTGGCACCTGGAGATCATGTGAAGAGACTGACTTTTCCTGGGCTGAAGCTGGGCACACCTGACATTTTCAGTTGTAGGACAATGCTAAACACTTGAATTTCATGTTACCATGGCAGGTTGTTTGCTATTATTTGTAATACAAGAATCATCATCAGAACACAATTCTCCCACCATAGCAAGTCCTAGATAAATCATTACACTGGAAAAGCAAGATTTGGATCTAACATCACTTCTCATGATGATGATAGAGGACTTTTAAAAGGACATAAATAACTCCCTTAAAGAAATACAGGAGAACACAGGTAAACAGCTAGAAGCCCCTAAAGAGGAAACACAAAAATCCCTTAAAGAATTACGGGAAAACACAACCAAACAGGTGAAGGAATTGAAAAAAACATCTAGGATCTAAAAATGGAAACAGAAACAATAAAGAAATCACAAAGGGAGACAACCTGGGAATTAGAAAACCTAGGAAAGAGATTAGGAGTCATAGATATAAGCATCACCAACAGAATACAAGAGATAGAGGAAGACTCTCAGGTGCAGAAGATACCATAGAAAACATTGATACAACAGTCAAAGAAAAT
Source organism: Rhynchomys soricoides (assembly GCA_019843965.1). Taxonomy (NCBI): domain Eukaryota; kingdom Metazoa; phylum Chordata; class Mammalia; order Rodentia; family Muridae; genus Rhynchomys; species Rhynchomys soricoides. Next base: position 3,821,387 of record JADRCH010000064.1, on the reverse strand, counting down.
GCAAAATGCAAAACGAACCTAACACAAAACATCCAGGAAATACAGGACACAATGAAATGATGAAACTTAAGGATAATAGATATTGAAGAGAGTGAAGATTCCTAACTTAAAGGCCCAGTAAATACCTTCAACAAAATTATAAAAGAAAACTTTCCGAACCTAAAGTAAAAGATGCCCATGAACATACAAGAAACCTAAAGAACACCGAATAGACTGGACCAGAAAAGAAATTCCTCCTGTCATATAATAATCAAAACACCAAATGCAATAAAAAAGAAAGAATATTAAAAGCAGTAAAGGAAAAAGGTCAAGTAACATATAAAGGCAGACCTATCAGAATTACCCCAGACTTCTCACCAGAGACTATGAAAGCTAGAGGATCCTGGGCAGATGTCATACAGACTCTAAGAGAACATAAATGCCAGCCCAGGCTACTATACTCAGCAAAATTCTCAATTACTGTAGACAGAGAAAACAAGATATTCCATGACAAAAACAAATTTACACAATATCTTTCCACAAATTCTGCCCTACAAAGGATAATAGATAAAAAAACCACCAACACAAGGTGGGAAACTATATGCTAGAAAAGGCAAGAAAGTAATCTTTCAACAAACCCAAAATAAGATAGTCACACAAATACCACCTCTAACAACAAAAATAACAGGAAGTAACAATCACTTTTCCTTAATATCTCTTAACATCAATGGACTCAATTCCCCAATAAAAAGCCATATATTAACAGACTGGATACGGGTAAACAAGACCCAACATTTTGCTGCATACAGGAAACACATTTTAGTTACAAAGACAGACACTACCTCAAAGTATAAGGTTGGAAAACAATTTTCCAAGCAAATGGTCCCAAGAAACAAGCTGAAGTAGCCATTCTAATATTGAATAAAATCGACTTTCAACCAAAAGTTATCAAAAAATATAAGGAAGGACACTTCATACTCATCAAATAGAAATATTTCAGGGGTAACTTCTGCACGTGCTATAGGTATCTGATGAATTCCAGTGTAATGGTCTTGGGAAAGACAATGGAATGTTGCTCTTTGCTCAGAGGGAAGCTAACATATCTTCAAGGGAGAACATTGGAGGTATTTGAATTTTATGTTTACATTACGGAGGTGAGTCCTATATATTTTAGAAAACTAATTATTTTCTCTGAATTTAGTTACTTGTTGTCAACTTATTTCTAGTTGAGTGTGACAGAAGTAAGTTTTTCAAAATCAACTGAAAAAAGTAACATTAAACATGTGATTTAAGAGATTAGGTTGTGTGCTATTTTGACTGAAGTCAACTTTCCTTTGTCATTTCAAAGGAAAAATAAGGAATGGCCTATAAAACTGTACGAGCTGATCTGTCAGAAATAATTTCCAATTGCATACTGTTTTCACAATGTGATTTAATTTATTTTAAACATATTTATAATGTGAAATTATATACTGTTTTCACAATGTGATTTAATTTATTTTAAACATATTTATAATGTGAAATTATAAGATGACGATAATATCAGCTTTTAAAGTTTTATCCTAGAAAATAGCATTTTAATTATTATAGAAATGTCTACAAGTAATTTCATAATTTATTACTTCTGTATTTAATTTTGACATGTTTCTCATAATTCACGATTGTATGTAATACTGTGATAGATATCCCACAGTACATACATATTTTTGTCATCATAAATTCCTACAAATAAGTTAACTAGATAAAATTTTATGCACAATTTATATTTTGGTACTTGTTGGTACCAAAATAGTACCATTAGAAGTACTTCATTAGAAGTACTATATTGATTTGTACTGTTATATGAAACATTTCTTTAAAATTCTCTAACAATTAAATTTTATTATAAAATAAATAAAAAAAATTACTCCTATATTAAAGCCTTCCATTCTTTCTAACTTTTCATTATTGAAAGTTAGGAATATAAAGATAACATGAAGAAATATAAAGATAAATCTCTACGTATTAATAAAATGAACTTATCCTAATAAAATAGTGCCACTACAATCATATGTAATCATAGTTAGTGTGTTAACCACAAACAGGAGTTCATAATGACATCTATAATTTTAACATTAAAAACATGCATTAATTTCTTAATAGTCTAACTCCAGTATTACTCAAAATCTTTGGACATAAAAGATTGGCAAGGAAGACCAGCAGTCTCAACTAACCCAGACTCCTGAGATCTTGTAGACACTGAGCAGTCCAGGCAGCATAAAAGAGTTAGTCTGTGAGCTCCCTTTCGCATATACAGTAGAGGACTGCCTGGTCTGGCCTCAGGAAGAGAAGAAATGCCTAACCTTCAAGAGACTTGAAGCCCCAGGGAGTGGGGAGGCCTGGTGGTGGGACATCCTCTTGGAGACAGGTGGGAAGAAGAATGGGATGAGGAACTGTGGGAGGACAGACTGGGAGGGGGTAATGACAGGACTGTAAAAAAAATAAAAGTAAAAAAAAAATATAAATATTGGCAGAAAATACTTGTATATTAAATGAAAAGATAAAAGTTTCCTTGTTTTACACACAGGCAGACACATACATACACACACACACACACACACACAATTACAATGGAAGAAACAGGACATGAGAATATCTCAATGGAATTGGGATGGGGTACAAAGATAACTCAAGGTCAATTCCCCAGTACCCACAGGTAACTGTCTGTGGCTCTATTTCTGGGATAACTGACACCTCTTTCTATCTTCTGTTGGCACTACATACACATAGTATATAGACATACATGCAGGGAAAACATACATATAGATAAAATAAAACTAAAGAATACCTCAATGGAGTTGGCAAGATGGCTCAGCAGGTTGAATCTTGCTGACAACCCTGAAAACCTACATTTTATCCCTAGAACTCAACATAGTTGAAGTAGAGTATAATAAATCTAACAAAAAGGAATACCTCTGAAATCCTAAGACAAGAAATTTATTCAATAATTTTGTTTAAGTTAATATGAAATAAGAGACCTTCACAAAAGTTTAAAAAGTATCATATAAGTATAAAAACAATATATCAGTTTTTTTATCATTTTATACAAACAGTGATGGCATGGTGACCAGCATAGCTACCTTCCAAAATTAATATATACCAACATATGTAGTTAATTCACATTTTAATTATTTCTTTATAGTACTGGGGATTGAATCCAAGGTACACTGACGTACAACACTAGACCATTTTATTAACCCTCTTAACAGGTTAAATTTTAAATGGGTACTTTCTATATTAAGGCAAAAGAAGCTCCAATGCCTACTACAATACACTGTGATGCGTGATACTACCCATGTAATCGCCTATGGATTACACTCAACTCTCCACCCAGGAGTAAATGAAGCAGAGAAAGTTGAGAGTTAATGAGTCAGATTGTAGGATTGAACATTGAGATCAGGGTAAACAGCTTGCCTAGCATGTGCGAAGACTTGGCCCTGGGTTTAAAATATCAAATTGTAATATAAAAGTTATAATCATAATAATATAAAAATTACAAATAAAGCAAATTAGTTTCATTGTTAGCCAGCTAACTTACCAGAACTGAGTAAACTGAAGAACAGAAAGGGGCACCTTGCATTAACTGAGGTAGTGCCTTATATAGAGATAAGACACTCATGGGGGAAGTAGTTAAAGAATTATAATTATACTTCAAGAAAATTTGTTTTCTTGGGACTGGAAATATAGGCTTAGTGTTGGTGAGTATGCTAATGAAAATCACAGTACCAAACTAAAAAAATTCTTGTGTGGAAAAATATTATCTATTACTTGAGGAAAAAGGAAGCTTGAGAGAGGCAGGGAAAGCATCATTTCCTCATGATTAGGGAAATCTGTATCTGTATTTTAGGAGCAAAGAGGGATGAGGTACCAAGCATTCAGTGAAAAGAAGATCGATGGGAAGAGAATGGCTGAATTATAACTATTCTCCTCATTTCTAAATTATAGATAAAGCAGGCAGTAAGATTAACACAGGAAAAGAACAGCAATGGGGTAGTTATGAGTCTTAAATATGGCTGTCTTGAAGAAACTGATTCTTTCCTTCTGATTTTTATGTGGTGCCAAGTCTTAGTGCTTTAAGGCATAGCTTGCCATAACAGAAACATAGGCATTTTCCAGTTAGGAAATGGGAAGTACAACCTGAGATACAGGTTAACAAATAATGTAGTATAAATGACTCCATAAACAACTCAGGGTATTTTTGAACAAGTTTTCATTTACTTCTAAGAAAAACAAACAAACAAACAAACAAAAAGCAGTGACAATGATATTAACCGACAAAGCAAGAGAATTATAGAGGAAGAGTTTCTAGAATATGACCAAGATGATGGATCCACAAAAAACCTCCAGTGCCAACATCTATAACAGACATGAACACAAAATGTTGTAAAAATTGATCCTGATAACAGAACATCACAGATAACCTAAAACAAGTGTAAGTTTATGTTCAATGTGGTATATGTATTGATTTTTCTTAACGTTCAAACCCTAAGGTTTATGTACAATATTTAGATTAATTTTAATAGATTTAGATTTGTGTGTGTGTGTGTGTGTGTGTGTGTGCGTGCACGCGTGCATGTGTTTTGTCTGCATGTCTCTCTGTCCACTGTTTTGTGTGCCTAATGTCTGTGGAGGTCAGAAGAGGGCATCTGGAAGGATATGGAGGTGCAGATGGTTGTGAATCACCATGTGGGTGGTAGAAACTGAGTATCAGTCCTCTGGAAGAGCAGCCAGTGTTCCTGAGCACTCAGCTGTCTTTCCAATCCCTTTTTATTATTACTATAACCTATTTGTTAATATATAAATGTTTTAAATTTCACTATAATGTGTCCCTCGCAGGCATATATAATGAAAGCTTGCTCCCTAGCTGACAGTGTTCTTTTGGAAAGGTATTAAAAATTTTACAAGGCATAGCCCAGTAGGGGGAAGTCTGCCACTGGGTATGTGTCCTAGAATTATCTTTTTCCTGATATACACCCCTGTCAGTCCTGACCACCACAATATTCAGTTTCACCTTAGATCCCAAACAACAGATCTGACTTTGGTCTGAAATCAGGAGCCAAAAATCTAACATGCCCACATACCTTGAAGCAAGTAGTAAGCATTAACCAGTGATCACAGTCACTTAACAAGTCCAGCCTGTGAGAGACGGTATCCCTCTAGGCCAGAGATCAGCAAAGTTTATGGAAAGTGATAGAAAGTCATTGCTTTATTATACCTAAGAGACCACAGAGCCTCTGTCCCAATTACTAGTCCCTGACTTTAAATAAAGAATGGGGGAAAGCTAGGTTCCACAAAAGCTAAAACTTTGATTTTATATTGCTTTCATGTATCATAAAATATTCTTCTTTTGATATTTCTCAACCATCTAAATATGTTAGTGCTACCTTTGGTTTGCCACCAGTGCAAGAGCAGGCAGCAGGCTAGACTTGTACCATTGTCTGCCATTTACCAAATGAGCCTACAACTTGTTCTTACGACTGTGCTATTAAATCTTATGAATATATAAAATATATAATAGGAGGAAGACAGTTCAACACGTTAAAAACAGCCCTTTTAGTCACACACCTTATTTTTCTGTAGAGAACTTCACAAGAAAAGCCAAGTTGCTGATCCACTCTATCTGGCAATGTGTGGTGACAGGCACATGGTTAGATTGAGGAGCCTTACCACAGTGGGAGAAGAAGCTGTAGATATCCAATGTTACAGGCAGCCCAAATAATTGCTCATCCTGTTGACCAAATTATTAATATCTCCCGAAAAATATTATTTCAATGTTTACAAAAATACTTTCAAATTTACTGACAACTAAAATAAATTATTACAAAGCAATGGGTATCAATACTAATCCTAATTTCAAAGGACCAATGCTAAAGTCATTAGATTGCCATTCTTGATTACTTAATTTATACTTTGCCAATAATTTTGTTAATGTAGGTTAATGGGGTTTTACATTTTGCAGTTATAAAACTTATCAGGTTAGATGATGCTGATTCCTCTAAAACTCCTTAATGGGAAATAAAGCAGATCTTTAAAAAAAAGTAATAGGATATTAATTGTGATTTCATGAAGTATATCTAAGAAGAGACTTGCCCTCATAAAATAAGAAACTAGGAGTTGAGTGGAGTAAAATCATTCCCAAGTTTGCTATTAGCTCACTCATTCTAGGTCAAGTCATTTAGTGCCCATCCATCTATCCAGGGTAGAAAATAATTGCACAAATTAACCCATAACCATTTTATGGGGCTCTGACACATCTACTGTAACTTTATGGACTGTGTTTATAAGGTTACAATTTCAGAACTGCTAATTCCTCTTGGTAGCAAGCATACTAACTTTGAAAATGTATTCCTATAGATTTGACGAAGACATACAAAGTACACAAAGTTTATAAAATCTAGTACTCTTTTCAACAAACTTTAAGATTTCTTTTTAATAAAATACAGTGTAATTCTATGAAAATTTCAGATAATCTTTAAAAGTATCCAATTTTAAACTGTCTTCCTCAATAAATTAACAATAAAAGTCAGCCATTGGGTATACTCTGTGTTAAACACTAGGTACTATGTAAATTACACTCTTGATTACCACAGTAAGTTAACAAGAGAAGTGTAATAATCCTGCTTTAGGCTACTCAGATGAAAAATTTAAGAGATAAGGTAACTTGTCCAAGGCTACATAGCTGATGAAAACATGACATTGAATGACCTTACCTCTACATTATTAGTCAATAAAGCTTTGGACTCAACTGTTGCTTTATATATTTGGGGAAGTTTCAGCAGAAACATGACTTTAAGCTTAACCTTCATTTAATTTGCTTTCTATAGTTCAAATGGTTGACTAAACTTTAGTATCTAAGCATCCTTGGAATACCATGGGTTCACAGAGCATGTAAACAGAGATTTAGAAAGTGTCATGATTCTCGTTGATATCTGACAAGGGCTTCAAAGTTTGGCTCCCCCCCCTCCCCCAAAGAAACGGAACAAAACAAACAACCAAAAACATTTAGTGATTTTCTTACTAAATTATATAGCATCATTACTTATACACAAAACCATAAACAATGCATTTAATTGTGTGACATGACATTTCAATAAAAATAATGTTTAAATCAGATGAAATATATCTATTTCTGCTTTTAATTTCATTAAAGTAAAATATTTTAAAACCTTTTGTTTCACTTCTTAAAATAAACATTATTGCTACTTTGAGTTACTATTCGATGCAATAGCACTGCAAAATGAGTTGACTCTGTCTAGCTGAAATAGAGCATCGATCAGCAACCTTTCTCCAGCCTCTGGTAACCAGCATCCTATTCTCGCCTTTAATGAAACAAATGGTACTGGATTCCATGTATGAACAAGACAATATAGGCCTTGCCTTTCCAGGTCTGGCTTATTTCACTTAACACAGTTTCTCTTCTGTCAGTGCTGCCCAGATGACTGGATATCACTCCTGGTAGTGGCCAATGGTTTTCCACTGTATGTTAGTACATCATGATCTTCTTCTGTCCATCAGTGATTAGACACTCAGGATGTTTTCATTGCATTTTTTCATTTTTTTATTATAGGAATTATGTTCTAGAGACAAAGTTATTGAAGAAATTATTATAACACCTTTGAAAATCTCCTTTAAACTGTTGAAGTGCACATCGTGTTTGAATGACATATGTGAGGTCTCTTTTAAAGTAGTCACAGAAAAGATAATTCATGAAGTATTTATCTTGAGGATTATGTAAGTTGATTTATTTAATTTCTTATCAACAATCAAATTCTTTAGGGAAAAAAAAAATGACATCCACCAAAGGGGAAGGGAAGAGAAAGTTAATTATGCAGTTTACATAGAGCTGGGGATTGTCTGTTCACCAAAGAAACAAGTGGCTAAAAGGGACTAGAAAGGACTGAATAATCTTCGAGGATAAAGACACTAAAGATCATTTTTAATGCTCACTCTGGGAATAAGAAATACAATTTCGTAGCCACTTACATTAGAATATTGATATTGATTTTATTTAAAAAGAAAAGCATTACTGAGTGTTTAGCTTTTAAATTCTACATACTTAATCTTTCTTGATTTACTGCTAAAGTTATCTTTCTTCTTGAATGTACATAAGATATACACTGAAAATTATCAAAACTGTCTTGATAAAATTGAATATATTAAATTTTTAATAGTCATACTTAAAAATATGTCATTTAAATAAATTGACTGAAATTTTACAATTAGAAACTAGTTTCCTTGGTTCAGGACAAAGTAGGCAAAGTGCAAAATGGCAGATACGCTAGATAATCAACAATACGTATCTAAAATTAGAGCAAATACATTCTCAAACTTTTTAAGAATTACAACAGTTAAATAAAACCAATTAGAATCCCAGTGATCCATGTGCTTAGATACTGTTACAAAAGCTATTTGTTTACCTGCAGAGATGTAATCACAAAATAGCCACCCTGCATTTGCTTTTTATCAAAACCACAATGTACTAGACTGTTGATCTAACTTGAATTACCAGCTTCTTTACAAGAATTTCTATTTGTCATACTAAAAATGACACTTTTCTTTTTAAATCATCAAATTGCAACTATGAATAATTAATTTCCTGATTGAGTATGTTAAATGATCACACTTTTAAAAACTGAAAGTAATAGGCTCTTTCTGGTTTTCACAGTTTCACTTGTGATAACTCTGCATTTTAGACCCTAAACATGGAAGATATTCTAATCCAGTGTCACCTCAACTGCTCTAGGTATTGCATGTAACACTTCTTTACATGGTAGAACTCAATGAATGTAACAGCATTTCAAACAAGAAAGTCATCCTTCTGTCAATGTAAGTCAAGTGTCTTTAAAACAACATGAGGTTTTAAATGACTGCTTCCTTCCAAAAAAGCATGGCCAGAATTCTGTGAGTGGAACTAGGTTTTAAAAAAAAGTTTCTATAGCTCACTTGAGTCTGCTGCCCTCAAATCAACAACAACAACAACAACAACAACAACCAAAAACAAAAACAAAAAAACCCCGGCCTTACAAAAACCTCTTGCTGATATCAGAAGATCCCATCAATCAATACCTCGATACAGTCCTCTAAATAGTTATGGCCTGACTGTGCCAGACTTAATAGAAAGAATGTGGTTCATGCTGAGCACTCATTCCTTTCCTCCTAGGAGCCTAGTTTAAAGTACATGCTACACAGAGAACCTAAGTATGCATGTGACTAGCCTCTGGTAGATTCTGAATGGAGTCTCAAATGAGTTTCCTAGCAAAAATAACTTTTGGCATAACAATGATTAATTAGATCCTCAGTGACTAAATGAGAAAGGACCCAGATTTGATTACTTTCTTTCAGGACCATGACCTATGTGCTTATTCTCTTTGCTTATGTTTTTATGTAACCTTTCCAGTGTTAAACCATAGCCATGATTTCAACTATATACCAAGGTTTCTAAGTCCTCTTTGATAATTTTTGAACTCCTAAAGTGACTGTGAACCTTTAAAATGATGCAGAGAAATTCTATTTCAATGAGACTGACTGAATGATATTGTTAGACATAAACTAACCTGGGATATGGTACTGATCTAGTTATCATGCCATCAAAGCCACTATGCATATGAAAAGTGACGAGGGAATATCTTGTGTATTATATGAATGCATCACCTATGACCTACGGCTTAGGCAGAAATAGAAGGTGAGACATCTGGGACGAGAAAAAATTCTGGAATCAAGTCAGTGGAGAAAATATCCACCTGGAAAGATGTGAGGAGATGGGCACATGGTCCTGAGCACAGGTAACCAGCCACATGGCAGAATGTAAGTTAATAAATAGGTTATCTTAAGTTATGATTCAAGTCAGAGAACAGCCTAGCTATACGGCCAAGGTATTTGTAAATATATTTATTTATTTATCCGAGTCTTATTTCTGGGAGCATGGGGCTGACAGGAAGAAGTGGGCCTAACTTTTATAGAAAAGAGAACAGAATCCATCCATGAGGACTCTTCTCTCTTTATTTCTAAATGTAGAGGAGTAGGTGAGGAAGGAAATGAAACACTGAAGATATTCATGGGTTCTTACCCATCAGGACTCTTTTGCAGGCTATCTGATCCCACTGTGACCCCCAAGATTGGGTTATTTACTGAAAGAAATTAGTTTTTAGTTCTTATCTGGCTCAGCACTTAGCATACACTTTAAAACCATTTGCGAAGAATACCGACACGCCCTTAGCACACACATCTTTAAACCCAAACAATGAAGGTAAAATTAGTTTGTAGAAGGAAGCACCCAAGTTGGTAAATGATGCCTAATTGAGTGGCAGACAAAGTAACTAACCAGAGAAAGAGAGAGGAACCTTGCACAAAGCTAAAGTCAAAGTGGATCAAGGATCTCAACATAAAACCAGACACGGTGAATCTAATAGAAAAGAAAGTGGGAAAGAGCCTCGAACTCAATGGCATGCGGGGTGGGGGATGGATTTCCTAAAAAAATTCCAATGGCTCAGGGTCTAAGACCAAGAATTGATAAATGGGACCTCATGAAACTAAATAGCTTCTGTAAAGCAAAGGACATAATCAATAGGACAAATCGGTAAATTACATATTGGGAAAAAAACTTCACTAACCCCACATATTCAATAGAGAGCTAATATCCAAAATATATAAAGAACTCAAGAAGGTAAGCTCCAAAAAACCAAACAACCTAATGAAAAAAATGGGGGTATAGAACTAAAAAGAAATCACAACAGAAGAATCTTAAATGGCTGAGAAGTACTTAAAAAGAAATGTTCAAAGTCCTTAGTCATAGGGAAATGCAAATCAAAATGACCTTCAGAATAGCTAAGATTAAAAACTCAGGTGACAGTACATGTTGGTGACAATGTGGAGAAACAGGAATACTCCTCCATTGTTGGTGGGATTGAAAGCTGGTACCACCACTCTGGAAATCAGTCTGGTGGTTCCTCAGAAAACTGGACATAGTACTACCTGAGGACCCAGCTATACCACTCCTGGGCATAAACCCAGAAGATGCTCTGACATGTAATAAGGACACATGCTCCACCTTGTTCATAGCAGTCATATTTATAATAGCCAGAAGCTGGAAACAACCAGATGTCCCTCAACAGAGGAATGGATACAGAAAATGCAGTACATTTACACAATAGAATACTACTCAGGTATTAAGAAAGAGGACACCAGTAGCTTTGCAATCAAATGGATGGAACTAGAAAATATCACCTTGAGTGAGGTATCTCATACCCCAAAGGACATGATTGTACTCACTAACAAGTGGATATCAGACAAAAGATACAGAATACCCAGGATATAATCCACAGAACTCAAGAAGGTTAACAAGCCAAAGGGCCAAGTGAGGATGCTTCAATCCCACTTGAGAGGGAAAAGAAAGCAGAGGGCAGAGGGAGGGAGGGAACTGGGTGGGAGAGAGAAGGAGGAGAGCCAGGGGAAAAGAGGAACATGATCAGGTATGGGGAGAAGAGGGTCCAGGAGTGAAGCCCAGAGGGCCAGCAGAATGAATGGAAATATACAACCTCAGGAGGGGTGGGGCTGGGGGAACCCTTTAGAATGTACCAGAGACCTGGGAGGTGAGAAACTCTCAGGACTCAAAGGGAGGGACCTGAGATGAAATGCCCAACAGTGGGAAGAGGGAAAGACAGGGCATCAAGTGGAGTGATGGGGTTGCCATCCCACAGTCAAAAACTCTTACCCAGAATTGTTCCTGTGTAAATCAACTGCAAGGAGAATAATGGAGAAGACACTGAGGGAAAGGAGGTCCAGTGAGGAGCTCAAATTGGGACCCATCTCAAAGGGAGGCTCCAGGCCTGACACTATTACTGATGCTATGATGTACTTACATATACGAGCCTAGCATGGTTGCCCTCCAAGAGGCCCAACAAGCAGTTGGCTGAGACAGAAGCAGATACTTAAACCCAACCAATGGTCTGAAGTTGGGGACCTTTGTGGTTGAATTAGGGAAAGGCTTGAAGAAGTTGAGGAGGAGGGCGACCCCATAGGGTGACCAGCAGCCTCAACAAACCTAGACCCCTGAGATCTCTGACACTGAGCCACCAACCAGGCAACATACACTAGCTGGCACAAGGCTCCCAGACCCATATACAGCAGAGGACTGCCTGGTCTGGCCTCAGTGAGAGAAGAGGCACCTAACTCTTGAGAGACTTGAGGTTCCAGGGAGTAGGGAAGCCTGTCAGGTTATGGAAGTTTGTGGGGGTATGGGGGCAGCCTCTTGGAGATGGGGCAGGAGGGATGGGATAAGAAACTGTCAGAGGGCAGATCAGGAGGGGGAGAATGACTGGACTGTAAAACATGATTAAATATTAACAATAATAATAATAATAAAGTAGCACACACAGAGAAAAAAAAGAATACAATTTTACCAGAACAGTTATATAGAGACATGCCACAGAGAGAGAGAAAAAGCTAGACACTGGTTAAGACAGAATGAGCCAGAGATTAAGAAGGAATCAGAAATTAGAACAGAGTGTCAGAGTTAGTTTGAGGCTAAACAGAGCAAAAAGTCATAGAACATGAAAGAAGTCAGACTGAATCAGTCAGCTTGAAGAGGAGTTTGATCCAGAACAACTGAGTTGACCAGCAAGCCAGAGTTCACTAGAACTAGAAAGGTAGATCTCATTCAGCAAGAAGTCTCATAGGTTGAAAACATTCTAGGCCTAGATAAGAGGCTGGAAGTTCCCAGGGCTAGGCTTGGGTTAGCAGACTGAGGCAGTAAACCTTGGAGACAACAATTATATCAGGCAAATAAAAGTTACTATTTCAAGGGCTTTCTTCCAATTGTCTCCAGAAAGACTAGGATGCAGATGGTGAAGGGACTGGAAAACTGAAGATATTCATGGGTAATGATGCTTACTTGCCTAGTACAATTAGACAACAAGACTTAAGTAACAGAAAATGCAAGTCCTATGCAAAGAAAAGGAGGCGATGGTATTTCTGGATCATGAGAAGCACTGCTTTATTTTTGAGAAATTTTTCATCATTAAAGTAGATGAATGGGGCATAGTAACTAGAAGAAAGCTTGGATTCTGGGGCAGACTGCCTCTTCATGTCCTATTTCCACCAATTCCTAGTTGTGCTACCTGGTACAAGTCATTCAGCATCTTTCCATTTCTAATTATCTATATGATGCAGTAATATTTCTATTAAGTTGCTGCACAAGCAAAATGAATTTATACATGGAAGTACATGTAAATTGGTATATTGTAAGTCCCTAAAGTGTGTTGTTACTACTTTAGTTAGTTGTATTGTAGAGCAACTTCATCTATGCTCTTGACAAATTTTAGTGTAGGCTTGGCTTACAGTGAAATTAAAAATTACTAAGTGCCCTGACACCGGTTAAGCGCAGTATTCTCCATTGTTAGCATCCTCCAGAGAGTGGCATATTTGTTACAACTGAACACAGAGACAAATGTCCTTGTTGGCCAAAGTCCACAGTTTACACGAGCATTCATTGTTAGTGTTGTGTACTCTGTGAGTTTGGCCCAATATGTATAAGCACATTCATCATCATATCATACAGTGTATTTTCAATGTTCTAAAATTCCTTTTTAGAGATGTCATTTTTGCCCATGGGTTTAAAAGTGAGTAAGTTTACCTTTTTCGAACATTTCTGAAATAATGAAAGAAGCTTAGCAGTATCCAGGTACATTTTAGCCTAGTTGGAAGCCAATACAGAACAGGTGTTGGTGAGTTGTAGGTAGACATTCTGGGGTGAAACACATTTTAAAATATTAAGGCAAATTTCTACTTCTTTCAGACTTATTTAAGATAACTCCCTTGAGGGTTTCCAGAAGAGGTATACAGAAAGTCAAATTTTATAAACTCACATAATCTTATGTCTCTTTTACGTGAACTACTACATAAGATCTGTGCCTTGCCACTCTAGTTCTAAAAGAAGTCTTAGTTCCTGTTTCTACATTGGCAGCCTTCTAGTTACTAGGGATGGCAAGATGAATGGACACAGATGTGAGGATTCACTAGGTCACCCTGTTAGCAGGAATAAGGAGGAAAATCCTGATTGAATTGTTTCTATCAGGCTCTGCAAACAAGTAGATAGAAGAAAGAAACAAAACCTCTTGGAGGTGAACAGACAGGGAGGAAAAGTCAGTAGGTCCCTTCTCCAGGTGACTAAGGAAAAAGAGTAGCAGAGACCCTTGGGAATAGTACATGAAATGCAAGAGGATTGAGGAGGGCGGGCATTGAGGGGTCATGGGGATCTCACTTGGGAGTACTTGTGGTTAAAGAGCAAAGGCTCTTCCTTCCTAAATAACTTCCTTCTCAAATAACTTAATATTCAACTACTTTAAACAATCAGTTTCACAAATGTCCATGCAATCAATTCAATTTGAAAGAGCTATGATTGAGGCAAGGGCAGGAATTAAGGTACATTCAGGAGACAGTTTCACATGATGTTCCCCTGGCAGCCTCATCTTCCCCTTGTGAGATGCAAATAAAGGTTAGGCAGCCAGTTCAGAGAATGTAAAGAACCTGTCACTCACTGTCAATGGAAACTGTCTGTCTATAATTCCCTCAGTTACAGCTTTATATCACAGCATATGCTAATTAGTACTCATGCCTAAGCCTACAGATTTGCTATGCTCAGAATTTGTTTGCTTCATTTTGTTTCTAGTTTTTTTTAAAAAAAAATTCAAGTGAATGAAGGTGGCCTTTCAGTGTTTTATAATTCACTCTGCTTACATAATAAACAATAATGCTAACTTGAAAGTTTTTAACCGTCCAGTTTGGTATGTTCTCTAAATTACTTAATTTTAATATATCTAAATTTTATTAACATGTGTGTAGGAGGTCTGGAAAAAAAAAAAAGACACCAGTGAGGGTGAACATAATAATATTCATGAGATTTAAGTAGATCAGGGCAGACATTTTTAACAGGAGATATTCAATGAAATTTAAATAGAACTTAACCCATGGCTTCATTGAATTCAAAAGATACTCTAAAGAATTCTGATTATGAATTAAAAATACATTTATAAATTATATACTTAGAGATACGAACAGACAAGAAATAATTTTAAAGGAGCATTAATGAGAAACAACAGACATGCTCATAGGACAATACCTTTTGAAAGGAAAAGAAAATACTACCACATTGGACTAGAGTTCTGGTCTTTCTAGAGCATCCCTGCACCCAGATCACTGTCCAATCATTAGTGTAAACATGTGAGGGAGCCAGAGTCATGGAACGGGATTTGATTTTTTTTTCCACATGTGGTAGTAAGACACTCAGGAATGTAACACTTTTTTTTTTTTTTAATAGTTCAAGAAAACACTCTATTATCTACAAAAAACTAAATAAATGTTATTAACATCCAAAACTGTTACTTATTTGAAACACACCTATACCTATCCACCCATCTTCTCTCCACTTTAACACTTGGGATCGGTGTTCTCATTCTTAAACTGTAATTAAAATTCAAAGCGTTACTCAATATCAGTAACTCACTTATAAAACAATAAAATATTCTATTCGCATATCATCTAGAAGCCAGTTTCTAATGATTTTCACTGAGAAAATTCTATATAAGCCCAAATACCATTTTTAACTGTAACAAACACAGTGGTGGCTGACTGTGATGTGGGGTAAAACAAGGAACCATTTTTTGCTTCACTATGTACATGAATATCTATAGAAAGGAAAATTGGTTAAAAACTTTGATCTTCTTTGTTGCAAACAGGCTTTAAAACGTAGTATGTAGCTTCAACAATATTATATGACAATAGATTTAATCAGAAAACACTCGTTTAACAATTCATTCCTAAATAATTCATGCAATTTGCTACATTCATCTCATTTCCCAAAATGTCATGATGTAATGGAAGGCAGGAAGAAACAAGAGCCTAGGCATTGATCATGGCATCTAGTTCTCTTTCTGCAGCTATCTGGCGGCCTGTAACCTGGACACACAATAGAAAACAGGTGGTCTACAGCACAACTTTTCTGCTTTACAGTGCAGTTGGGAAAGTTCCTCAGTCATGCCTTTGCCTTTCTAGCTGTAGCTCTGCACGGTCTTTTAGCATGATACCATTGTGGATGTTCTTTTCTAGACAATAAAATTAGAGACCAGATTTCAAGCCGCATGTCTGACTAATAACTAGCGGTGTCACTATTCTACCTAGAGGATGTCTGTTGTAGTTCTGAACTTTCCCAAAGTCGAAACACTCTTTACAGCATAAAATACATATGTTTGGTCACTCAGGGTCCTTGCTAAACTTTCTGTTACCAAGTACCCCAATTCAATGAGTTATATTAGCTCAATCCTAATTTGGTAATTGATATCTGGTAATTGATATCTGGTAATTGATATTTGGTAATTGATATCTGGTAATTGGTAATTTGGTATCAGATGCTTAGTTGTTAATTATTTTGACCTTGGCCCCAGTCTTTGCACCTTGTCCCCTGCTGTCCCTGAACTGAGGCACTGAGGAGGGCACATGATGGGACTGTGAAGGTGAAATCACACACGAGACTCATCCCATTGCTTATGATGCTGTGAGAAATCTATTCCCAGAGATTCTAAGTTGTCTCTGCAAGCAACAGCCAAGGAGGTGTTGTTGAGAAACAGTGGTAGCAATTCCCTCAAAGTTTCAAAGGAATTCTTTCACAAAAACCATGAGAATTAGCCTTCAAGTTGTCACCCATAAGGAGCCATTTTACTGAGGCCATCAGATTCTATGTGATTACAATTGGAAAATCTTTTTACCTCTGATCCTACTTACCACTATTTATATAAAAACCCTGTTGACTTACAACATCTTCAGACATTAGCTGAAAGGTACAACTAGCTCTTCTGTCACCTAAGTATCAAATAAGCATGGCTTGAGTCTCTTCTCCTGTAACTAATAAAGAACTACAGACTATTTCCAAAGTTTTCAGAAAACTAAAATGTATGTGCTCATAATAGAAGGAAAATTACAAAGATTGAAACTGATGACTTTTGCCCTGAGTCAGAGAAGCTCTAAATTGCCTATAAAGTAAAAATCAAAACAAACAAACAACAAACTCTTTAAAAAAAAAACCTAAACTATGTTGAGAGACATCTCTCATTCAATTAAAAACAGTGAACTAAGGCAAACAGAGATTTTTATTGTTACATGAAAGAATGGTGGAATACAGAGCAAGCACAGGCTTGTATACTCTTTGCAAAGTTCAACCACACATGGGTCAATGCTGGCTCTATGATGACTCTATGATTAACAATACAGTAGCGTTGTAAATTTCATTTCTTTCCTAGAGAACAAGTCTTAGATCACTGAGACCTCAGACCAGCTTGGGGTCCAGATGGATGTAAAAGTGAAGATAATGTCTTTTCATGTAAAACAGAAGCTTAAGGACTGCTGAAGTTGGAGATAATGGCTTATAGAAATTGTGTGTAATGTTGCATTAACTTGTAATTATCATCATTATTAAACTTACAGCCAAACACTCAGGGTGCATTCTGCGGGGCACAGCAACTGCATGAAGGACATCACCTGCCCTCTCTAGGAGCATGCCAGGTAAGTTCAAAAGAAGAGACTTTAACACTCAGGACACAGAGAAAAACCAGATTATATTATGTAGCCTAGAACTTAGAAATAAAAAGAAACTGTTAGATATAACTTTCAAAGCTAAATGTTAAAAGGATGTAAGTTGTGGCAGGCAGATCTCTGTGAGTTTGAGCAAGCCTGATCTACAGAGTAAGTTCCAAGACAGCCAGGGCTACACAGAGAAACATGTCTTTAAAAACCAATATGACTTTTCAAGTTTAAAAAGAGGCAAAGCAAGAAATACAAGAAAAATCCATAACAAGTATTAACTGAAAAATTCCATTTATTGCAGAACCCTGACTTAAAGCATGCAGAAGTTTCTTCGAAGCTTGCTTAGCTCATTTCCTCATCCTACACAGTAATGGTCAGACTGACATTACTGATTTTGGTAAGCCGTCAGCATAAAGAGACAGGGAGGTAAGTCAGTTCTGACCATGTATTCAGCTTGTTTTGAGTATGCTGCTCCCTGCTTCTCCCTGTGTTTGCTCTGTTGCTGAAAACATGATTAATACCTGTGCATTAGCACAACTCTGCATTGTAAGCAAGGCCAGAGCTCCTTCCCAGCGAGGCTGAGGTATGGAGTTAATGAGAAGTGAGGCTGTGGGGGAATGAATAGGAACATGCCAATGCTGAAGTAATTGAGCATGAATATCAAACACTGACTTGGGACTGGTCTTCATTTGCTGAAAGAAGGTCTGAGCAGCTGGTGGGCAGATGGGACTTGCACAAATCTGTATTCCAGCCAACCCCAGAATTTGCATTCACAACAACCTTGGTTCACCCATGCCATTTCTGACTTCCTTTCCCCTTCTTTCGCTTATCTTCATTCTTGCCTTTTCCTTCCTAAAATGTTCTTGTTTGAGAATGTTTTGAGTACTGTGTTTTACTTAATTTCCACTCCACACTACTCCCACCTTTAGCTGTGTCTTCCCCTATTCTATTCCTCTTTTTCTTTAAATACGTGCCTGTGCGTGTGTACGCGCATACACACACACACACACACACTCACACACACACTCACACACACACACTCACACACACACACACACACACACACACACACATGGGGGGGGCAGGCAGAGATGATACTATCAGTGTCCTTGTCTCAGAAGACTGATTCCTTTCTTGAATTTTCTGGGGGGATTATTAATTTTTATTTTATGGGTATGGCTGTTTGTCCAAAATGTATGCTTGTACAAGGGCACCCTGGGATTGGAGTTATAGATGACTGTGAGCTGCCATGTGCTAGGCATTAAACTGGCTCCTCTGGAAGAGCAGACAGTGCTCTTAACTACCCATCCATCTCTCCAGCCCCCCATTACATGCCTGAAGCTATTCATTCAATCTTTCCTGTGCATTTAAAAAAATCTCACCTCTCCCACAGCCTTAAAAGAAATTTACTTTATGATCAGTCATTGCAGTATTTTTAAAAAGAAATATGTGTGACTTGACTGCACCAGTTTACAGTGATACACATACTGAAGCTGTACGAGAATTATTAATACTACAACTTCTCCTTTAAAATCTCTATATTCTCTTCTAAAACTTGTGAATCTAATCAGTAGTTACTGTCATTCACTGCTGTGCACCTCCACCATCTCCAATTAGATCTTTTATATAGTTTTTAAGTGTCAAGGATCTGAGGAAGATTTGCACACTAGTGAAAAAGGTTGGCTATGATTAATCTCAAGGTCTAATTAGTAGCTTTATTTAAAAAACCTAGATATTGTAGAAAACTTCTGAAATTCAAAGAGTATATGATTATACATTTTTATAAAAATTCATTTATAAAGACATTTTAGTAGAGTTTACAGTGACACAAAATAGATACAGTTTTAAGTACATTAACTGGCTAAGTAAAATATTAATAAAATCCATTCATTAAATAAGAATAAAATATTAATGAAAATGTATAATAACTAATGAAGATATAAATAGCAATAGTTATTAGATATGACTTGGTAAACTATAATCATATAGAATACATATGTAACATGTATGTTTAGGGTACTGATTAATGCATATCTGATAGTGATAGAATTTACCAATACTATGTTTCCATTCATCACTTTAAAAGGTTTATATATTTTATATTATGACAAATTATATTATTTATATAATATAAATTATAAAAATATAAAATAAGTTTGTATAAATATTAATTATGAATATATACTAAATATGTATTATATATTACATTTCTACAACAAAAACTATGAAAATAACCAAATGAGTCTTATGACCCATCCCCCACCATCCGTGAGAATCAGACAGAGCAATGGCATGAGCAAGAGCTCAAGTATAAAAGGAGGTGTGCTTTACCTTCTTGGTGTAGTACTCTTTGACTTCAGGCCTAATAGAATCAAAGTCCCCATTGATGAATTCAGGCAGAAAGCTGAAAGAAACAGTTCCATGTGAGTCAACTAGACTGATCCACACATTTAAGAACTTTAAAACTGCAGCTGTGAGGGCCAGAGAGAAAATTAAGACATTCAAAACATGAGGAAACCTAGACTGTTTTCAGAGTAAATGGGGTGACCTGTCATACATTCCTGGTTCCAGTATAATGGACTGAGGCCAACAACCTATAGAAACAAGGTCAACTCAAACCATCAATATTTACTGTTTCAAACAAACAGATATTGTTGAAGGCAACTGGTTAAAAAAATTAGAAAGTTCTAACACGAATACCTTTCTCTCCTCCCTTGTCTCGCTATATTTAGATCTTTGCATCATTTTACTCTCATACAAGCTGGGTACTTTCAAAGTATTTGAAGAGAATAAACACCTGGCCAAGACAATTTACACACATTTCATGACACAGTTCTAGAAATACATGTCTTCTAGAGAGGATTAAGATAATCATATGAAGTCCAGGTTTTTTGGTTCAGTAACTGGCTTAGCAGATAAATATGCCTGCGTATCTGATTTCCATCCCCACTACATATGGGAGAACTGCCATGCTACATTTGCCCTTTCCCAAAATCAATCAATCATTCAATCAATCAATGAACTTTATAAAAGAACTCCAGGTTTTATACCAAAAGATGTAGAATTTCTTGATACTGAATATTACTTTAGTTCACTTTCCTGTTATTTTTCAACTCATTTTTTAAAAAAATCCCATTTAACCCTGTCTTCATAAGTCCTCATTTATTTTGCATAAAGCACTTATATGCCTTGGTAGAATTTTTCTGCCCCACTTAACTCCTCGAATTATGGAGGGACAAATGACCCTGGATTTTTTCAGTGCTTTAGCAGAGAATAAACATAGGAATCTCCCACAGCTAAGGAATACATACTAAAGAAAATGCATATTTTTAGTTCCTATAAAAGTATTCTACTACTCACATAACAGAAGAATTTTGTCAGTACACACTTGTTTAGTTAGTTATCTGATTCAAAGAAATACTAACAGTTTTCTACCACTGGCTTACTTCTCTTCTTACCGCATGTGGCATGAGAGGGAGCCCCAGAATTGGGAGATTGGTCCAGGTCACAATAGCAAAGACCTCACTAGTATTCTGACTCTGAAGAGATTTTATTCACAAATAAAAGGTTTAAGGCCAGGCCCATAGAATTTCCAAGGAGACCTTTTCCAGCAACGGACACAGCTATAATCCTTCACTCAATCGGCAGAGAAAAAAAAAATGTACTTTCTTTTCTTTACTCATGGGCATTGAACTACCAGCAGTAGGCAACAGACCTGGCTCTCTCCAGGTGGGCCAGGGTTTAAAACAAGAGTAATTGTATAGTAAGAATTATGACTCTGAAAGCCTCATATGTGCATTCAAGATAAAATTAGTAAAGATGCACATGAAAAAATAAGCCAACCTTGTCTCTTATACTATTTTATATCTCCTAACTCAACTAGAAACATCATTTCTTAGGTCAAGCCTAATCTGACTGAGATGGTTTTGGCCAATTTTCCCTTAAGTCCCACAATTTCCTCTGACTACAAAGTAAGAGGAAGGTGTATGACAAGGATGTGGTCCACAGAGTGCCCTGCCTGGCGGGACATGCCTGTAGCTTAGTACTGGATACCTGAGGCAGGAAGACTTGGGGTACAACTGGGGTGTTCCAACTTATAGTAGGAGCTGCTGTCACAAAGCCAACAGCTGTGGGTATGGCTCAATGGGAGGATGCATACCCAACACGCTGGAGGCCCTGGGTTCAATTCTCAGAATCAGTCAACAAATAAAAACAATAACCTGCACCACATACATAAGTGGGTGCATGAGGATCAGTAATTTTGTGTATTATTCATTTATGAGCTATTCACTGCATGGCTGGGCACGACACACTTAAGTTGATTCAAGGTGAGGTAGGATTAGAAAGGGGGCAGATGTGGTGGCCTTGCCCTTTTCCAATGGCTTCCTATAATGTCCCTTTCTCAAACATTCTCATGCATTGCGTTTGTCATGCCATATCTAGTTACGTAAATTCATACACTTTCAGGGTTTCTTTAAAAACCTTCCACTGAACACTATTTTGCCATATATAAATTAATGTTTTTGGATCATAGAGTATCAGCTCTGGAAGGGACATAAGGAATTATTTCTCTAATTTCTCTATTATCTCTGCAGAGCTGAGATCAAAACAAGAGAACTTACATCACTGCGCAGAAAAGGCACGTCAGCTAAAGGCTCTCATTTACACCATCTAGTTCAAGCAAACTTCCTAATAAGACTCACTTTGTATTACTCTCCAAATTGTAGTCCCTTAGATATCTAGAAATAAATTGGCAGCTTCCAAATAGCATATTGATTTTGATAATAAACAAAAAATGAAAAATAAAAGCTGATACACCCAAGCAGCTGAGCATCTGTCCCATAGGATAAATCATCTTCAAAAGAGAATTAGATTTTCTTTTATATTTCATAAAGAATAATGTAAGAAAGCAATCCCCTAAATTCAATTATATTTTATATAAAATATTAATAGGAAAACAAAATTATATACATAAATTATAACCAACTTTAGTTACCTTTTAATATAATTCCCTTCATGTAACATACACAACACATTTCTATTTAATCAATATGATTATTTCTAAGAAGACTCATGCCAAAAGTAACCTGGCATTCATGCTACAATGACTAAGATTCTTGTAAGTTTCCATCATAAAATACAATCTATGGAACTTTTCGAGTTGTATATTTTTACGCTGCAATTAAAAGCCCATTACACATGTTCTTCAGTACCTGTGACCATGGGACATGGGCATTCTGAAGGCATTTCTAGGGATGACACTTTACAGATGTAGCGTTTACAGATGTTATGACATAAATGACAGTTTATATAAGAAGAAGACAGAGATTTGTGTAGACCCTGATTCCATCTGCCTAATTCCAGTCTATAGCAGATGACTTATTAGTATTAAAAGATGGCCAAAATTTCCCACAAGTGGCCCAAACTAAGAGAACTCCTTTGATATTTACATTTTAACTTATCACACATTACTTACCAGTGACAAAGAAGAGTCCAAAAAGGGCTGAGAATATTAATGCCCAGCACATTCAGTCACCAAGGAGTCTGATACATTTAGAAAACAGAACATGATATGAAGAAATATAATCTTTCAAAATTCCTTTCCTAGTAACTATGCAGGGAGCTGTCCCTCCACAAAGTCTTCCCTGCATTCTGCACCCAAGGAAAATGCTACTACTGTCTTAACACTCAAATAGCATGAAATCTCTCACTTTGCATTTTCACAGTTAACAATTCTCTATAGGATTTTCAGCTTCTTTTGAAGGTAAGTCATTGACTGGTGCAGGAGTGACTGACCAACCTTGGTGTTTAGCAAAGCAGCATGCACACAGATGCTGACAATGACAGAGTAAGATGAAGATGGGAAGAGGAAAACAGTGGGGGAGGGGGCACAGGAGCATAAGAAAAAGAAAGGATGAAAGAGAGAAAAGAGGGAGCAAAATAAGCTGCTCATGGTGGTGCGCGCCTTTAATACCCCCACTCAGGAGGCAGAAACAGGTGGATCTCTGTGAAGTCAAGGCCAACTTGATCTACCAAGAGAGTTCTAGGACAACCAGGACTGTTACACAAAGAAAGCATGCCTCAAAAAACAAAACAAAACAACAAATAAACACACACACACACACACACACACACACACAAAGAGGGAAGTTGGAGAAATTAAAAATCAAAAAAGCTAGACTCCTTTCTTCAGCTTCTGAGATGGGAGTTTGAGTGTATATGTGGCCATTTTGCTTAACAGCAATGTTGCTTGACACAGTTTTGCAGTGTGGGCTATTCCACTCGGAACAGGCCATTTGGGTAAGGCCTCAGTATGGACATGGGTTCAGGGGTCTACGGTAGATATCTCAGGTTGGGCTCATGGCCTAAAAGTTAAAAAGTTATGGAATTCCCATTTAGTATCCACTTTTCCCACCTAATAGATCAGGACAGTTAATTTATTACAAGGGAAATGGTCTACTTTCTGCAGCTGATTCCTGGCAAAGTGGAGACATTAGGAAACCTTAGTTTTTTTCTGGCTGCTGTATGGTCAAAGGAACATAAGCAGAGGAGGCAGGGCACTTGGCAGAGAGCAAGAAGTGACTCTTCACAGAGGTTGAAGGCTAGACTGACTCTTGGAGACACAGAGATCTTCAGTGTTGGAGACAGTTCAGGACCACAGTAGTGTAGATATTCCAGAGCTGGTACCTTGGGGGCTTAAGGGCCTCTTGCTCTTCAGTGGTTTCCTCTTGGCACACGTGGGAGGGCTTTTCTCCCTCAGACAGGGTATTGGATGAGGTGGCACTGGGCTTTCCCTGCAGATGGGGAGCTATACTGTCCTAACATGGGGAGAACACCTTGAGCATGGCCTGGCCTGCCTGCCTTCAGTCAACACCATGTTCAGGAAGCTGGGTTCTGAGTTGCTTGTCCTAGTGCTGCCCATCCGCCACCCCTGCCTTCCACCTTGCTAGGAATCTCTGCTCTCACAGATAGGGGCACACATTTCATTTTAATTGCATAGAAATTTCTTATATCTACACCATATGCTAAACTACGGACCAGCAATTATTTTTCTTAGAGCTAGAGTCGATATTTTCGGTTCTCGTGTTATGTGGTTTCTGTCATAACTACCTACATCTCCCAAAGTAGCATAAATGTGGCTAGAAAACAGGAAAACAGTGCGCATGGCAGTGTTCCTGAGAAACTATTAGAGACGGCTGGTCTGTCAGCTAGCTTGCCAGCCCCTGTTCTAGTCAGTAAAACAAGACTGAATAGGCTGAATGAGATTGAAATCATAATGCAACACATATGTTTTCTAGCACATGATTTTCTTCCTTTCTCAAAGTAATC
Source organism: Rhynchomys soricoides (assembly GCA_019843965.1). Lineage (NCBI taxonomy): Eukaryota > Metazoa > Chordata > Mammalia > Rodentia > Muridae > Rhynchomys > Rhynchomys soricoides. The sequence goes on along the minus strand of JADRCH010000064.1, from coordinate 3,796,469 downwards.
ACCTGAAATCAGTCCTTGCCAGGATGGCCTATGACTACCAAGAGAACACATTAGTTGAAATGTTACAATGTCCTAATAAAATACATGATGATTAATGTCAGTCACATCAATAAGGCAAGCCAGGAATTTCAATATCCTGTTTAATCATATATATGGAATGTTTGTGTACATGTCTATGTGCACGCACCTATATGAGAGACAGTTGTATATATTTATGTGTGTGCCCCGCACAAGTAATGAGCATATGGAGACCAGAGATAAACATCAGCTGTCCTTATTACTGCACATGTAACGTTTTAAAAACAGTATCTCTCAATGATCCTGGAGCTCAGAATTAGGACAATAAGATGAGGCTGCAGGGATCTTTCTTTCTCTATTCCTTCAGAGCAAGCAAGGGTTATGGCACATATCGACAGGCCTGGCATTCTACATGTGTGCTGGGGATAAATGTATGACCTCATGCTTATACAGCAAGCACCTTGCCAACAGAGACATGCTTCTTTCCCCTGTAGGTTATTATGTTATTCATAAAGTATATTTAATAGGAAACATATAAGTAATTTTTAAATATTTTTAACTGTGGACACAATTTGAACTTTATAAAGAAGAAGCTTCTCTCCAGACATGGTTTTTGAAGCAAGGTGTCTATCTATATCCTGAGCTGATCTTAAATTTAGTTTCCTACCCTAGACTCCTCCTCACTAATGGAAATATATCAGACACTCAGTTTATAATATACATTTTAGAAAAGGCTCAGGATAGGCTTGCATTATAATTCAAAACATGAGTCAGCCACTAAAATGCTACAAAAAAAGATCAATTATTCTTTGAAATGATATTTAATACTGACTTTAAAATCATGGATTTAATCAAACATTTTAACACTCAGCATGATGTCTGGTAAGACAGGCACACTCTATCAGAAGTGGTTTTCTGCCTTTCCTGGGCTGGCAGGTGATTATTAAATGGGTCATGTGCGGTGTTGCTGCTGACCTTCTCATGACACATGAGAATGGATTTTCTAGGCATGAAGGAAAAGGTAATGTCTGCTAACAGCTTTGCTAGGATGTCAGTGGTAGGTAGTATCTGGGGATAAAATCACATTTACTCGAAATAACCAGCCTTTCTACTGCTGATTCTCCTGACTGGAACAAAGAAGGAGGAGTAGAAGAAAGAAAAGATAATGCACCAAAAAATCTTCGGCAAGGGTTCTGGAAGAAAAGCCATTTTTAAGTTTGCTATCAACACTGCTTAAATGCATCATCATCTTTTCTGCAGGAACAGTGAAAGAGAAGGAAAGGCATGAGCAGTCACAGGAGCGAAACTGTAGTGATGCTACAGACCTGGATACCTGCTATGCAGAAGATGATGAGCAGCACACTGAGGTGAATTCTTGTATGTTACACACCACCTAGCAAGCTTTCTCTGAAGGCATGTATTGTGTTCCCAATGTTCAGTGTTATTAAAGCAAAGCTTATAGGTTGTACTACTTAAGCACACAGACTGCAGTAATTTTATCCCCTCAACATTCCTACTACATGGTGTGTGTAGCAGAGTCATTATCATCTGCTCAGATGTGAAAGACGCTTGTTAAAAATCAGGGTAAGAGGTAATGAGAGAGGGTTGCCAATTATTTAAGATGTATAATTACTTACGTATACACAAAAATAAAATGATATAATGAAAAGCATGATAATAAGGCAGTACCAGCTACTTATGTTACATAGATTATATAAGAGCATCTGACTGGCTCGTAAACTGCCCTTTAAACAGTATTTCTTTACAAAAGGAATATGCAATTTTAACTTTAAACAGCCAAAATAAGACTCACAACACCGAGTTTTACAGTTTAGACTATATCTTGTTACCACTGGACTAAAGAGCCTTAGACAATTGGAGTCTACTATTATACAACATGTCAGTGCTCACTTTCAGCTGAAATTTTTAAATACAGATTTAAAAGTTAGGAGAGATCAGACATAAAACACTTTTTGCACAGGGGACACTTAATTCAACTTTATATATATGAAGTATATATTGTATGAGACACAATATGAATACACTAGTTACTACCGTCACAAAAGGAGAGAAGTTTAATAGTGAATACATCTGACATAGGCCAGGCTTGGGAGAACTGCAGAAGTGAAAATGGGAGGGCTTTGTGGGAACTAACCCTGCAGAAGCTGTTACCTAAGTGCGGTTCTGACAACGAAGCCTGAGATGTAAAAATGCCCACCTATTACCTATCTGCTGGCAGTGAAGACTACAGAAGTAGGAAGAGAAACTGGGGAATTAGGAAAAGAGATGAAGGGTACAGGCTGGGCAGACATCAATGGCTAAGACCATAGTGGTTGTGATCGGATCACTGATGTCCCTTCAAGATTCTAAACTCAAAACCTAATCCTCAGTGTGCTTGTATCTAAAGGTGGGGTTGGTTGTACAGAGGTTATTAGGTAACCAGGGAACAGTCCATGAATGGGTTTATGGATGTTATAAGAGAGGCCCAGAAGGACTTACTGACTGAAGACACACCAAGAAGGCAGTCAATATACTAGAAGAGAAGACCCCTTGACACATAAGGAATCTGCTAAAGTCCTGATCTGAACCTCCAGTCTGGCCAAGTATAAGAAATCAAATCCTGTTGTTTAGAATCAACCTGGCTTATGGCATTTACTGTAACACCCCAGAATGGACTAAGGTACTGATGATTTGGTCAGTCACTTACAGGCATACATCATGATATCTAAGTGGGGAGAAACTGACAGCCTCTCCTACACCCAGAGTGGAGCTTTGCATGCTTCACACAATGAAAGTTCTACTGGCAAATCACTCCTCTTTAATATTAGGTCATCTTCCTCTCCTTCCTCCACCTGCTGCACTTGCTTTCTAAATGAAACTAGAAAGCGGGAAGAAAGAATGATAGCAGCCTGTGGAATGGAAAGTAAAGGAGAGGGTTACTGCTTGGCAGAAAGTGAGCGTGGACATAGAGAAGGGTAATATGGCACGAGCAAGCAGCATGTGACAAGAGAAGTTGAAAGAGGCGCGATACAGCACAAGTAAGGCTCCATCTCTTATTTATGAACATGAAAGAGCCGGAGGCATACATACAGGTTAATGCCAATTCTTTACCTTAGCAAATATAAAAGACTGGCTCATGGACAGTAAATTACTTTATGTAATTTATTTGCTTTATGCTTCCCTCTGTGATTCAGCTGAGACATAATATAGAGAATTCAATAAGCACAGCCAGTGATAAATGCCATTAGGGTCACTAATAGGTTGTGTGCCCCTCCCAAGTTTTCTGGAACAAAGTGCAGCAATCTGCCCAGTTCCAGTGTCTGCTAGCAGAATTTTTAATTTCATCTCTACCTTTGCCCTCCACAGCTTTCCTTAAGGAAGCTTCTAAGTCTTATTCTATCCTACAAAGCACATGTTATAACAGTACAAGCAATGAGAACCTTCTGTCCCTACCAGCTTCTCTTTAGCCCACTACCTTCGTTCCATTACATGAACAGTGATGCATGGTCCTAAAGGACAGAGGCTGAGAGTGGCCAGAGCTCTACAGCACTGCATAAACAGTGGTAGTAGAGGAGTCCCAAGGGATAAAGTCAGATGATAAGGGTGTAAGCACAGATCTATGAAATCCTTTGGTCACTGTATGCTATTACTGATGATATTTAAAGGTGTATTTGGATGATACTTAAAGAAAATACAAAAGGCAAACATAAAGTATCCTTGTTCAAAGAGCATCTCAAACAGAACTAAAATCAAACAGGAAAATAAAATATATAAAAGATATGACATGGGGTTGGAGAAATGGCTCAGTAGTTAAGAAACTGGCTGCTCTTCCAGAGGTCCCAAGTTCAATTCCCAGAAACCACATGGCAGTTCACAACCACCTGTAATGGAGTCTAATGACCTATTCTGGCATACAGGCATACATGCAGATAGAGCACTCATACATAAAATACATAAGTAAATTTTAAAATTAAAAAAGGAGAGAAGACACCAACAGCTTAGAATTCAAGAATCTTAACGTGTACCTGTATACACAGTGCATTTTCCATCCCCAAAGAGTTTTATGTTGGTCAGTTTAATCATCACCTCTCCCATGTTACTTTATGTACTGGAGCAGATACTATAACTGGCTACTCCCTATCCCTTGATTTTCTTTTATTCTGTGTTTGTCAATTATTCCCACTGTCTCCTTGCTGACTTCTAATTCTCTCAGATTTCAGACATGTGACTGGTGTCCCAAGATGGTCATCGGATGCTTACCCTTTTGTCTGCACTTATTGGTTATTCAACCAAATACCCTTGCTTATAAGCCCTGCATGTAAAGTTCAATCTAACACCTCTCCTGAGTTCATAACCAAGTATCTAGCAATCTGCTCCTGTTACACCATTTGTAGCAGAGTTCTGCCCTAATCCAAGCTGCTCCTTTCTCAGCCTCAGTTCAAAATCTTTATGGTCATCCTTGACTTTTTTCTTTTTCTTTTTTCTTTTCTTTTCTTTTTTTAACCCTTTTTTATTGGATATTTTATTTATTTGCAATTCAAATGTTATCCTCTTTTCTGGTATCCCCTCTAGAAACCCCCTATCCCATCATCCTTCCCCCTGCTTCTATGACGGTGCTCCTCCACCCACCCATCCACCCACTCCTGCCTGCCCCACTCTGGCATTCTCCTACACTGGGGCATCGAACCTTCACAGGACTAAGGGCTTCTCCTCCCATTGTTGTCCAACAAGGCCATCCTCTACTACATATGCACCTTGAGCCATGGGTCCCTCCATGTGTACTCTTTGGTTTAGTCCTTAGGAGTTCTGGGAAGTCTTGGTGGTTGATATTGTTTTTCTTCCTATGGGTTGCAAACCCCTTCAGCTCCTTCAGCCCTTTCTCTAACTCCTCCATGGAGGAGCCGTGTTCAGTCCAAAGGTTGGCTCTGAGCATCCGCCTAGGTATTTGTCAGGCTCTGGCAGAGCATCTCAGGAGACAGTTATATCAGACTACTGTCAGCAAGCACTTCTGGGCATTCCACATAGTGTCTGGGTTTCACGTCTGTATATGGGATGGATCCACAGGTGGGGCGGAACCTGTGTGCCTTTCCTTCAAGCTCTGCTCCACACTTTGTCCCCATATTTCTTCCCTTGAGTATTTTCTTCTCCCTTCTAAGGAGGACCAAAGCATCCACACTTTGGTCTTCCTTCTTGAGCTTCGTGTGGTCTGTGAATTGTATCTTGGGTATTCTTAGCTTTGGGGCTAATATCCACTTATCAGTAAGTGCATACCACATGTGTTCTTTTGTGACTGGGTTACCTCACTCAGGATGATATTTTCTAATTCCATCCACTTGCCTAATAATTACATGAAGTCATTGTTTTTAATAGCTGATTAGTACTCCATTGTGTAAATGCACCACATTTTCTGTATCCATTCCTCTGTTGAGGGACATCTGGGTTCTTTCCAGCTTCTGGCTATTATAAATATGGCTGCTATGAACATAGGAAAGCATGTATCCTTGTTATATGTTCTAGCATCTTATGGGCATGTGTCCAGGAGTGGTATAGCTGGGTCCTCAGGTAGTACTATGTCCAATTTTCTGAGGAACTGCCAGACTTATTTCCACAATGTTTGCACCAGCTTGTAATCCCACCAGCAATGGAGGGATTTCTATACATCCTTGCCTGGATCGGCTGTCACCTGAGTTTTTGATCTTAGCCATTCTGACTGGTGTGAGGTGAAATCTCAGGGTTGTTTTGATTTGCATTTCCCTGATGACTAAGGATATTGAATATTTCTTTAGGTGCTTCTCGGACCTTCGAGTTTCCTCAGTTGAGAATTCTTTGTTTAGCTCTGTACCACATTTTTAATAGGGTCATTTGGTTCTCTGGAGTATAACTTCTTGAGTTTTTTGTATATATTTGAAAATAGCCCTCTATCACATGTAGGATTGGTAAAGATCTTTTCCCAATCTGTAGGTTGCCATTTTGTCCTACTGACAGTGTCCTTTGCCTGACAGAAGCTTTGCAATTTTATGAAGTCCCATTTGCCGATTGTTGATCTTAGAGCATAAGCCATTGGTGTTCTGTTTAGGAAATTTTCTCCTGTGCCTATGTATTTGAGGCTCCTCCCCAGTTTCTGTTCTATTAGTTCCATTTTTCTTTCTTTTCATAACTGATTGTCCCACCAATTCTATAGGCTCTTTTTCAAAATCTGTTACCCCCTTGACTTTTTTAACATGTTCCATGGTATAATCCCAACAAGACACCTGATGGCATTCTACTGTTCCAAATCCTTTGGTATCTTCCTTTCTGACCCATAGTGAATTATTAATATTCCTTCTAAGGCCTTTCAAAAAAATCAATCCACAGGTGCCACCTTTCCTGACTAATAAGTTCGCATCTTTAAATCTGATATAAATTATTGGCAAAGTTATCCATTATTTCTCCCTCTCCAACACACCTGATTATAATATAACTTCTCACATTCCCAAAAGGCTATGTCAGCTTATTTATGAACCACTCAAATCCATATTTACATTGAGGTTCTGACAACAAAATGCACCAGCAGCAGTGGCATGGGGGGCACATGTAGGCACAGGCTTCCCTTTAACCCTGGGCCACTCTCTCTAGGCCCTGAGAACAAGTTGGCTAGCCTTCTGGAGATTGGAGGATGAGAAAGAAGAGTTGAACCACACTGTACAATTATCTCAGCTGTAAACATATAAAACCCACCCACGTGACAAAAACATTTGTGAAACTATGACAGTGTGCTATAATAAGCCGTACATATTTTGTTTTTGTTTCAATCTTTGACAGAGGGCTTTTAGGATGCTGAGAATCTCTGGACAATACAAGTTTGAGGATGAGATGACAGGTAAGTGAGGTCCCTAAGATCAGCTTCGGGTTGGAGGATGGCCAACACCAAAGAGACATAAACATGATTAGAAGGTCATAGTTTCAGCCAGTGCAGAGGCAGTGTGTAGAGCAGTAGACAGTGGCAATAGACAGTGGCTTTTGTAATCAAGCCTACTGTCCTGGTTTCCTTCAGTTGCTGTGATTCAAAAGCATCTTGGAGGAGCAAAGTCATAGTACAGGTTACAGTCCAAAATGGAAGACTTGAGGAAGGAACCTGAAGGCAGGACGGCTTTGTATTCCATGCAGTATTCCTGCTGACCAAGCAATTCACAATCAAGAAAGCACAGTGGGAGCCAGGGAGAAGGATGCTCAGATTTGCTCACTGGCTCATACTCCACTTGCATTGCTATATAGCTGAGTGCCCTACCTAGGATAGTGCTACCCACAGTAGGGCCCTCTCACACCAGAAATCAACAAAATAATTTCACAAAGATATGGCCATGAGTCAATTAGCAAAGATAATTCTTCATATAAGGATCTCTCTTCCCAGGTGAGTTTAGGCTGTGTCAAGTTAATAATAAAAATCTAACCAGGCCTTTCCTTCAATCTCTGCTCTATTTTTGTCCCTATATTTCTTTTAGACAGGAACAATTCTGGGTCAAAAATTTTGAAGATGGGTTGGTAACCCCATCTTTCCACTGAGGACCCTGTCTATCTAATGAAGGTAGTCTCTTCAGGATCCATCTCCCTACTGTTGGGAAATTTGGCTAAGGTCATCCCAGTTGAGACCTGGGAGCCTCTCACATCCCAGGTCCCTGAGACTTTCTAGAGGTTCCCCTGCTCCCTACACACACAGCTGCATATTTCCATTCACTGTCCTTGCCCTCTAGGCATCTCTCCTGTCTACCCCCATACCTGATCCTGCCCCCTTTTACCCTTCCGTCCCCTTTCCCACCCAGGTTTCTCCCTCCCTCTGCCTCCCATGATTATTTTGTTCCCCCTTCTAACTGGGATTGATGTATCCTCACTTGGGCCTTCCTGCTTGTTAAACTTCACAGGGTCTATGGGTTGTATCATGGGTATTCTGTACTTTTTGGCTAATATCCACTTATCAGTGAGTACAAATCATGCACTTCCTTTTGGATCTGGGTTACATCACCCAGGATGATATTTTCTAGTTCCACCCATTTGCCTGCAAAATTCATGATGCCCTAGTTTTTTAATAGCTTAATAGTATTCCATTGTTTAAATGAATCACATTTTCAGTATCCATTCTTCAGCTGAGGGACATCTGGCTTGTTTTCAGTTCCTGGCTGTTAGAAATAAGGCTGCCATGAACATAGTGGAGCACACATGTCCTTGTGGAATAAAGGGGCATCCTTTAGGTATATGTCCAAGAGCGGTATAGCTGAGTCTTGAGGTAGAATTATTTGCAATTGTCTGAGGAACCGCCAGAGCTAGGGCAAACATAGAAAAGCCTAAATGGTTACAGAGGTTATTTATACAGATGTGCTTTCCAGAAATAATAGGATGGATATGGACAAGTCTTAAAAAAGAAAATAAGCACAGACAAACAAGGTTGTCACACCTGGACTCTAGCTCCTCTGAGGCTGAGGCGGGAAGAGCCCATGTTGAAGACAGCCCAGTCATGGAATGTGATGAGATCTGTCTCAAAAGAAAAACAAGAAAAAACCTGGGAATATAGTTCAGGGTCTGGGCTCAACTCCAAGTATAACTGAAACAATGAACTATAGAGCTTAACAAAGCTGAATCCTACGGAACACAGATATTATTTCTAAAAACCAACTTACCTTTGTATTCCTTTTGTTAAGAAATATGAGTATTGAAATTAATAAACACAGTTTCTTCTCTCACCACAGAAACAAGAACAGTCTAGTTAAGTCTTTGATGAAGTGACTTGGCTTGGTTATCTTTGCTACTAGGCATACTAACTGGACTTTCTCCTAAGAAAAGCATCATGACATTAGCATAATGGACAGCCACTCTGCATCCCAGCAAACAATGCTTTAGAGTGCTAATGCCACAGGAAGAAATCTCTCTGAAAGCCTGATTACTGCTAACAGGAATCATCAGACCACTGTATTATGTGAGAATGGTCTCTTCACTGACTGATAAAATGCTAAGATGACAGAAACTGTAGTTGTTTTTCTTGTTCCTAACAGAGGGAACTGCTCTCCAGTCACTAATAACCAACTAATGTACAGCCAAGCAGGAAGAAATTGAATACACACTAGAGGCCACAGTGATAAATAAGTGGATTGCACTTGAAGTAAGAGTAATGATCACACAAAGAAAACTGCACTGGAGCTGACAAGCTCAGCTACCTTTTTAGTTACTATGCCAGAAGTCAGAAAACTTTTTTTTCTATTCTTTTGTCTATACAGCTGATTGTTTTTTTAATGAAAATTTTAAAACCTATGCAATTCTCATTTTAATTAAAAAAATTGTCACTATATTATTAAAGCAAAGCTCTGGCTTATATTTATGAAATATTTTTATGTATAATAATAGAAAAATAGGGGCTGAAGGGATGACTCAGAATTTAAGAGCATTTGCTGCTCTTGCAGAGGACCTGGGTTCAGTTCCTAGCACCCATGTTGCAGATGATCTGTAACTCCAGGAGATCTGCTACACTTTTCTGGCCTCAGAGGACACCAGGCACATACATGCTACACAAACATATTTGCAAGCAAAACACTTATATGCATAAAAGATGAATAATTATTAAAGACAAATGGAAAGTAGTTTTTTCCTTTAATTTCTACAAGATCTAGGCTGAGTAATTCATACCATGTAAGTCTCTTTTAGTATTATTTCATCAAGAGAAAAGAATTTAAATCAAAAGATTTTGTAAATTGTTTTGTTTTGTTTTTTTAACAAAGCGCCACAGCAGGTTATATACCAGGTAATTAAAACTACAAGGAATTTTAGTTAGGGAAACTTGCAAAATGACAACACAGCTGCTTTTCTTATTAACAACATGCTTTTATAAAATTCGGGAAGCATTACACATCTAACATACTGTTAAATAATTGTTATCAGAATTGCACACCATGTGTTCGGATCACATAACCCCACTGCCCCAACTCTCCCCAGTGGACGCCCTGCCCCATCCAACTTTGTGCCTTTCTCTGCCCATCCATCAAGGCCAATTTTTCCTGCCCAAATATCCTTTTAAACAGTGGAAGGCTCATTTTCCCAGAAGGCAGCAGAATTGTTTTGAATCCCTATATGCATGACAGGGAGGCCACTTGATTCCTTTTCGGTGTCATTGGAACAAAAGAATGCCCTCCAGCACTCTCTTCCTACCTCTTTCCAACAGTTGTCTTCCTTGGCTTTCTTATCACAGCCATTCTACTGGGGTGAGAGGGCACTTGAAAGAAATTTGAATTTGCATTTCCTTCAAGGCTACAGATATTGAACAACTTTTTAGATATGCATTGTCTATTTGTATTTCTTGAGACCTACCAATTTAATTTGTTACTTTTACAATACAATGGACACCAATGTGGAAGTTCCTTGTAGAAATGAAAATAGAACTGCCATGTAACTCAGCTAGAAGCTCTCAGGTATAGACCCAAGGGACTCAAGACAAAGTCTCACAGAGATAAACCAGCACATCCATGGTACACTTATAGCCTGTTAACAGAACTGGCTTAGATGCCAAACAGCAGGTGAAAAGATAAGGAACATATGCTGAATTTATACAAGAGAATTCTGAGCAGACATAAAGATAACGAACTAATGACATTTCATGAAAATCAATGAAACTGAAAATTATTGAGTGCAATAAGCCAGATGTGGTAAAACAAATGACAGGTTTTCTCTTATATGCAGAACCTAATATGTGTGTATACACGTTTGTGGGGCCCAAAACTAGCATAAGAATCATAAGAGGGATCTAAGGGGTCTTAAGAGAGGTGAAAAGAGAGAGAGGTGGAATACGAGATAACAAAGAAGCAAGGAGATAGCTGGAGGGAAGAAGAAAGGAGATCAGCTGAAGTAAAGGAGGCAGTGGAGGAGGGGGATGAGTGTGAACGAGGTATGACACATAAGTATGAAGATGCCATGATGGAACCTGTCGTTTTCTATATGTATTAGTCACTTGTTGTTCTAACAAAATACCTGGCAAAAGTAACTTAAGGAAGGAAGAGCTGAATTTAACTCAAAGTCCATCATGGTGGACAAGCCATGGTAGCCAGAGATTGAGAGAATGGCATATACTTTCTCTGTCTGTAGTTCAGAAACAGAGAGCAATTACTGTTTATAAAGGAAGACAGGAGAACAGGGGGTCTTTATTAGTGAACCAGAAGCACATGCTCCTGAAATGCCTTTTCCAAGACAGACTGCTGGAGCAGAATTAGCCCAGGCAAGATCCAAACAGCAAGTATTTGGGGAGCACAGCTGGGAATTAAGTCTAGAAAACAGAAATATAGATAAAGGGTAATCCCCCAGTAATTATGCAAGCTGATTAAATAATCCCTAGGACTCTTCTTTGGTTATTTGGGAGCTGGTCAGGTCATATTAATAATTAATAGCTTATTAAAATCCATTTAGAGGAAAGTATACTATTAAGCAAAATGGCCTAAAGACAGGAAGAACTATTTGTTCTCTCATAGTTAGACCCTTCCTTCTATTGTGCACATGTGTATACATATGCATTTATATAGAGAAATGCAAGGATGGAGAAAGCCTTAATGCACTACTGAAAGGGGACTCAAAGAGGGTAAAATATGGGTCTAAGGAGGGTGCTGATAGAGCTAAAGGATACATGTGACATGGAAGAGGAAAAGGGATTCTGGGAGAGGTTAGTGACAAGGACAGATCAAGAGGATACTGAGAAGTGGGAGAAGAAGCTACAAGAGCATCTACTAAAGCACTTTGTTTGAAAATTCCATATGGTATTAATAAGCTAATATGCTAATTAAAAATCAAATGTAAAGTTATTAAAATATAGGATATAAAATATAGAAAAAAAAAGATGAGTTAAGAAAAATCCTAACCAGAGCACCCTATATCACAATAAGACACCACAGAGCAGTGAGCGTGGAAGGAGAAATAAGAATGATAAAGCTTACAAACTGTAGGCTTGCACACACTATCACTGAATTATTCATTTTGTCTTGGCTATCTACTCCTGGGCATGAAACCTACTCTGAAGTGTGGTTCATGTGAATGAAAGCTCCTGAAAGGAATCTGCATCTGCATGGATGTACTAGCTAATGAGCACTTCAGTATTGTGGAGAGACAGACTGTTGAAGGTCCAGATGCTAATTTCCTTATCTTGGCTAAGTTCTGGCTCTCTGTAACAGACATTCTTTGCCCTCCTCTGTGTCAGAATTAATGTCTTGTGACAATATATAAAAACCTCTTATAATCTATTAACTTACCAGGCAACTAGCTTCTACAATCCAAAAGCTAAGAGTGGCATCAGATAGCATCTTGAGTCTACAGGCAAGCTTCCTCCATCTCAGTGTAGCATCCTCTCTGATGTACCTTCTAGTGAATTTTAAACTTGCCTTGATTCACAACTATCTGTGTTCTGTAAAACTATATAAGCTTTGTGAAACTAACACTGGAATATGGAATTTGGGTAACCTAAATCTGTATTCCTGGGCTATGGTCAACCAAAATGGCTCCAGCATAAACTATTATTCTCTTTAAGATGAGAGCTATGGGTTTTGTGTCAAGATTTATGTAACCACTGAGATTCCATTGGAAAAAATTAGGTTTTCCTTTGTACATATTTGTCAACTGGAGACAGCTTTTGATTAGGGATGGAAGTTCATATTCCCCTCCCCACCCCAACCCATTTTCCGCACTAGGATCCCAGCTGGCTTGAACCTGTGTATGCCAGGTGAATGTTGCTACAGTCTCTGTGAGTTCAATCTGCATTAGTCTGGAACACACTGTTAATGTGGTTTCATCCATCCCCTTTGGATCTTGACCTCTTTCCACCTCCTTTGCTCTATAGCTCCCTGAACCCGAGGGGAGGGATTTGATGAAGACATTCCATTTAGAACTGATTGCTACAAAGTCTCTCACTCTCTGCATATTGTCCAATTGTGGTTTTCTATGTTTTAGTTGGCTGTCCTTTTTGATGTGCTTAGAAACTTACCTCCCTTAAGTATAAAAGGAAGTTACATACTGCACTAGAAACAAACAAACAAACAAACAAACAACAGCAAGAACAATAAACTACCCTGCAATCCTAGGAAGAGGAGCACAGGCAGATGTGCCCTTAGAACCTCCGCTCTGCTAACCACATGATCTTGTCCAAGAAAGGAGAGATGGATAGGAATTCAAGTAGAGTTCCCAGTGGTTTTTCCGATAAGTGCAGGGCCTACTTTCCAATAGTTAGAATATGAGTGTCTTAGTCAGGGTTTCTATTCCTGCACAAACATCACGAACAACAAGCAAGTTAGGGAAGAAAGGATTTATTCAGCTTACACTTCCAATTGACATTCTTCACCAAAGCAAGTCAGGACTGGAACTCAAAGCAGGAACTGATGCAGAGGCCATGGAGGGATGTTACTTATTGGCTTGCTTCCCCTAGCTTGCTCAGCTGGCTTTCTTATAAAGCCCAAGACTACCAGCCCGCAGATGGTACCACCCACAAGGGGCCCTCCCACCTTGATCACTAATTGAGAAAATGCCTTACAGCTGGATCTCATGGAGGCATTTTCTCACCTGACGCTCTTTTCTTTGATAACTCCAGCTTGTGTCAAGTTGACACAAAACCAGCCGGTACAGTGAGCATGGCTGTGGGTCTGCCAAGCAGCTTACTCTAAATACTACATGTCTTCTATACCCATTCTCCAATCTTCCCATAAAGGGAAGTTTTTGGGGACAACAGAACACAAAAACAACCTCTCATGGAGCTCCTTTCCAGATGACAGTTAAAAATGCATGCAAAATTATGAAATTTACTTTGGAAGTTGACAAGTTTCCCTTAATACAGAGATATTTCAAATAAAAAATTTAAAATATAAACACATCATGCTTGTTCTTTCTCCTTTCTTAGCTAGAAACCCTATGTCTCAAGAATCTCACAAGAAACCCCATTCAGTCAAAGCAGGGTCTTAATGTCCTGTGTAACCTTATGGCTCATAGCTTCATCTTATCAGATAATAGCGCCATCCAAGGCATCTTTGGAACCACCCTGACATTGCACTTCTCAAAAAGAGTGAGAAAAGACAAAAAGGATTCTTTGCATCTTCTTAGGTTGTGAGTTGAGACCTAAAAATGTTTACTATAGCCACCACTAAGACACATGGGACTCTCTGAAAATCTTACAGCCATGCTTTTACATGTAAGCTGGATTTTTCTCCCGAGCCAGCCTCTCTTTCCATCAAGCCTAATGCTTAAATCTATATTAATAATCTATTAAAAATTATTTATTTTATTTTTTGATATTATAATGTATCATTTCCCCTTCCCTTTCTTTCCTTCAAACCTTCTTATATAACCCATCCTTGCTTTCTTTAAAATTTATAGCCTTTTTTTCATTAGTTACACACACGCACACATACCACATATATATGTGTGTGTAACAATTAATGTTAATCCATATATATATATATGTGTGTGTGTGTATATATATATATATATATAGTGTGTGTGTGTGTGTGTGTGTGTGTGTGTATAAACATATACTCCTAAATATAGCCAGCTCAGTCTGCATAATGTTACTTATATGAATATATTCAATGCTAATTCTTTGGTACTGGATAATTAATTTCTATTTCTATCATCTGTTCCTGACTGCTAAGGTTATTTTCAAAAATAAATAAAACAAGGAAACTATTTAGTCAAGTAAAGCAGGATGGTTATCAATTTCAACTTCATGAGGCATCATGGTAAAGGATGATTAGGGAAGTTTTCTACCTTAATTTAGATCTATTGAAATGAGGAGTTATCAGTAAAGGTTTCTGGTAAAATAAACACTGAAGTTTAGTTTTGAAAGAAAATTTATACTGTATGCCATCTGAATAAAAGAAGAGGCAAAACTCAAGTTCATAAGGAGAGCAGCTCAAAGAGCTTCAGAGAACGCTACCCTGGGAGGGATATCTTAAGGTTCACCTTATTGTAAGTGCCATTTGGATATTTTACCATAAAATTTATAATAAGCCCTTGAGTAAACTGAATTCCACCTGTCAAATTTTCTGTTTCTTAGCAATAAGAGACATTGCTGCTGTGATTGCAACTTAGTCATGACATGGTGGATATGTCATGGCCTGTGGATGGATGTGTTGCCAAACACAATGACATTGACCCTAGAATTAAGGTTATTTTTCTGGATCTCTGTCCACCAATACAAACCTCCAATTTTAATAAATTGAAAATCACAGCAGAATTATATAAATAACTGTTTGCAACCACACACATAAATGACTTGTGTAAGTGTGTATGAAAAGCCAGATAGAGCCTATCTTATGACTCCCTAAAAAGCAACTTGGAAAAGAAGACTCAACAGTTAATATTAATTGTTGGTCTTCCAGAGAACCCAGGATCAATTCCTATCCTCAATGTCAAGTGACTCATGACCATCTATACTTCCAGCTATTGAAGATCTGATGCCTCTGTCCTCCTTGGGACCTGTACTTACATGTATATATGTACCTGAAGTTAAATATACATCATTAAAAATAACAAAATAATTTTTTAAAAAACTAAAGAAAAAACCCAACCCAGTAATTTGTAATTGCTCCCAATCACTATTTCTTCAAGAAATAAAATTAAAAGAGCCATATGTTACTCCAAACTTTTTGACAAATGATGCCAGTTTTTTTTTAACAATCAGCAGAAGGTAATTTATTTCTGAGAATTCCATCTACAGAGCAGGAAGGGAAAAAAGGTTCTGTCAGGAACATACTTTATGAAATAGAATAGCCATAAAGAACAATGCCTCTGATTAAATTTAGTTGTAAACTGACTTCCTGCAGCTGCTGAAAGTGATCTCGCTCTAAGAATTTATTCCAAGCTCAGGAATGATCTGACAAACACAGCCCTTTGCATACACATTTGTCCCTCTTCTTGTACCCTCAAATGATTCAAAGCCACACATGATAACTTTGAGATCTGTGATTTACAGCATTTGATAACCAACCGACTCAAATATATTACTAAAGTAATATAATCAATAATTCAAGATAAATATATCCTCAAGGTCTGTTGTGTACGGTTCTTTAATATCAAGATTTCTGGAGCAAATACTCTTTTAAATGTGCTAATCATTTCTCCTGTCCATCATTTTGATTCAAAGATCCAATAGCATTGGCCTCCTTACAGAGCTCAGGGATTTGGCTGTATAGATACTTCTTAAATAGAAACTTACGGTAGCAAATCACTAATCACTGCTCATGGTACATTGTACAAATTAAGCAGAACCAAGTACATGCTCTTCCCAAAGGGAAAGCTTGTGCAAGTCTCCTTCCAATGTACATTAAAGCATAGTGAAAACTGTATTTCCTATCTATGCCTGAAGTACTTGAAAATAGTGAAAACAAAATCCCATCACTAGGGCAAGTTGTCACAGGGAGGTGGTATTAACTATTTTATATAGTGAAGGTTATTGACTTCAAATTTCTACTCAAATTCTTGACATCAATTTATTACATAAAAAATTATATATATATATATTGTCTTGTCTTATAAAAACATCTCATAAGAGTGACCTAGCATTTGCAGTGTTTTACTGATACAGAAAATGTAGGCCATTTATATGAGTCTTTTCAATCCATTCTATAACCCTTATTGCTGACACTTTCACTAGTTCTAACTTGTATAACTAACAAACATCCAGAAGCAGCCCTTGAAAAGCAGTGGCAGATGCCAACAAAAAAGGTGAATGCAGGAATAGGGTGGTTTGGAGTTTGGTTTTTGTTGCTGTTGTAAACACTATAATTGAAAGCAGCTCAGGGAGAAAAGAGGTGATTTAGCTAACATACCTGGATCACAGTGTATATGAGAGAGAAACCAAGGCAGGAACTCAAGAAGGACAAGAACTCTGGAGGCAAGAACTGATGCATAGGCCACGGAATAGTGCTGCTTACTGACTTGCTCTCTATGGCTTGTTCAACCTGTTGTCTTCTACACCTCAAGACCACCTGCCCATGTGTAACACAGACCACAATGGTGCATTCTTAAATCAAGAAAATATCCCAACAGTTTTGCCTACAGGCTAATTTTATTGAGGTATTTTCTGACTTAAAGTTCCCTCTTTTCATATGACCCTAGTGGTAGGGGTCTTCCCTTGCTCTTGTTTGCTGACATGGCCCACAGAAGAGATAAAGAGTCAGCAAGAGAAGGAAGAGAATCAGGCAGTGGTCTAGGGAACCACGCAGCTCTGACTGACTAGCAACCAGATTGCTTCTTTATTTATACAGGTTTCACAAAACGAAACAGACTGACAATTATCCAAGAACAGATTATGTATTTGATTTTTCATTACATGTCCAAGTTTACAAGTCACAATTAGAAAGTACAAACAAAACAGATTTTATTTTTATTACCAGACCTATAACTCCAACTTAAATAATCTAAAGAATGTCAACTCCAAAGCAAACACACATTATATGACAGCCTGCTTTTAGGCTAGAAGTGTTTATAGTTTGAAAGTACTCAAGACAAACAGAAAATATCTGAACCAGTCTTTTTATGAATAGCAAATACTAATACCTAACTCGTTTTACTATATGTTGCATCATCTATGCTATAAAGTAGGAGAAGTGTTAGTCAATCTATCTTATTTACTGAGTTTTATTAATTCAGGGGTTTACCTTGTATGAAGCCCTACCTTTAATCTACATCTTCAGAGACTTCTATGCTTATTGTAAAGTGTGGGGAGCCGCCTGAGTCGCACCCACATTCGCCATTACAAGATGGCGCCTACATTCGGCCGAGGACAAGTTGTAAACAGGCTAGTGTGCATGCACCTGGTAATTTTCCACCTCAGAGTCTCAGCCTCTCTCGTGGCGTCATCTGGCCTGATATGCGGGAGCCAATGGGGAAGCTCCGCGTCCCAGGCAAGCGCTGTGACCTATATAAGGGACAGGCGTTCTGTTGTTCGGGGTCTCCACTCGTGGCAAGCTTATGCTCTCCCTCTCAAGATGCATTAAAGCTTTACTGCAGAAGGATCCTATGTGTGCCGTGTCGTTTTTGCTGGCGAGACAGTAGTGCGGGACAGTAAAGGGAGTGCCTTGAATTTGTAACCTGTCCTCCTGGCCAGTCAGTTTGTCAATTGTCTCTGCTTACTCTGTACCAATTATACTGAGTTTGCTCAGAGGCAGATGCCCCAAGAAGATGCCTGGAGTAATGGCTTCATCTACTATGTACTTATGTGTGTTTAATGATCTCCAGGGCATTAGGATGACTTCCAACTAGGGATAGAAAAAGTTAATTTTACAATTTTTCTAAAAAGACTCAGACATAATTTTCTGAGAAAAGGAAAATTCACCATAATACAGAAAGTCCCAAGAATGAAAGACACAGAGACCAAAACCCCAAAGTAGGAGATAGAAATGACAGCAACAGCACATTCAGCTCAGATTTTCTGGAACTGTGTCAGACAGCTGTGCTGGCTTAGTGACTCTCACTGGTTCTAGTAGATATGCCTATGCCACCCTAGCTTGGGTCAAGTTCAGAAAAATTAACCAACACAGATGTGTTAATTGTGTTGAATATATACACAAATGTATAGTGCTCCATTCATTAGAAGATTACACACCAGCAAAACAGCAAATTACTGATACACATTAATATGAACAAATGCACAAGTATTTGGTAAGGAAGAGAAATCCAACCCAAAGAACTGTAGGGTATAAGAGTTTGTTATGTGATACTCTGCAGAGCTAAGAAGACCACAGGTCAATTTCAAAGGGACAGGATCCAACTTCTGGGGATAATAAACATATTGATTGTGGTGGTGAGTTCAGAATTGTACATCTCTTCAAAGATAACTAAACTGCAAGTTTACAGCCAATAATTATACCCAACCAATGCTAAGTAAAAATAAAAAGGAATTAAGGGTCAAACACTACATCTTACAATGCAACCATAATTTGAAATGCGCTTGAAATCATTGTCTATGTAGTACAAGTGTGTGCACAACAGTTCTTAGGGCATGTGTGTGACTCTCCTCCCAACTTCATCAGTTGTTCACCAAGCTATCCTTTGCTCATTAAACCAAACCTTTGAAAAGTCATCCTAAATTTTCTTTGCTTATGCACTATTTTATTATTAGTCAATGTATTATAGTTTATCAGAATTTCTCTAAATATTCCACAGATAGTAATGTTTTCCTGAAATCCTTAACATAACAATGGCAGCCCAAGTGATCCAAATGGCCATAAGCGTTTCACTAGTGTAACCGAATATTCAGATTGATTCTAATGAACCTCACTACAAAATCCCAACCTGGAGCAACTGCTACTTGCCATGGAACAAACAGTAGAAATGGTTGACTTATGTATGACATGACTTACTTACTTCCTCTGAAGGCAGAAAGGACACTTGCTACCAGATGCCTGAGTTAGTTACGCTGGTGAAGGCTTTAAAAGCTATCTTAGGAAGTGGCCCTCATGGATGTTTGTTTAGTTATTTGTTACTTTTTATTTTTGTTGGTGTGGTATGTTCATGTTTCTGTCCATGCGCACATGGACGTGTAGGTGCACATGTAAGTACACGCATATGGAGCGCAGACATCTCTGTCGAGTGTTTTTTTTTCACATTTTTGATTTGGGAAGACATTTATTTGTCTGTTTGTTTGTAGGTATTGGGGTGGGGGGCATGCCATAGTGTGCATGTACAGGTTAAAGGACAACTTGCAGGAATTAGTTCTCTCCTGCTACCATGTGGAATCTAGGGCTCTAACTCAGGTTGTCATGTAGGTACTAGAGACCTGAACTTAGGACTTCGATACTGATTAAGCTGTCTCCCAGGCCCCAGGTATTTCCATTGTATTGTCATCCTGGTTTACCTGGAACACAGTTTAATAGGGATAAATGAAGCCACAACAGTCATCCTCTGGGAAGTGTGGCCCATCTGCTGATTGGAGACTTGCAAGCATAGAAAAACCTGAAAGTTTGAACGGGGAACTCTTTCCAGTGCTACCTCTTGAGCACTCTACAGAATCACCACACCTCACCACTGAGTTATATCCTCTGCTCGGAATTTTTTTTTTTTTGATACTTTCTTTACATTTCAAATGTTGCCCCTTTCCAGATCTCCCCTTTGGAACCTCCCTATTCCCTCTCCCTCCCCCTGCCTCTATGGGGGTATTCTCCCACACATCCACTCTCATCTTCCCTCCTTGGCATTCTCCTATACTGGGGCATCTAACACCCTCAGGACCAAGGGCCTCTCCTTCCCCTGATAGCTAACAAGACCCTCCTCTGCCACATATGTGGCCAGCACCATGGTCCCTCCATGTATATTCTTTGGTTGGTGATACAGTCTCTGGGAGCATTGGGAGGTCAGGACAGTGGACACTGTTGCTCCCTCCATGGGGCTGCAAACTCCCTCAGCTCCTTCAGTCCCTTCTCCAACTCCTCCATCTGGGACCTCATACTCAGCCCAATGGTTGCTATGAAGTGACTCTCGGGTAGTCCGAACTTTTGGGCTAATAACCACTTAACAGTATGAAAAATTAAGGAAAGACGTCTTTTGCTTTTCTTACTAAACAAATCTTTCCCTCAGTCCTATCACTGAGCAAGAGTGCTCAGCAGAGAACCTTTTTAATGAATGCAGGAGCATCCCTGAGATGCCTGTCCTTTAAATTACAGTATTCCTTCCTATGTATCTCAGTTGTCTAAAATAATATTTACATAAAATTAATCTGTAAGACTTCCAATTCAGATTTCTGTATGCATCATTTACTCTGAGAAACAAAGATGAAAACAATTCTCACCATTTCAAATATCCTTAGACAGAAAACCATCAAGTCTTAGACTGCTCTGAAAGTTAGCCTAAAAAGTCTCTAAATCCCAGTCACGAATAACACACACACACACACACACACACATACACATACACACACACAAACACAAACACAACATGCATACACCTTTCACACTTAGCACTGATGTACACAGTGTAAGCTGTTCTCAAACTATTAATGAATTCAAATCTGAGTACCTTGCTAAGAATAAGATGCACTTGATAGGAACAGAATGCAAAATAGTGTAGCAGTCTGTCATAAGTGAAACATAAGCTAAATAATTTAAGTAAAAATAGATACTATTTTTAGATATAAAACAAATTATATTACATATAGTTTATTATAATAGCATAATATATAATATATGCAATTATGAAATATTTCTTCAGCATTATCATACTTAAAATCTGATTTTACATGTGAGAAATCCCTTGCTAAAAAAAAAATAGCTTAGTCTCAATGACATCTCTGTTGAGATATCAATGAAAGAACATTAATTCAATAAGTTTTCAGATGCTCATTAGTGCACTAGATAAGAGGCATGCAAAGATGATTAAGTGTGATTACCAAAATCGAGCTGTTCACCACTCAGTGAAGAGTATAAGGCTCATTGTCACATGATAAAATGAAACAGTAAATAATTAAAAAGCATTATGCAAAGTTAGGAAGCAATAGATCACTAGAAATGTATAATCTAGTAAAGGACATAAGTCCTTACAACTCTAAATCAAGGTAAAATAGGAATGAGACATTGTGATTTGTAGGCAGGAACACAGTGAATGAGATGAGTTGCAGCAGGCTGGAAGGAGAGGGGTTCTCAGGTGAACACTCAACATCAGCTGAACACTGGTATATAGACAGCATTGCTACAAGATATGCTGGTGTCCTCCATTAATACTACCCAACAATCAGCATAGCACAGGGTTTTCAAGCATTGGTTATTCTATTCAGAACAGAACCTGTATAGTTCTGTGTACAAGGTAAGTCACGTGACATGGCCAAGCAAAATAAGAGAGTACAAATACATAGCATGTTTAAGACAACTCTCTTTGTATAGAAAAGAAAAAATAGACATATCTGAAAAGATAGCCATAACTCAAGGTAAGGAGTTATGAGACACAGGAAAATCTCCCTCAACAACCAACTGCATAGGCACATACAAATATGTACCCATATGCACACACCATTGAACTACAATGATCCCAAGTCTCATAATTATTCTAAGTAGTTTCTCTACAACATAGTACATGTGTTTTACATGTTAGTCTGGCATACAAACAACAGGTTAAATTGTTACACCGTCCAACAAAAATGTCATTGTACTTGGTGTCATTCCTGCCCCTCCAATCACACTCACCTTCTACCCACTTCCTTCTCTATCTGGTTTATCCTTTATCCTCCCAATTAAACCCGACTTCTACTTTTTTTTATTGATTTATTTTATGTATGTGTGTGATTGCTTGTGTGCATATATGTATACTCTATGAATGCCTGGTGCCCACAGATGCCACAAGAGAGCAGTGGATCCCCTAAAACTGGCAATATAGAATGTGGTGAGCCATCAGATACAGCTGGGAGACAAACCTGAACTTGAGTCCTGAACACTTGAACAGCAAGTGTTCTTAACCACTGAGCACTCTCTCTAGTCCCATCCACTCTTTTTTTTTTTAATTGCATATATGTCATCAAACCTACAGACATGATTTCAATTCCTAGAATCCACACAGTGAAATGAGATAACTGACTCAGCATAAAATCTCCTCTGACTTCCACACTCATGCTGAGACCACATAAGTATGCATACATATACTAAATAAGCAAGTAAGTAAACAAATGTTAAAAAGTATGTTTTAACTATTTTTCAAGAAATTCGGCAACTCCTGTGAGTTTAATGCTGTGTCCTCTATTTTACTACACTGTTTACAGGCTTGTTTCCACGTCAGCACAAAGTTGCGTTGGTTACTGTGGCTCTGTATTACAATTTCAGACTGGTTATTTTGCTGTCTCTGTCCCTACCCTTTCTGCTACTAATAGATTTAGTGATCCATTCCCTCTATATTTCCATATAATTTTTGGCATTCATTTTACTAGCCTTGTGTTGTATGCCACTGATATTTTCATAACGATTTCATTCAATCTGTAGATTCTTCTCAGTGTCAAAGAAAAACAAGAATCTTCCAAACCCCGAATCATTCACTAGTAAATATTGAGGCAGAAATTCACTTAAAAATTAAAATAACAAGTAGAATCCATAAAAGAGGTGATTCTTTGAAAAAATAGACAAGATTAACAAACCAAAGAAAGAGGGAAATAACCATGAAAGTCAAAAGAGAGATGAGAAGGGAGTTAGTTGACAAAGTCCAGGGAAAGTGAGTGTATCCTTAACAAGTACTTCAGAACCTGACATTCCAAACAGCTGAACTAGTCAGAATAGATCGGTAATGCCTAGATATATATGGCCTGCCAAAACTTAGCCAAGAAAATATAAGTATTTAAGTAGATACATGACGTTTAAGAAGAATGAACTCATTTTAAAAAGCCAGGTAGGAAAAGGAAGTTCAGGAGCAAATGGGAGTCACTTCTAACTCTTGAGAGGAGAGTTAAGACCATTGGCCCCACACTGCTGTGTAACAGAAGAAAGGGGGTGGATGACCAATCCCACTCTATGAAGTCAGTATGAGCCTCATAACAAAAGAGGAAGGGCACACACAGATTATAGACCATGTTCATTGCTTATTTTTCTTTGACACTGAGATATACTGTTAGATTATTAATTTGAGATCTGTCTGAAATCAAAACCATTCTAAATCTTATGGAATGTAAAAATGGAATAACTATTCAAACATTCATTCATTTAAAAACTCACTATGTAAGATAGCTGGGTTACTTTCAAAGAGAGGGAGCTGTTGTATATCAAACGTACACACACTTGAACAAGTAATTGCAGGCAAATGAATAATAATCTCTATTGTTTCAAAGGGTAGAATCAACAGACAAATCCAGCGAAACTCTTGGCTGTACAGGAAGAAATAAATAATAGATACTTTTTGAATTTTTTTGTCTTTTTGCTTCTTCCTACCCACTATCATACTGATAATCATTATTTGCTTTTGCAATAGAAAAGCATATTTGTTTGTTTGTTTACTTTTTATCAAATAAAACCTGATAACTGAAGGTAAGTTGCTTAGGATTAGAGAGAGCAAAGGCTGATAAATCAATACTGAAGTAAGGTGGCTTGGACTTGAGGCATTCACTATGTGGAGTAAGTCATACACAGAACTACAAGTACTGTATGACTATACTGCAGGAAGCATCTGAAATACACTGATAGCGCAGGAAATGGAAGATTCCAGAGCTGAAGGTATCAGAGGTGAGAAGCCCCCGACAGAGTGGTAATAAGGACATAGTAGTGAAACCAGACAAATCAGCTCAGAGGCCTCCACTACTGTGTGTCCATGCCCAGCAGCACTGTACTGCAAGATTAGCAGTGTGCTGAAGGTAAAGTTTCATGTTTACTGCTCTGATGGCAACAAAATGTAATCAAGATCCTGAGGAAGGACGTGGTTCCAGTGCAGAGCTGGAGCTACCAGTGGGAAGATGCCCAGCTTCAATGCCAGCCTGGGCTATATGATGCCTTCAGGTCAACCAAGGCTACCTAGAATCTCACCCTGACTGAAAAACAAAATTTATCTTTCAAGGTTTTAGAGCACTAGTCTAATATGCTAAAAGTACATAGTAAGAGAAAATTAGATATACTCCTTCCTCACAGGGTACATTTCTAGTGCTTAGCCATATACTTTCTACCTTCTGCAACAAGTAGGCCTTGTAGTTCTGTTAACTGAAAACAGCTAAAGTCAGCAGCCACTTCTGAGTCTTCTGACTCTCTTCATCTCAGAGTCACCAAACCCAAGACCATGTCACTATTGTGTAGAATGTCTTCCTTTGGTGTTCAGACATCACCTCCTCCTGATTCTCTTGCAGTCCACCATCTCTCCTGTGCATGGTCCACAGCCCAGTTCATATCCAGAGTGCTGCCTCTTGAGGTCCTACAGCACTGCATCCTCCTGAGCCTCCCAGAGTGTTCTGACTACCTCACCTGCCACCCTCAGTCTTCCCTCTCCTGTGGCTCTGTTGAGGAGCAGAGCAGCTGACAGGCCTAGCCAAGGCCGAGAACACATTCCTAGCTCATTTAGGTGCTCCATAAAGGCTAACTTCATCATAGACTGATGTTCAGAAACAAAGTGACAAGCAGCAGGGGTAACACATCAGGCCTTGCCTCTCAATCAAAAGGAGAGGGGCCTAGCAATGACTCACTTAGGATGTCCTAGATAATCCTGTTGTCCCTGGATAACTGTGCCATCCCCTGCTTCCACCTTGCTCCTCCATTCTACCTCAAATGTATAAATGCTTCATGTTGTTTTCAACTGGATGTTGTTCTTTAAACATCCATTTTTTTGTTGAATAATTACAGGGCTCAATAGTGTATATGTGCTTGCTAATGAATAAAAATACGAAAGGGGGGGACAGCCTCACCCTACAAACTGTAATTTGGCCTTTTAAAGCTCAGTGTTTTGTTGGTGTTTTATTTTGTTTTTTCATTGTGAGGGCTTTTTGTTAAAAACAAAACAAAACAAAAAAACAAAAAGACAAAAAACCTACAATTAAGAGGAATTATGTGTAGTCACCTGTATCCAATTAGTTTTACTGGTTAGGGCTTGGAAGTAATGAGATTTAGTCAAAGGATTTAATTCCCATGCAAATCGGTTAGTTTCACTTATCACTTCTAGATACTCCTCCCTTCCCCAGGCCAACCTTGACTCAAGGCATCAGAACAAGAATCATTGCAAGCATCATTACAACATGAAAATCAATGAGTATTAACTACATTGCTTCACCAAACATCTTCTTGTGAAGATAAACAGTTATAAGATAAATTATATACATTCCTGAATGTCTTCAATAAGATTATTTGTAAATTTAGCTGGGCATAACACGTGTGATCCCAGCACTCAGGAGGCAGAGAATCTGAGTTTGAGGCCAGCCTGGTCTACATAGTGAGTTCCAGGATAGCCAGGGCTAGGTAGCAGAAACCTGTCTCAAAAAACAAAACATGAAAACAAACAAACAAAAATATGCTTATGTATAATATGATAAGGAATACTTGATTATTATTTTGAAATTAATTAAAGTAATATCAAAAATGATGTTACTTGTTTCCCAAATCACTAATGTTTTGTTTTTAAATATGAATAAAGATGTTCCCTTTTATCTTTGCTACCAGTACTTGGCTCAACTAAATAAAATACCAATATAAAGATCTGTAATTCTTCATAAGCATTTCAGACGGTTCTCACTATCAAGGAATAGGTGGAAAGCACTGAGTTAATACTGCCCAGTCCTGCTTTTAATTATGGTCTTGAGTTGTGTCTATCATTAGAGAAATAATGTTCAATTGCAATGTTCCTGAGCTGTGTCTACCATGGGGGAAATAGTGCTTAAGTGCCAACTACTTGGTAGCAAGCAGGCTATAGGCATGAAACAAACAGGGCCCAGTTTATACCCTGAGCCCCCGTGACATGACTACCTATTCTATATGCCAAGGCATTTTTTAAAACATCTTGGATGTTTTTTCAGACATTGTCCATGTCAGGTATTTGTTAGAGAAACTTGCAAAGTTGTGTAGTAAATGAGTAAATGAAATTTAACTGTCTTAGGCTGTCACTATTATTGCCTTTTTGATAACTGCAGTCAGTCTCCAGACGTTAGCAATAGCATCTGATCGCAAAGGAAACGCGATTTCTCCACAATATGCAACCAGCTGCTCTCAAAAGCACCTCCGGTATTAGAAAGCTGAAGTTAAACATTGTGATGTTACAAAGAAAAATACATGATTTCAAACCACATATGTTTAATGCCCACAGAGGGCCTGTTATGCCATAATATTTTTATTTTTGTTTTGGAAGCAAGTAGGCGATTTCTCAAATGCCAACCCTTACAATACAGCTACTAACACATATGAGAATGACTGAACAGTGTAGTCACAAACAGTGAGTTTTCACAAACTGTGTACTCAAATAGACACCATGAAATCTTGTGTTTCCAAATGAGTTGGGCCACTAACATGTTCACATCTGAACTAATTTGAAAATCTGTTTCTATCAAACATGTTCTCTCATCAAAAAATATCTCACCATACAAAGGTCAGGAAACCAAGGCAATGCAGAGAGCAATTCATTAGATAGCCTCTCTCCAAAAATATATGTGTGTAACTCAGAAGTAATTAAGAAACAGTAAGTCCTACTGTGATTTATTCAACACTAAGATAAAACCTCACATTTTCTACAACAGACTATTTCTTTTCTAGGAGTCCAGTTTTTATTCATTTAAAGTGTATTACTACCAACATAAATAGCCACTTTAGGTTTTATTTTAGCCAATCAATCATTAAAGTCCTCACAAATTTCAAGAAGTGATAACTTGACTTAATTAGGCTTTAAAGCAATAGAATAGAAATTTAAAAAGAAGAAGAAAGCTGATACTAATCCTAAAAGATCTCATTCAAAGAAAGAAATAATGCATCATGGTTACACAGCTAAGCCCTCTCAAAGAGGTGGTTTCCTATGATAAATATGAAGAAAAAGAAACAGTCACCAAGAATGATCAAAAGTTAGGAGCAGCAGAAGTGAAGAACACACAGACATTGACTTGTTGGAGCTTACCTTTCCCTCTCTCCTTCAGTGAGATCATATAAGTGGTTGGCACCTCCATCAGCACAGGCTCTTAAGAGAGCTTCAAACAGAAAGAATACAAATCATGTCAGTAAAGATGGCACAGTCTCTTGTGTGAGCATCACTAAAAAAGCAAACACTCAAAACACACTGCCACAGTACCACACTGCCGGACATTTACCTTATGGTATGTCTGTTGTTAGGACAAGTGACTCTATATAGGAAGGCAGAACCACCCACAGACTCTCTGCATCTTCTCCAGTTCCTGTGAACAGGGGTAGAAAGGTGCTACCCTGGTCTACATTTGTTTTTCCTCTTTTGTTACAGAAGCTGGGTTGGGGCTTATGAAGGCAGACAGATACAGCTTCTGACAGTTGACATGCTGGCTTTGGAATTCCACTGGGAACAGTGGTACTTTCAAGTGACAACCTGTCTCATTGCTGTGCCTCGTTTGTCTTCTCTCTGGAAACATTGAAGACCTACCTTTTCTCTGATGTTTTCAACTTCAAAATTATGCCTAAGCGAACTGTGCTTCCCAAAGCTGAGGAAGCATCTCTCTCAAGTTCAGATGAATCTAAGTCATCTTAACTCAATTACTTCCTGTCTTCCATCCTGTTTACCTTTCTGTCTCTGGGAATTCCACTGAAACATTTCTGTGGACAGTCTTACCTGCCCTCAACCTTTCTCCAAATGTTTCATTCTTGTCTTTCTTCTGTATGTGACCTTCTCTCAATTGTCTTTCAACTTATAAAACCTCTCTTCAATTATGTCAAATATCTATGTTAATAATTGTATGTTAATATTAGTTAAGATTACTGTTTTAAACTATTAAATCAATTTTTAAGAAAGGACCTTTATGATATTTTGTTGCTACTTTTTAATGCTTCTTTTTTAAATAAAATAAAATGAGATAAAACAAAAGCTAACACATTGGAACTGGACAAAACAAAGAGAAGGAAAAAAGCCCCAGAGAAGAAACAAAGAAGAAACAAGAAACAAAGGCTCACTATTTCTCACACTTAGCAATTCCATTAAAAACACTAAACTGGAAGCCATAATATACATGTGAAGAGCCTTGTGCAGAACTGCGCATGCTGCATGGGTCTCTGAGAGTTCATGTGATTTGATCTTATTGACTTAGAGAGTCCTGGCATCACAAACTTATTTATTTTTTTAAATATCCTTGCTCTAGGAGTTAATATCGAACTATTTTTATTCCATGGATTAGGAATGGTTGCAAGATATTGGTGAGTTAACAGAATATCATGGCAATTTTCTTACCTTTAAGAGAACAATGTCTTGCCTTCTGCCCCTATGCAACTATTAAGATCAAAGCCACTAAGTACATTGGTTACTTTTCCATCATAGATTTGTACAAGAGTAATCAGTAGTAATGATGCCACAGCCTCAAATTTATGCTGTCTTGAAATTTCCTCCACCAAAGAAATTAATCCATTACTTTCTAACTTAGTCTCAAGCAAGTGGTAAAATAAAGCCAGATTGTGTTTTCAAAATATTTCATGAATAGTTTGCATCCCAATTGTTCATAGAGTCTTCATTCCTATCTGCAGGTTTCCACTCTCTGCATTACTCTCAACAGCCCTGTCTTCCAGACTCCAAATATCACATCACATTGAGTTCCACTCAGATCATTCAACTGCTTTCCTAAGCCAAAGTTTCAATATCTTCCATACTAAGTCATTAGCATGAGCAAATGCCCAAGATAGGAATAGCTTGAGAAGAAACAAACTACTCTGTTGACCTACTTCTTCATTTTAAACCATCCTATCACCTTTGGATGTACAGATTTACCTACATATTTAAGAAGATTTAGAACATTCAACTCTAACTTTTGATATATTAACATCAGGAGAGAGAATGTAATGGATACCTAACAAACTCTATGGACAGACAGAAAGGCCCATCAAAGTCTAGTTTTTCTGTGATCTGTGATATATACGAAACAAAGGCTAAAGGAGGAAAACACTAAGTTTTAGCTTGAGCTTCGTCACTATAGAGTAGGGCCATTAAACAATCAGTAACGTACTACTTATATAGAGTTACAATGCATGAACACACGTAACATTCAGTAAACAGTTTTCTCTGCTTTCTGTTAGAATTTTTAAAAATATTGAGTTTACTTTCTTAGAAAAGAACAGCCCAAGCTACTACAAAATATTAAATGAAAGCACAGTTTCTATAAAAACAACTCAGAGGGATGGCTAGTTTCATTAACCACCCTAAACACTTTCTAATGACTGGAACTCAGGTTCATATTATGCTATGAATATAACAGAAGTTCATAGAATTTGTGGCACATTCTCTATATATCAAAGTCATCATCAGTGAAGAGGGAGAAATGAACCCACATAAAATAGCAAAATATCACTGATTAGGGAGCATAAAAAGACTGATTAATAGAAACAGATGGTAAACGATCAGTAATTACCCTCGGAGTATAAAAAGTAATTCTCCATAAACAAAATTAACAAGTATGTGAGATCTTTTATGTAAAAATTTATTTACTAAAGCAATATAAAATGTAAGAAATAGTGTTTAATTGGTAAAAATTAACAAGTATAATGATATCAATTTCCACACTATATTACATAGCAAAGATCAGCTGAATTCAACATTTAAGTCTTTGTAAGAGCCAGGGGTAAAGATCTGTTATAGAGTGCTGACCTAGCGCTTGTGAGGCATACTTTTGTCCCCAGTGATATCCAAACCAACCAAACAAAACACAGGTATGTTTTCATTTGGTAGGCATCCAAGCGCATGATGCTGTGGGAAAAAATGGACTGAGAAGGAAATGTATGAATGTCCTCTAGACTAACAAAACCTTCATTTCCAGTGAACAGACAGAGGCAGCATCAAAGGAAGAGACACATAAAGGAATTCAACAACCAAGCTCTGCTAAAATTCCCGTTATTTTTTCAATCAGAAAAATTTGAAGACTTATTATTTCTAACATATTTTATGTAATAGATTTAGGAAAGTTTATGAAAAGACAAGCAGTAACTAAATTTATGTATATTACCAAGATTATAAATGGAAAACTGAGTTAGAATAATAACTAAGGAAATGTACAAATAAGTTAGAAATGGGGATTCATTCCTTCTTAAGGGAAAACGAATTCACTTGCAAAACACTTTGATTCCCATAAGGTACCATAAAAATGTTCTTTACTTCTTTTAAATTTTATTCACAAAAATATTTACAAGTTTTAATGTATAAATAAAATTAATTTCAAAAGAAAAAATTTGAAGAATATAGCAAAAATTGCTGGCACAGGTTCACACAAGGTAACTTGAAAACGTGCAACACATGTAACCACTAAGGGAAAGACTATGTAACAGAACCAGAAGTGGAGGGCATGTTAAAAGAGGAGTCAGATAAATCACAATAAATTGGTTCCAAAATGTCCATTCATCATAATTTAAATTGTCCTAAGCATTACTGCATGAGTTAGCTCTTAATGTAAAATGTCCGTTAGCTTATACAGCAAAATTTTTGCAGATTGTCCAGTAATGGTTGAACAATTATTTACTATGCTTCAGACTGATAAACATCTGAAAACTAAAATAGACTAAAAACCACCGGAGCAACTTTTCTATCTCAGCAACTCTGGTGTTAAAGATATCTTTAAGAGTTGGTTTTTAACACCACATTTAGCAATATTAACACAAAAGAACTAATTCACAATTACAGGTAAATTGACTCTTTCAAAATCTTCTATTAAATAAAACTGAAGAGAAATAATTTCACTTACTGCAAAGTATATTATTAAAGTAGTTCCAATTATTTATATGGAAAAAAAAAAAGCAGAAAGAGAAGAGGAGGAGGTGAGAGGAAGAAAAGAAAAATCTTGCCATTTCAGTTACAAAAACCACCTGAGTTCGAGTTTGGCCCCAGTATCTATGACCACTGACTAGCACAATGATTTTAAGCTAATTCCTACAACTCACAATTCTAATGGAAAATCACCAAAATTACTATGGTGCATACCACCAAATTAACATAAAAATCCAGAAATGACAGAAAGATAATGTAGATAAAACAAGAAGGGAGGTTCAGAGGAAGAAGTGTTACTGATGAAGCTAGTGTGTTACACCAGGATGTTACTTGTTTGAATCTGTCCTCTTCCAGAACCAACCTCCTACACGATAGGATTACAGGAAGATGTCACTACAATTGGTGTTAGTAATTTTTTTTTTATCTTATTCTTTTTGCAGTCCAGTCATTATCCCTGTCCCATTCATTCTGCCTTCCAACAGTTCCTCATCCCATTCCTCTTACCCCTTCCCTCGTCTCTATGAGGATGTCCCCACATCCCCACACACCCACACCAAGCCTCCTCATTCCATGGGGCCTCAAGTCTCTCAAGGATTAGGTGCATCTTCTCTCATTGACACCAGGCCAGGCAGTCCTCTGCTGTATATGTGTTGTGGGTCTCAGATCAGCTAGTGTATGCTACCTGGTGGGTGACTCAGTGTCTGAGAGATCTTGGGGTCCAGTTTGCTGAGACTACTGGTCTTCCTATCGGGTTGGCCTCCTCAACTTCTTCCAGCCTTTCCCACAGGGGTCCGGACTTAAGACCATTGGCTAGATTTAAGTTTCTGCTTCTGTCTCAGTCAGATGCTTATTGGGCCTCTCAGAGGGCAGTCATGCTAGGCTCCTGTCTATAAGTACATCATAGCATCAGTAATAGTGTCAGGCCTTGGAGCCTCCCTTTGAGATGAGTCCCAACTTGGGCCAGCCACGGGATCTCCTTTCCCTCATTGTCTTCTCCATTTTTCTCCTGGCCGTTCTTTTACACAGGAACAATTCTGGGTCCGAATTTTTGACTGTGGGATAGCAACCCCATCCCTCCACTTGATGCCCTGTCTTTCTGGAGATATATTCTACAAGTTCCCTAATCCCACTGGAGGGCATTTCATCTAAGGTCCCTCCCTTTAAGTCCTCAGTTTCTCTCACCTCCCAGATCTCTGGTACATTTTAGAGGGTAACCCCCACCTTCCAAGTTTGTATATTTCAATTCAGGGCTTCACTCCTGGACCCCCCATACTTGATCATGTTCCCCCTTTCCTCTGCTCCTCCCCCTTCTCTCTCCCATCCAGTTCCCTCCCTCCCTCTGCCCTTTGCTTTCTTCTCCCTCTCAATTTGGATTGAAGCATCCTCACTTAGGCCCTTTAGCTTGTTAACCTTCTTGAGTTCTGTGGATTGTATCCTGGGTGTTCCGTACTGTGTGGGTGTTGAGAACTGAACCCAGGTCCTCAGCAAGAGTAGCCAATACTCGTAACTGCTGTAGCTTCTCTCCTGCTTCCTAATATGTTATTTTATATGATAAATTCTTTTAAAAAGTGTACTTTTGTTTAAGTCTCCTAGTAAATAGCAATTCAGAAAGTATATATGGATATCAATCTTGGAAAACTAAGCATCAGATACAGGTTTTTATATGAAGATTATGGGTTAATTAAACAGCAAGCATCACTGATAAAATGCATCTAAGCTGAAAAGTAGACACTAGACCTAATTCCTTAAGGAAACACATATCTATCAAACGGCAATAGCTAGAGTCCCAGACCTGATAGCTTTCATTGCATCATGCACTTAAACATGGGTAAATGGGACAATGGAAAGCTATCCTGACTAGACTTCACTATTTTATCATTGTGCAAGCATGATGAAGTGTCTTATGACCTTCCTAAAAGGTTAATGAGCTTCATCTTTAATCAAGGTTTTCAAGCCATATGTGTTATTTCAATCATAAAACCACCTCTCTATTCCTCACACTAGCTTTTTAATAATGAGTGTGTATATGTGTGGGGGTATGCATGAACACACATATACCAATATATACCAATTATTGGTATATTGTTACATATATATATATATATGGTATGCATAAACATACACATAACAATATATACCAATTATTGGTATATTATTATTTACATATATGTGTGTGTGTGTAATATACATAAGATAATATATAAATATATATTGGTAATATATAATATATAAATGTATACATGTATATATGGATGAAATTTAAATGCTGTGATGTGAAACTTTTCTTTATAAGGAATATGACCTACATCGACTTTTAATTTCAAACTCATCAAAATAAACAAAAGGAAAACAGAAAGTTGAGGATATAGCTTAGTAGTAGAGGACTTGCTTAGCATGTGTGAAATCCGGGTATCAATTCCCAAAAGAGTGGAGGGGTTCATGCACACACGTGTAAGAGAGGAAAAGAAAACACACTTATATACATTTAGGATAAAAGAATAATTCAGAATAATCCCTACTTGGGGGAAAGGGATAAAATTCTTAGTCAGGCAGAAACCAGGGTATTTCCAGCCAGAGTCAAGGAGACTTGGCAGATTTCCTCTTTTGCTGCCATGTAACTTGAGACTGGGGATGTGGAATTGTGGAGTGTGCCATCCAGACCCCAAGCAAGACCATGACAAGAAAGCAAGGAGACAAGTGTGAACACACTGAGTTCCCACTGCCGTAGCTAAAGCCAGGCACCAAACTGAGTTCTGCCAATCAATATATGTTCTTCCTGGCTAAGGCAAATTTGAGCTGGGCTCTATGCCACTTAAAATAAGAAAGGCTAACTAGGAAAAAATATTAATTTCTTACTTAGAGGCAGAGTCCTCAAATCTATATGGAACAAGCTCTTAAAGAAGAGGCAACATGCCTTTGGTTGGTATCTAAATCACCAGGAAAGCCCTGGATGCAGCTTAGTCATTTAACTCCTGGACTTGGGAAAGGGAGATAGATTAGTGTGCTTTCTCTTCCAAGGCTTTATTTCATGTAGAAAAAAGCTTTTACCCAGAAATGCATGGAAATATATTCTCTCCTAAAGAAATAACAATTCACTTTTCTTAGAGGAGTTCTGAAAGGTACACAAAATTAACTGCTGTTTAGAGATCTTTGTCAGGGGTTTAGATAGAAGGTTTTACTTAGAGTATATTTATGTGCAATTATTAAGAAAGCTCACACTATTTGTAATATTCTTCAGCTAGGAAGTGGGATACTCATTAAATTTTAGTCAAGTCCCTAACACAAAATTGTCCTATTTCAAATGAAAATCAAGTGGTATTTATTCTGAACATCAACAAGCATAGTTCTGCACCAGCACTAATGACTTGCTTCATGCCACATTATTGAGATTTTTATTACCTTTTAGTAAATATTGCTGTGTAAATTCTATTATCTTCTCTCTCTCTTCCTTCCCTCAGAATGAACTGCAGAGATGAAGTATGACATCTAGTCTTCCACAATCCTATTTATAAAGTCTATAACAAAATACTTCTTTAATTCTGGATGTCACCAACTATCTAATTACTAAGAAATCTCAAGAAACACTGACCATCAAGCTGTTGTGTATCACCAAGCACAGAGAAATTCTTTCTTAAAAATGGGCAAATCTCATTTTGTATAAAAAAATGCTAGGTAACATAGATAAATAAAATTATTGTGCATGTATAAAGAACATATGTATTTATTTAACTGAATATCGATTGTTACAATCAAGTAAGATCTCAAGAGCTTTTAATCCTTACATTGTCACTAGTAATCAGCTATTCTTTAGGGAGAAGATCGATAGCAAATATGAACTCAATACACGATGAAGAAGGCAATCATGGAAGAGATCACAGTTGGCATTACAAGGCTTGACATGATTCACATTTGTGATCTGTGCTGAGTACTTCTCTGGAGCACTGAAGATTATTCAGTATTCATAGCCTCTATAAATTATAGGCCAACACCTTGCTGCTGTGGTTATGGCAACTGGGTATACCTGTTAAGGCCCAATGCCCACTCACAGTCATTCCAAGTTGAGAAGCAGGGCTCTAAGAGGAGCACACACACTCCTTGGCAGCCTGACCAGGTCACACAGCACATAGCTATAAGGAATACTGCTCACACTATTCTGAAAACTTTCCAATTTAAATACAAGACTATCACTAAGAAGCTAAATTACCTAGCTACTAAAGTCAAGGTAATTATATAGTAGCTAAACTGACTTTACATCTACTACATATCCACCTTCTAATTACTTAAGGCTCAGTAACTAAATTACTAATACTAGTGACAGCTGAAGTCAAGCCTTTCTAACTGCCCTCTGGAAGACACTGAGTGGTTCACATCATTACATTTCCCAAGTTGATAAGGATCAGCCAGCTCATTCATCCCATCATGAACAGTGAGCCTGTGAAAGGGTAGTTTAAGCTGACCAGTTCACTGTATAGTGTACAATTATCCATAAGAGGCAATGGCAATTTGAAGACAAGAGTCAGATATCTATGAAAAAAAACTAGAGAAACATGATTATAGCTAGCAGGAGGAGCAGGTACAGAAGAGTCAAGAGTAGTAGCTAATTCATTTGGCAACAGTTTTTAAGTAAAGTTTTCAAATTAGAAAATCACTTTGCTGATGCAAATATGCTATAGAATGAAGAGAAAATAAATACAGGAGACTGCGGAGTGGGTAGAGCTCTAAGTCTATTTGTCCTTCCTTTCCTACCAAATCACTTCCACCCTTTCCTGAAGGCAGCAGGGAGCTTCCAGTGGCAAGGAGGTCCCAGAGACACATGGCATCTTTCAAATAACAGACACACTATGGCATACATCAAAAGCAAAACCACTATTACACAAACAAACCGGTGATATTTGTATTTATTTTATTTTATACAGGTAGAAGAAAATATTACCTATCCAGCTTATACTTATTCCTTTCCTGATACCTTTGATATTCATATAAAAATAGTTTAAGATCAGTAAGATTGCTTAGCCCATCAAAGTGCTTACCATGCAAGCCTGAAGACCTGAGTTCAAGCCTCAGAACCTGGAGTGGAAAGCAATGTCTTTTCTCTCTCTCTCTCTCTCTCTCTCTCTCTCTCTCTCTCTCTCTCTCTCATAAATTGAAAACTATTAAGACATGCATGATTTAAAAGAGTTTATGGAATGAAACTTCCCAGCAGATATCTCTCTCTGTCAGTCAGGGAATGATCATTCTATCTAAAAGGTAATATCAGGTTAACATCAACAAACAGCTTACTAACAAATAATCAGGAACTGGAAACTGACTAATATTTATATATGCAACCAACTCAAAAATTTCACATACAACTTGAATATCTATTGTTTTTTTAATGAACATAGCGATGAGCTAATTCTTTCTGCTTATAAAGAAAAAACGAGGGGGTTGGCAGTGGAGGTGGAGAGTATATGAAGGCTATGAGTAAAGGTAAGAGTAGTTCATCTAGAAAAGCAGGGGTGACTGGGTACAAGTTCAAACCTACACAGAATGATGCAGACATTCAGTTGGGCTTTCTATAGGCTGGCATTAACAGCCTTCAAAATAGGGAGACAGCAAAGGGCTTAAAGGGGCAAGATCGCCTCTAGTACCATTCTTTTTTATTTGTAGAGTACATAATGGTTCTTGGTACATGGACTATCTCAAAGAAGTCTTAGAAACATTTCCACTCTGTCTGTTTGTCTGTCTGTCTGCCCCCCCTCCCGTGTATATGTGTGTGTGTGTGTGTGTGTGTGTGTGTGTGTGTGTATTACACATGCTATCTGCAAGTGTGTATGCCTGTGCAGAGGACAGGGGAGGATGTCAGGCATTCCACTCTTCTCTGCCCTTCTCCCTTAAAGCAGGACTCTTTACTGAACTTGAAGCTCACTGTTTGCTTGTGGCAGAGTTGGCTGTTCCGTGAGCTCCAGGGATCCACCCTGCAAGGAGGAATTACTGCTCACCATAACCAGTTTTTTGTTGTTGTTGTTGTTGCTGTTGTCTTTTGTTTTGTTTTGTTTTGTTTTGTTTTAACAGAGATGCTAGGGATTTGAACTCAGGTCATCATGTTCTACAAGAGCTCTTACCTACTGAGCCATCTCCAGAGTGCTGGAAGACTGACCTTAATCCTAAACTTTAACAAAGCAAGAAGAAATCCTAGTTTTAACAAATCACAAGGAAACGTCTACAAATATTTAAAAATAACTGGGTTTAAATAATCATTTAGTAAGATAAGATGATACTTGAGTTAAGAAGTAATAAATAAAAGCATTAAGATCATAGTAAAAAGAGATGTGGTATACAAGGAAGTCATTATTAGGCTTAATTTAAAGTCAAGTGCTTATTCAATAAGGACCTTTGGACATTCTAAGAAAATTACAGTAAATAATAGCACAATGAAAATAAATTAAAAACTCTTCAGCACAAGTTTAAGTGTGACATTCAACTACGCATAAGTGGATCATTTACTATCATTGAGTGAGAGTTGTCCCTGAGGTAACAGGGTAGTTCAGGTATGCCAATCAGTAAGTGTAGGACATAGAGTAAAAAGAACAAAGGGCAAAATATGTGGGTGGTTTTTTTTTTTTTTTGAAGATGGAGAAAGAGTATTTGAAAACAAGTAAAACCCTATGTAAAAAGCTCTAAAATAAAAGGCATAAGAGAATGTAGCCCAACAAACAGCCACACATGAAACACCCATAGTTGGCATTACTTAAACTCAACATGTAAGCCATTGACGTTTTTCTGTAATGTCGGAAACAAGACAAGGATGTCAACGCATACTACTCCTTTCAGCATAATATTCAAAATCTCAACCAGAATAATAAGGAAATTATAGTTTATATATTTGATACACAAATTTGTTTCTAGCTCCAGTTTGTTAGAACGACTACACTCTGTTATACCAACTAGTATTTAAGATTGCTCAGTAAAGCAAAGTGAAGGATGAGGGATAAGGAAACTCGAGCTTAAGGTGTAAGAATCAGAAAGGGCAATTTTACTGCTAACTATAGGGCACATCTGTTTCCAATGCAACGAAATACACAACAGAAACAATATATATATATATAGATAGATAGATAGATAGGTAGATAGATAGATAGATATAGATAGATATATCCCTTAAGCCCACCAGAGCTACTTCAGTGTTCTCTTAGAAGGGAAGGGGTAAAGGTTGAAGACATCAAATATTGAAGTCACTTTTATTGACATTGACATGATGATGTAAGAAGTCTGCTTATGCATCTACTAGTGTATAATCCATTAGGGCATGGCATGCAGTGCTTTGAACTAGCGAAGTGGTTTGAGCAGATCTAGGAACAGAGCATCCACTGCCTCGATGGATTGCTAAAAGGGCTCAGTGGAAAGAGTAACGAGAAACACTCACTATGCAGAACTTTGAACTCATTGCGATAAGCCTGTGATAGTGCTAGGAAAACTAACACTTCACAGAACAATGAACCAAATACACTTGACAAGGGCACAAGAATGCTAGGAAATGCCCCTTCTCCCTGTAATGCCCCTCTTTATCCCCTTGTAGACACAGCTGAGTATCACACTTGTTACAATGGAGAAACACCACCAGTGGGGTTGGTTGGCATGAGAGGGCAAAGGAGAAAGCTTCACGGGCTCAGGTTCATCACTACAGTTTAAGTAATTAAGGCTGGTTTGGAACTACAATAAAGTTTAACAGGAAACTCATAAGACATATGTAATGCTTTTATTATATTATATCTTCCCATCTCAATATTGAATATGTTTCCACTCAGCTAATCATCTTTCCATGTCGTGAGAAATCCTACCTGGTCTCTTTCCTTCTCTCATTGTTACTCCCTCTCCTAAAACCTCTCAAGCCCTGCACAGAGCAGTTGGTATCCTACAAGTGCTTGAACTAAACTGAACACAGCGGGCCCTAAATTAAACACTTTTCAAAAATCCAAGCCAGACTAGATTTAAAAAAATAAATAAATAAATAAACACTTTCTAATTTTAACTCATGAAGATACAAAATGCCCCATAGGGCAGTGAGTTTAATAAGAACTACTAAAGTTCTACCCTGAAATACAGAATAAAAGAGATTTGATTTTAAATGCCTCTTTGGACTGGCATACCTCAAAAGGATGTGTGTCTCCATTTATGCCTCCATTACTAGCAAATATGGGGAAAACAAAAGGAAAAATACACCATGTGGCTAAATCATACATTTTCACTTGAAAATTACAAAGCATATATGGAAAGGAATGCTCTAACGAGATGTTCTAAATGTATAAAATGTATGTTATACACCAAACACAGCAATGAATGAAGAGAATAATGCTCTCCTACCCTACACCTAGCTTTGACAAGTGCCACCATTTAACTCTTGGAATAGTCGTAAAACTACAGAATTTCTATTCTCTGGATTACTGTCCCACCCAACACAACTCTATCCTCATCAGTAGTTCACACTATTCTGGACTTAAGCTTCATTCTCCCAGCTGTGGTCAGTGTTTAGTTTTGTTTTATGGAGTGTGTTCTTGTTACCGTGAACAATATGTAATACTGTGTCATGGTGTCTAAATTTTTAAACAAGGTATTCAAAATTTTTCTTTTATTATGCAATATTAAAATATAAGATATTTCTACTTAAAATATAAATTCAGCTTACTAGGTTCAGCTGAATCATATAGATTTAATGAATTCATCAAGAGATTTATATTTTAATAATCCTTCAATTAGCATCTACATGCATGATTATATGCATGTGAAATATCTTCTGTCCAGATGTCAAATACCTAAATGGATAGTCACCAGGTCCTAGAATATGCACATGACATATTTTATTACATCATACCAGATCATTGCCCATAATGACTGCAATATCTACACTAAATGAAATTTTATTAAATAGTAAAAAACTGAATGAGACTCACGCCTTCTGTTTATATCGAAGGGAAATGTACAGCACATGCTTATGCATTAGATCATGGTTACTATGGAAGATGCCCTTCCGTGTAACTATGCATGTGAAGAGGCTGATTGTCCAATACTCTCGATTGGAGTCTCAGCTGCCAAGTGGATCCTGGATAGGGACAGAGTCCTTTTCATTTCCTTTAGTGGTAGTCTCAAACAACAAACCTTTGGGAATTTACCTTTTCAAAGCCTATCCTCACTGCCCTAAGTTGACTGTAATATGTAGAATCTTCTAGCCTAAGGGTTCTTTCTGTAGCTAATGTACCTCAGTTCTCCTTACAAGAGGTACTAATATTATTCATGGCTTGCCATCAGTCATCTTAATAACTCTCCTTACACACTATAGGCATTTACTCATTCATGCATGTGTTTATAGATATCCACCGAAAGTCAACCAGGTATGGTGAGGAATAAGTACCACAAAAAATAAGCACATTTGAAGCCTTCATGCATTCATCATCTCCAACTAAGCTGTGTAACACAGTGGACACTGGCAAATGTGATGCTAAGTATCTGAGACGCAGTTGTGTCATTATGAAGTGTGAACTATACCCTAGACTCTGAGGAAATAAAAAGTACACTGCAATATACCACTAATTGACTATATTTTGAAATAAGGATTATACAAATAATGCTTATTCAAAGGGACTTAAAATTATTTTTTCCTGATTCCCTTTTCTACTAAATCTACAAGACTTAAATTTATGTGTGTGGCTCACTTATTTTAAGCAAGTATAACCAATAAGGGGAGAGACAAGCTTAACAACTAAGCAGGATGGTTCCTGAGATGGGTTGATATAGAGCTGTATGGAAGCAATTCAGCATCAAGAGGAGATACAGCAAAGTGGCAGGTTATTTGAGAATCATGCAAAGTTGGGAGATTTTAGTCACTATTATCACACTTATATGTGTGATGGATGGATGGCTATGCTACCTTAGTACAGCACAGCACACTTCTTACTATCTAATAGTACATCATAGCAGCATAGTGAATGTCTTGAATATACAGAATAAAATAGATAAACAAAATGAATTAATAAATAAAAGCATTCAAGCTCAATGTGTGCATCCAGAAGGACTTAGCTCAGTAGAAACTACAGCCACACTTGATCATAACAGTAGGGCTTCACTATTACTTTCCAAGTGTGAATTAACTAAGTGAGAAAGGTCAGGGGAGAAATCCCAAACTGAAAACAAGGAGTCAGAGGCAGAAAAACTGAGCAAGATCATCCAAATGTAGGAAAAACTTTTCAAATCAATCCTGATAATTTTAGGCTAAAAACA
Source organism: Rhynchomys soricoides (assembly GCA_019843965.1). NCBI lineage: Eukaryota > Metazoa > Chordata > Mammalia > Rodentia > Muridae > Rhynchomys > Rhynchomys soricoides. Next base: position 3,754,874 of record JADRCH010000064.1, on the reverse strand, counting down.
CTAGGTATACTCCTTTAGACAATTAAAATAATGTGCAGAATATACAGAAAATAATATTCCAGCTATTTGTTGGATTTTTTTCATATAATCAACTCTACTATCAGAATTGACAAAAATAAATGATAAGCATCTTTCAAACATTTCCTGTAGATCTGAGCCACCATAATCCCAAGAGGTCAAACAAGTGTTTGAGTATCTGGGCTTTCCCCAACACCCGCATTGGATATTTTCTTTATTGATATTTCAAATGTTATCCCCTTTCCAGATCTCCCCTTTGGAAATCCCCGATTCCATTCCTCTTCCCCCTGCCTGTATGAAAGTGCTCCCCCACCCACCCACTCCTGCTTTCCTGCCCTGGCATTCCCCTACAATGGGGCATTGAACCCCCTCAGGCCCAAAGGCCACTCCTCCCACTGATATCCAACAAGGCCACCTTCTGCCACATATGTGGCCAGAGTACCTCCATGTGTATTCTTTGGTTGGTGATCGAGTTCCCGGGAACTCCAGGGAGGTCTGGCCTGTTGACACTGTTGTTCCCTCACTGGGGCTGCAAACCCCCTCACCTCCTTCAGTCCCTTCTGCAACTTCTCCATCAGGAACCCAGAACTCAGTCCAATGGTTGGCTGCAAGCATCGGCCTGTGTACTTATGAGGTTCTCGCAGAGCCTCTCAAGAGACAGTTACATCAGGTCCCTGTCAGCAAGCACTTTCCGGAATCCGCAATAGCATACAGGTTTGGTGACTATTTATGGGTTGGATTCCCATGTGGGGCAGTCTCTGGATGGCCTTTCCTTCAGTCTCTTCTCCACACTTTGTCTCCATATTTCCTCCTGTGAGTATTCTGTTCACCCTTCTAAGAAGCATTGAAGCATTCACACTTTAGTCTTCCTTCTTCTTGCGCTTCATATGGTCTGTGAATTGCATCTTGGGTATTCCGAACTTTTGGGCTAATATCCACATATCAGTGAGTACATACCGTGTGTGTACTTTTGTGACTGGGTTACTTCACTCAGGATACTATTTTCAAGTTCCATCCATTTGCCCACGAATTTCATGAAGTCGTTGTTTTTAATAGCTGAGTAGTATTCCATTGTGTAAATGTACCACATTTTCTGTATTTGTTCCTCTGTTGAGGGACATCTGGGTTGTTTCCAGCTTCTGGCTATTATAAATAAGGCTGCTATAAACATAGTGGAGAATGTGTCCTTATTACATGTTGGAGCATCTTCTGGGTATATGCCCGTAATCTGGGCTTCTTGAAGGTGCCTCATCTTCCAGTGACCTTTAAAAAGGTATGTAAACAACACAGCTAGACTGTCTCTGTTTTACAGACATGGGCTTATATATTGCTTTATTGTTTTGTTTTACACAAGGTTTCTTTGTGTAATCCAGGATGGCCTGGAACTAGTTTGCTTTAAATGTGGGTTGATTTACTTGCCTAGTTTTCCCAGGTGCTAGAATTAACGTTGTGAGCAACTATGACTGGCTGCTTTTTTGAGATCTTGCTTCATACTTTTTAAGTTGTGGAATGAAAAGTATATGAGATTAAAATTTCAATCAAGAGCTTGTAAATGATGTTCTAAGTGATGCAAGTGCAAGAATGCCTTTTTTGTTCTCATTCTATTCCTGTCTCAAGCACCACGCATCTCTGAAAGCCACTTTCCATGAATATAAATAAAATTAAAAAAAAAAAAAGTTGATGGAAGAGTAGAAAGAGCAAGAGGATTTGCTGCTGCATGATAGGTTTTTAATAAGACTTAAAAAGTAGAATTAACTTCAACAGCTGGAAGTTATTTTGGGCTTGCACCAAAGGAACATTGCTGCTGCTGTTTGCAAACATGACGAATGAGAGCAGCTTGCAATGGTGATGGATACAAATAAATATTCCATTATAAAAATGTGTTCTATTGTTGTGTTTGTAAATTTCAAACAATTATAAGTACTGCACACACAGCAGCACAGGCTGTTAGTCACTTTCATTCGCAGGCAGCCATCTTTGTTTCTCTTTTCTCCTTCTGTGTATCTACTCCATTCATTGCTGTAGAGGCCTGAAAGCAGCTTTTCTGATAACAACAACAACAAAAAAGCCACCTTCTCCCCAACTAATAGAATTATGTACATCTTTTTAATTGCATTTTGATCCTGAGAACTTAAAAAACAACAATAAGCTGCTAACACTAAGAGTGATTCAATAATAAAAATCCAGGAGTAACAGACAAGGGAAATTCACACTTTTAAAGATGCATTCCAACTTGTTTTAATAATTCATAAACTATATCACCTCATAAATGCACAAAGAAGAGCAATATAGCCCACAGAAATGAACTGAGATGGAAATATTGATCCTATAATATTTTAAATAAATGCACTAACAAGGTGTGCCCTCCAAACAAACAAAACTCCCCCCAGTACAGCAATGCCCTGTTTTGTACATCCTCAACCCAACAGGGAGGCAGAGTCTAGACTGTGAGATTCAATTCTCAGTAAAACCACAGCAGGAGGAATAATCAGCAGGCCATGAAAGGAAAAGGATAGAGAGAGCCAAGAAGTCAGATTGATAGTCTATTCTGCAGGGATCTCTCAATAGCTGGGGCATACTGACTGAAGGATATGAAGAAAGCAAAATATTGTTTTAAGAAGAAGTCTCTGTCTTTTTCCTGCCCTAAACAAGTGAAAATAAATGAATAAATAAATAAATAACAAAAACAAGAAATATAAATTTGGCCTCAAATAAAAGCTGGACAAAATGTCTTACCAATCATATTACTGATGATGAAAGAACTGCCAAAGGCAATAAAACTCAATTTGGGGAGTGAGAGGATGCCAAGGGTCTGGGCTATAGATACAGATCCACGATCGATACAGAAGACCCTGTGGGAGAGATGAGGCTGAACTGCAACCACCCTGGGGCCCCCAGTACCGCCACCAGGGCCATGAAGCCTCAGTAATCCTCCCTGACCTTCTTGACCACCCAGAACCCAGGGAGACATGCTGCTATCTCTGTTACCCTAGCCCTGGCTGCCCAGGCACATTAACGCTTTTATTGCTTTGGGGTCAATGAAAAGGGAATAACAAGGGATCCTAGAGTAGACAGGTTAACAGAGAAAAGGAGGGAAGGAAAAGGGCGATGGTGTTAAGAAATCATTAGCCAGAAAAATGAAATATAACAGGAGGAAGAAAGCAGAAAAATCCTACCTCCAGGTTAATAACAATCAAGACTGGAATCATCACTAAAACTCACAGGACTTCAAAAAAATCTAAAACCATTCAAATAGAAGAGCTCTTGAAAGAAACGTGAAAACCTTTGAAAATGAGTCACAAGCTTAAAGTGTAAAAAAATAAATCAAAACAAGAAATCACTTAATCACTAAAAGTCCATTAAAGAGCAAGGAAGACAGAAGTGGAGAGGAGAACAAAAGCAAGTGAAAACTAAAAACTAATTATAAATGATTTTAATAAAATTGCTGCTCTGCTGGGGATAGATTGAGAGCCTCACTAATGGTTTCAACACTGAGAAACATCCTAGGTGCCTCAAAAGTCCAATTATATATGTACAACTTCTTTACAAGAGGACTATAGAACTAATTAAAGGCAAGCTTTCCAGTGCTGGCAGAAGACATAAACTTACAGACAGGAGGACCAAACACTTCAGAACACACCACTAAAGAGTGAGAAGGCCCTGAAAACTAAATGCTCAAAACATCCTCAGGTTTTAAAAAAAAAATACCAATGTGTCCTTAGACTTCTATACAGAAACAGGGAACTTAAGGAACAAGGATGAAACTCAAGGCCACCACGATCAGTGGAGTAAGCGACATCAGTAATCTACTCCAAAAATGCACTGGACTACAGGAATGGTAGAGAAAGAGATAAGGCAAAAATCGGGTACCAAAACACAGAGAAGAGTAATTAGATTGGGTTTCCTGTAACCAAATAGGATAACTTTTGGTATAAGTGAAATATAATATAAAACAATAGGAAAAATATTAAAACATAAAAAAAAATTGAAGACATGGAAGGGCATACTGCCTTGAGTTGATCAATACACACTTAAAACATGTGCTGAAGTATTATCCTATACCCTATACAGATATGCAGTTATTGCTACCTCATAATAAACAAAGTACATAATAACTACTTAAATGTGCTTTAGGAAGTGGCTAGAGATGGCACAGTGGTTAAGATCATACCTTGTTTTTGCACAGGACCAGAATTCCATTCTAAAAGTTACATCACAACTACCTGTAGTTCCGTCTAAAAGAGATCTGGCATCTACTTCTTACCTCCAAGATCACAGACACACACACACACACACACACACACACACACGAGAGAGAGAGAGAGAGAGAGAGAGAGAGAGAGAGAGAGAGAGAGAGAGAGCGAAAGAAATTTTAAAACTCTTTAGGGCAAATGAGAATGTCTGTCAAGCACACATAAAGCTCCCAAGATTAGCCCAATGAACACACAACAGACACAAAAATTGCTTAGAATAGTAGGAAATAAAAATAAAATCTATTCTTCAGCTTGAAAGAAAAATTATTTTACAACATTTTAAAGCCCATGAAACTTCATTCCCATAGTTTCTTAAAAACAGTACCAGGAAAGAAAACCTTGATAGAAGAAAAACTGTTATGTGCCTGGACACTGCTCTTGTACTGTTCAGCCTTGCTCCTCCTTCCTCTCCTCCTCCCTCTCCTCCTCCCTCATGTGCATAACCTCCGCCCTGACAGTCCACACACTCTGGCTCTCCACACTCTGCACCTCATCACTGGGGACCTGCAGCAAGACTCTGCTTGAGATCACTTTCCTTAAGCTGCTCTGCTGTCCCTTTCTGTACCTGGTTTCCTTTCTTTAAAATTCACATGTGGTAAGTGTCCCTCAACCAAGCAATTCCAACAGGCTGAAAACAGGCAATGACATATGCTGTAACTGTAGGGGAAAAGAAAGAATGAAAAACAGCATCCAAGAAGATGCTAAAGAAAGGAAAGAATTAACAAGGTAGGATTAAGTAAAACAGATCAAATGCTGTAATCTGCAAATAGAGGTTCTGTCCCTGTACCAAAACTTCATAAAAACCAAGTATATATGTAAACCACAAAGAAATATCACAGAAACTCCAGGTAGAATACACAAGCCAGATAATGCTCTAACATAATACAATAAAAATAAAAACTAGAGTTGATCCTAAATAGAAATAATGAGAACCTTTAAATGCTCAATTTTTTTTTTTTAACATCTTTAGGCCTAATGAGAAAAAACATAGGTTGAAAAGATTTAAATTAATTAACCTGAGTATTTAGAAGAAAATGAAAATATTGTTAGTGTCATGGAAACATGAAAAGGGATCATCTAAAAGATGCAATACTGAAAATCAAAAAACAAAAAGCAAAAAAAAACAAAAAACAAACAAACAAACAAACAAAACCCCAAAAAGGATAGAACTAAAAAATATCATCCTGAATGAGGTAACCCAGACACAAAAGAACACACATGGCATGCAGTCACTGAAAAGTGGATATTAGCCCAAAAGCTCAGAATACCCACGATTCAACTCTCAAACCATATGAAGCTCAAGAAGAAGGAAGAACAAAGTGTGGATGCTTCAGCCCTACTTAGAAGGGGGAAGAAAATAATCACCAGAGGTAGAGAGGGACTTGGGAGGGAGAGAGGAGGGGGAGGAAAAAGGGGGCAGGACTGGGGACATGGGGAGGAGACAGGGGAGATGTACAGAGGGTCAGGAATTTGAACACATGTGTGTAGCAGTGGGGGATGGGGAACTGGGGGTAGCCACCAAAAGGCCTCAGATGCCAGGAAAGCAAGAGGCTCCCAGGAACCAACAGGGATGACATTAGCTGAAATACCCAACAAAGGGGATAGAGAACCTGTAGAGACCATATCCAGAGGTTAGGCATAGCCCCTGGTTGAAGGTGGAACCATCATTCTATCTAGAAAATATTAACCCAGAATTGCTCCTGTCTAAAGGAAATGCAGGGACAAAGAGTGGAGCAGAGACCGAAGGAAAGGCCAACTAGAGACTCTTACACCTAGGGATCATCCCATATACAGACACCAAACTCAGACACTATTGCTAATGTTAAGAAGTGCTTACTGACAGGCGCCTGATGCAACTGTGTCCTGAGAGGCTCTGTCAGAACCTGACCAATACAGAGATGGATGCTTGCAGCCAACCATCAGACTCAGCACAGGGACCCCAGTGGAAGAGTTAGGGGAAGGACTGAAGGAGGTAAAGGGGTTTGCAAATCCATAAGAAGAGCAACAATATCTACTAACCAACCAGCTCCCCTCCCCAGAGCTCCCAGGGACTAAACCACCAACCAAAGAATACATACGAAGTGACCCATGGCCCCAGCTAGACAGCTTTGTCTGGAATCAATGGGAGGGGAGGCCCTTGGTCCTGTGAAGACTCAATGACCCAGCATAGGGCAATGAGGTAGGAGTGGGTGGGTGGGGGAGCACCCTCATAGAAGCAGGAGAGAGGGTAGGTGGGATGGGGGTTTGCGGAGGGGAAACCAGGAAGGAGGATAACATTTGAAATGTAAATAAATAAAATAACCAATAAAAAAAATAAAAAACAAACAAACACCCTCTCAGATCATAAAAGTCACTATAGCAACCCCAATTAATTATCCAGGTCTGGCAAGGGAATCCATAAATGTACCCACAGTGAAAAAAGTGTGGCTCTTTCTCCATAGGGCACACACATATGTAAAGAGAATTAAGAGACCTAGAGAAACAGTGGGGTGTAAGGGTACCAGAGTCCCCTATAGTCAAAGACCATCAAAGTGTAGAAATCAGAGAAGACACTTAAAAACCAATAGGACAGAGAGACTCCTAGTACACATGCCAGAAAATAGGTGACAAGGCCTTTGGACATGGGAAATTTATAAAAGATCTGGGATGAAATACTACTTGTAACAAATGAATAGGGCACAATGAACATGCAACAGTCAAGGACTTTCATCAACTGCTACTACACAATCTGCACAAGTGGAGAAGAAAAGAGCACTCTTCTTCACCCACACACAAGAACTGACTCAAGGTTATCATAGAAATAAATGAGAAAAATGAAATACAACATTCTAAAACAAGACAGATTATTTATAATTGATAAAAATATTTTAAGAAATTTCAATTTTGATGGTACTCAAATTTTAAAAATAAATAAAACAGTGCTTCTTGTGTCCAAAGAAACAAAACTTGGTCTTGCCTTCCCAGCTCTACAAATGATAAAGCTTCTCCTGATATTACTAGGCGAGGATTGGCAAAAAGGAGCTGAACCTATTTAAGATTGGCAGCATGATGTTTTATACACATATATGTTATGAAAGCTTTCTGTGATGAATGGAATTGCCATTTTTATCATCTCACATAGGTAACTATTATCTCCAATAAAAACTTATTAAATATCCTCTCTGAGCATAGGTTAGTCAGAAACAGTTAGAGCCTCTGCATATAGTTCAAGAAGGTCTTATCCACCTTACTGAGATGGAGCCAACAGGATGGAATCCCATTGGGTAACAAGGGAGTTGATAGAAATACCCACATCATGACTGGAGTGATTTTTAAACATTTATCACATTGCATACTTAACACATCAATACAGCATACAACTCTTATCTCACACTTAAAAACAAAATACAACCTGAGTACAGCATGGGCATTTTTAGCCCATAAGCTCTACCAGGTGCGAATAATGTCTATTTCTACTGAAAGATTACTAAATTAGACTTACTATCAAGATTAGGGTCTAAAATTGAAGGATTAAAATAGGACTTTGCTGTTTTAAGACAATGCAAATGCAGGACCCATTCCCATCATTCCATGTCATCCACATGATGCTTGTTCCCTAACTAAAATGGCTGATCTCAAATACAAGTTGGCCATACCTAAGACACCAACACAAAAAGACATAGCAAAGACAAAGTACCACTGAGAAAGATTTAAAAAGAAAAACAGACAAAACTGTCAATTTCACATTGATACCATGTGGGATTTTTTTCCCCTCTAGGAAGCATAGAGGCCACATTGTAGGCCATGTTCTTCCAACTTCGGTTATGTGAGAATTTTTTGCTAAGACTCTCCTTTCTTCAAAGATATTGTAGATACATGCAATCACAGTGTTAGACAGCTTTGTAACAGCATGCATTGTGATTTGATAATGCCTGGTAATGTGCAGATATAAAAGCATTGTTTCATTAATAGATGCATAATATTTTTCTCCATCCAATTTTAAAACAATGTCAGGATTCCGGCTACTAGAAAGGGTGTGAACATGCTGTCAGACAAAAACTGAGCTCTGCTGAAGTGCAGCAGGTTTGGTATCTGTCTGGAGATGATGCAGTATGCAGTGTTCTGTATAAGGCCTTGACACCTCAGCCCATCGAAGAATTTTGTCAGTGGGCAAAAATGGGGACACTGTACAAGTACATGTAAAATCTCAGAATATGTAATTATAGTAAACATTTAACTACTTATGAAAATTGTACAAAGGGCTAGAGAGATAGCTCAGCGGTTAAGAGCACTGACTGCTCTTTCAGGGGTCCTGAGTTTAATTCCCAGCAACCACATGGTGGCTCACAACCATCTGTAATGGGATCCGATGCCCTCTTCTGTGTGTCTGAAGACAGCTACAGTGTACTCATATAAATAAAATAAATAAATCTTAAAAAAGAAAGAAAGAAAAAGAAAGAAAATTGTACAAAGACTTTATAGATTTTTGTTTTTCTTACACTTGAAATTTTGTTTTTAAATCAAAACAAAGGCTCTTGGAGATATGTACATATATTCAGAGTGGTAGACTCTTAGAAATCTAAGAACACTGTCCAGAAAAAAAAGAATAACAGAATCCCATAAGTTTTGAAATATGGCAAAAGAACTATATCACACATTCTGTCAATGAATTGCAACTGGGATATATCTCTTTATAACAGCTCTGACTTTCACTGTTGAAATAAGTTGTATACTTAAAATAGACTCACTTTATTCTCAAAAGAAATTGTTTCTACTTAATATTATTCATAGAACTTATAATTTCTTCTCTGATAAATTTTATATTATAGATTTCATCAACACTTTGTGAAGAAGAGAATATTCAATAACCTACACTGCTCGTACTGGAACCCTCCATCAATATGGACCACTAAGCACCAACCAGGGAATTAGCAGGAATAAAGACTTAAGATGTTAAAGTTTATGTTAACTAATCCAAGTTTCCATGGCCACCTGTGGCTGATTCTTACCATTGTCTGAACAGTACAACTCAAAGAATGTCATGGCTGCACACTCAGAAGCTTCGTAATTGATCATCTTTCCTTAACTCCCAGGTTCTGAACTTTAACTGCAGAGTATGACCCACTAGCAATGCAAATAAACTAATAAATCATGAAGAGAAGCATCTTGCAGCTATCAATTGCCCAGCCTCTATATATACACACACACACACACACACACACACACACTACACACACACACACACATATTTGCTTTTTCCCAATAGATACAATCATTTAAGTATTTAATTCATTTTCCCTTCAATGTCAACATCTTTGAACAACAAAGGCCATAACATGTTCTTGAAATATTCCTGGAAAAACTAGCTACATCCTTTAGCCTTGAAATTTGAGCATCAGCCCTGAAGTTTGCCTCTCCTTTAAAGTCCCCAGCGTATCATCTCTCTTTATCAACTTAGCACCTATTCTCTCAGGCCTCTTCTTCCTACTCAAAACTGCTCTGAAGAATCATTTTTGCATATCTTTCAGTATTCTTATTTTACTTTTGTCTCTTTTATCTGGCTCTCCTCAGAGATAGTTCTTATTTCTCATACCCTTTCAGTCCCCTTGCACTAAAGACACATTATCCTGCTGAAGAAAATCAGAAGCTTTGTTCTTCATTTAACAGCTCTACTAGTTTAAAGAACCTGTTGAAATGAATTTCATAAACCTCAGCAACTCCTTTTGTCCTGCTGCTTTAGAAACCACCAACACACATTCTTCTGAAAAAGAGACAGGATAAAGATGATGGTGAAGACAACTAGCATTTGGACAAAAATGCAAACAATAGCAACGTGCACATGTAAGGATGCTACGGGCCTATCCTCTGGTTTACATTTATAGAAAGTGAAAAGCCTAACAAGTCTAGGATAAAGAGAATCAAATACACTATGAGAAGAACACAAAGGAGGGTACTTTATAATAAAGTCTAGATAGCTGGTTCAGTGTTCTGGGTTTATACCATAGTAAAGTTATTAAGGAAAAAAAGAGTAATTATCACTGGGAACATGTAAAGCACACACTATGTATCCAGCAGTGTTCTGAAATTTCATCACACACAAGGAACTATTTATTCACATTAGAGACACATACAAAAATGTACAAGGAATTTGTAAGATAATTCAAGAAACCCACAACCCAGAACACAATTTATAGCATCAAATCTTGGGGTGCTTTTTAAATATCATCACACTGAAAGGACATTTGGTCTGGTCCCCTCCTTGATAATCAACACAGTGGAAAGCGAAGGAAAGGAAATTCAGGACTCAAGTTACTGGTCAGCAAAATGGGACCAGATTCCTATGTCTATCCCTGGGAAGAAACAGTGGCATCTCCAACAGCCTGGGAAGTCATTTACTGACAGCTACCTAAGCTGTCTTCCCTGAAGCCCAAAACATTACAGGATACTATTTAGCAGGGGAGTTCATGCAACATTATCCCTTCCTGTAGAAGACAATCTAAATGGGCCTGTCAATCACCTGGAAAGAAAAGATGTCTGATGCAGAAACTTCAGAAATAGTATCAAACCTGCCTCAACTGTAGACGGGGCCATAGTCCCTTTGGCCACTGTCTTCTCTTTCCTTTGAGAAGGCTTCACTTTAGTCTGAGATAATCCTTACTTATATTACATTATATTCTGTGGTTCTCCTCTGAATTCTTTCAGCAGAGATCATAAGAACAGGAATGAAGAAGAAGCTAGAGCAAAATCCCTATGGCATCCACTATTCTCAATTTGAAAATCTTGAAAAGGGAAAGATGAATGTTGGCATGGAGTCATGAAGGACTTATAAAAATAAGCTGGACTCTGTTGGGCAAACAGTAAACCCATCAAAGTAAGAGAGGAGATTTGCAAACTGAGCAGAGAGGAAAGGACAGAGCACTTGGGAAGGGTTCTGAGGGTAGCAGCAAACATACACAAGTGAGATAAGGATGAGGGAGTAGCAGTCAGCTTGGGTGAGAGACTGAGCACCAGGAAAAGAAACTAATGTGAGGGAAGCAACACAGTAGATAGTGCAATCGGAGACATAAATGCTATGAGCAGCCTATTCTAGTTTCCGTTTTGTTGGCATGATACAGACCATAACCAAGAGCAACAGAGGGCTGTGGGGTGGGTAACTGGCTTACAAATTTTAGTCCACCATCAAAGGAAACTGGAAGCTAGAGTCAGTGAGTGAAGCAGAGAGTACCAAGGAACTCTGCTTGCTGGCTTGCTCAATTGGCTCACATTCAGCTATCATCCTCCTGCCCAGGAGTACTGGCCACACTGGGCTGGACCTTCCCACATCAATTAGCAATTATGTTAAAGTACTCTACAGACATGTCTACAGGGCAATGGAGGAAACTCCTCAGTTGAGAGTCTCTTCCCAGGTGAGTCTAAGTTTGTATCAAGTTGACCAAAATTATTCCATAGTATGAGAGATGAAATGGAGCAGGAAGGAAATTACAGTGGGAGAGAACAGGTTATGAGACTTACAGTAGTGAGTAAGGCAGCAGCAGTAACACAGTTAGTGGGGAAATGAAACAACATTTAAAGAACAAAAAACAATCAGTTAATTTGAAGATATATAAAGACAGAGTGAAGAGAATGAGAAAACTTCAAAGATGATGCAGTGCTTCTATCAGCAAAGGCAGAATAAAAGACTGGTGACACATTCGATCACAATATCTAAAACACATAAAACCCCATCTGTTTGCACATCTTTGCTGGGCACATGGCTTAATTCATGCATGCCAGATGAGACCCTCCAGCATCTTTCAACAGAATATGCTGAGTATGCCTTGCTAATAAAGCATAACCACATAAGACCTAGAAATACATGTTTAAAATAATGTCTCTTTTATGGGTAAAAACTGTATGATATTTCATGTTTGCCTGCAAACAATCCACTGAGAAAGAGCCTATGTGAGGCAACACTAGCTCTAGTTAGCAGCCAAAGATGGAGGGGGCATATACACAGGTAAGATGGAAACTCCCCCAGCACATTTGTCCATCTAGATTCACCTACTGACTTACCCAGATATATATTTTTAAAGGATAATGCTGTAAAATATGAGAATGACATATGTAAATAATTTTTACTAAAAAGGAAAAATTTGACATATTATATCCATTTTTACATATAAATGCAAAAATGCAGAAAAAGCTTATAAAATCCCTGTTGTGCTCAACACTGCCTTTCTATAAAGCTATAAATCTTAACTGAAGTCAGAAAGAATTAACAAACAGGCAACAATTACTCACATGCTAAGATTAGTATCAGTAAGACATATGCTAGTATGCACTGCATTGTACCCAACCAAACACTGCACATCTTATGTACATTAATGCATTAGGGAAAATATACAACATAAGCAGCTACAAGTAAATCTCTAGATATTAGCTAAAATAATTTACCATTTATAATTGTACCCTAATTTAAAATATTACATACAATTGTGCTCATGAAAGTCTGGCATTAAAGTTTTTTTCATTTTCACCTTAAAGTTTTGATTTAATGCTTTTTTTAAAAAAAATATAAACTGTAAATGATTAACTAAGATACTGAGATAATCTGAACCATTTGCTTTGTGTAACTGCTTTTTGGATACACATTTTAATGCTAATAAACACACTGGATCCCAAGCACTGCCATTTTAAATATTAGAGTATCCGAAAGCTTATGCCTGACAGCATTTTACCACTTGAAAAAGAATAGTGAATCAGAAGAGTTGACAACCCTACCTTTTGTCTACCCAGCTCTGCTATGTGCCTAAAAAGTTGTTTACTACCAGTGAAGAATAAGAACTAAATCACTAGATTTTCTTACACAAGATTATTACTAAATTATTAAATATTATAAATATTATATTACAAAAAGTATTAATTTTTCAAATGAAGATACATTGTATACCTATATAAAATCTTCAAAGAATATAATATAAAGGGATAGGCTTCTACCAAAATAGAACTACAAACATTCATTCACTCTGGAATTGACATTCTAAAATAGTTACACATGGCTTCATAACTTGTTGTGAAATACTGAAAGTTTGTCGCTATGCTTAGGTGAGTGTTGGGTTACAGTGCAGCTATAATTCCTTAGATGCCACAGTTTACATTCTTTTTGCAGCTCTGTAAATCACTGTAATCACCACGCATATTTTCCAACAGAATATATAAGTATAGCCTTGAAGCTGTTTTTCATGTAAAGCTCTTGCATATTTATAATAAACATTCATTTATTTTTTTAAAAAAATCTAAAGGAAATTATTTACTAAAGGCCTAATAGTGTTATCTGGAGAAGATTCTTGTAAATTAGGGCTGAATCCCAATTCTGCCAGGTATCCTGTGTTGCTATGAGACTTTGAGCCGGTCACTTAACTCTTTCAGTTTCCTCATCTGTCACATGAGACTCATGAGAACACCCACTTTTTAGTTTAAGAGTTAAATGAGCACATCTACAGAACCATCTCAGAGCCAAATGGCACATGGCAGACATAAATAGCCAGCCATCTTTGACACTGTACCATTATAGCTGTGATCTTCACTGAATATAAGATGTTACAATTGGTGCTTCCTCACAAATGTGGATATACATATTTCTCGATGCGTTCTTTAGTGAACAATAGTATATTTGCAATTTTGGACACAATCTTTCAGGATCTATCATTGAAAACAGCCAAGCAGTAACACTTAAATTGAATTCTGAAAATGACAGCAGCTGAAACTTGGGATCTAACTGGGACAGTGAGTAACTATGCACCCACAATGGCTTGGAGCAATGTGATAAACACTACACATGAACTGAGGTGAACAAATGCAAAGAGGTTATTTTCTTTCTATGACTTGACCAAGAAACACATATCTGCCTTATTCTCTGTTGTTTTACTTTCATTCTATGGCTGTGAAGAGACACTATGACCAAGGTAAACTTTCACAAAGAAAGCATTGGCATGAAGGCTTGTGTATAGTTTTAGAGGGTTAGTTTATTATCATCACAGTAGGGAACACGGCAACAGGCATGGTGCTGGAGGGAAAGCTGATTGCTTTACATTTTCTTTTAATTATGATTCTTTAATCTTTTTTTGTTTTTACAGTCCAGTCGTTACCCCCTCCTGGTCTACCTTCTGACTGTTCCTTATCTCATACCCCCCCCTCATCTCCAAGAGGATGTCCCCACCTGCCCACACTCACACCAGACCTCCCCACTCCCTGGGGCCTAAAGTCTCGGGAGGGTTAGGTGCCTCTTCTCTCACTGAGGCCAGACCTCTGCTGCATATGTGTCGGGGTAGGGGCTCATATCAGCTGGTGTATGCTGCCTGGTTGGTGGCTCAGTGTCTGAGAGATCTCAAGGGTCCAGGTTAGTTGAGACTGCTTGCCTTTCTATGGAGCTGCCCTCCTCCTCAGCTTCTTCCAGCCTTTCCCTAATTCAACCACAGGAGTCCCCAGCTTCTGTCCACTGGACTAAGTATCTGCATCTGACTCTCAGCTGTTTGTTGGTCCTGTCAGAGGATATCATCCTGAGTGGGGTAACTCAGACCCCAAAAGACATGCAAGGTATGTATTCACTAATAAGTGGATATTAGCCGAAAAAGTATAGGATACCCAGGATACAATCCACAGAACTCAAGCTTTACACTGGTGATCTGTAGGAAGTAGGCAGAGATCTGGAGCCTTGGCATAGGCTTTAGAACCCTCAAAGCCCAACCCCAGTGACACACCTCATCCAACAAGGACACACCTCCTAACCTTCCAAACAGTTTATCACCTGGGGACTAAGCATATTAAAACAGGCCTATGGGAGCACTCTCATTCAAACCACTCCAACTCTCTCATACTTCGTTTCGTAAGCTACACCAAACCTCATGGGCCTCTCTATGCCTTTGCTCCCATGAATTTCATGGCAAGGGAGGTCCTGTTTTGTAAATATTCCTGGGTAGACTCCTCCAATGTAAAGACTGTAACTTAAATTTGATCTCTTCAGAAAGCACACCCTAATCACCTTTGTATTTTACGTAATCTTACTGTTGCCTAGATATGGTCCTCCAGCCATTTTACTGACTTCTCTTCATCTTCTTCCTTCCCCGTCAATAAACTAGTGGTTTCATGACAGCACAAGTATCTCAGCTATTAGTGTGTAGCTAATACTAGCTATGTCTAACAAGTCTACTCATTTGGAACAGTTATGGCTAAATATTCTTTATTACAACCCTTAAGCAGTAAGAAAGCCCTTTGAACTCAGGACAAAAGCTTTACTCTAATAATATTTTTTAAATCTCCTATCAAAACACTATATTAATATGTTTCAAAGATGCTCTGAGTGGCCCTTGAGAAAGATAATGGACTGATTAAGAGCTAGTTGTCTGGCTGACCAAACTGTGGAAGCAGCAAAGCCTTCCAGACACATGATCATACTGAACACCTTCAGCCACTTCAGCTGTCAAAGGCAAGTGATCAGTCATAACTGTATTTATCTAAAATCAATTCCAAACATTTGAGCAGTGGCTACCAGTTTATACTGCACCCCACCGAAAAGGAAAGTATTTCTATTTGTGCTTGAGTTTGAATTATTCTTATTATATGTGGATAGAAATTACGAACTAAATAGCACATGAATTACCATCATTAAATTTAAAGTCCAGTTCATGCTGAGCATATATTGTTCTTCTTTTCATTCTAGTTATACAGGTAACATAAAGAAACTTGTTGCCAAATACCAAAATTGTAGTTACAACAAATCTGTATATTTCCTTTGGATCAGTTTCATTTCCAGTGGATATGGTAAAGTTTCACTTCCTTAAAAATAATCTTTCTTCTTTTTAAAAAAAAGAAAGAAAGAAAACACAGAGAGAGAGAGAGAGAGAGAGAGAGAGAGAGAGAGAGAGTAAATACACTTCTTCAGCAAAGCTTTAAAATGGGGCCAAGATCTTTCCTTGGCATGTAGGTTGATTGGAGTTTGTAGTCATCCTTCCTGCCTAAACCACACTAAGAAAGGAACATTTATGATGTCCTGTTACAGCTCTTTTAAAAGTAGTTTGAAAACTTGATGCATAATATTCTTGCATTTAAATATTTTGTGCTATCCAATGTATTAAGAGCTGTTTTGTCTATATCTAACTTAATTACATTTTACTTATTTAGTTTACATACTGACCAGTTTTCCCTCCCTCCTCTTCTCCCAGTCCCTCCACACAAACACCCATCTCACCCCCCAACCCCCACTCCATCTGCTTCTCCTCTGTTTCTCTTTAGAAAAGGGCAAGCCTTCCACAGATATCAATCAGCCATGGCATATCAAGTTTCAGTAAGATTATCCTTCATCTATTAAGGCTAGACAAAGCAACACAATAGGAGAAAGGGGTCCTTGTCCACAGTAGTATCACCTAATAAATTAGCCAAAATGAAACAGTTACAGACATATTCTATCTGAACATGCTAGAAAATATCACTTGACCTCTTTGTAACCAAAGTTCAATGTTGATAGACTCTCCATGTGTAAAAGAAACAAGCCTAAGAAGCAGCAGGGAATCAGTCAGGAGGGATGCTCCTCATGTAACACATGGCAGGTGAGAGGAGAACACACATGAGCAGAGCGAAAGCTTGGCAGAGACCGCTTCATCTGAACAGGTATGATCCTGTACTGTATCTGTCCAAGGAGTTCTGAGATATCTCACATTTGATGTGTCTTGAAAGGTAAGAATTTTCAGGTCAAACAAAATTAAAGTAACATAAAAGAGGTACTGAATAAAATACATACTTTAAATAATCCAATCTGTTTGCATTTCTTTTCCTCAGCACATGCACATGGAATGAAACTGGATAGAAGGCCAATAAACATACTGCAAGAAACAAGTATCACATGCCAAGGTCTGAATTAGACTGGAGATGTTTGCAATTTAACTCCATCCCTTCACTGAAAGAATCAAACACAGCATCTGTACTGTATCTGTCTGTGTCTCTCACCCATGTCAAACTGTTAGTAGCTTGGAAGGATTAAATAAACAAGTTTCCTAAGCCCAATCTTTAAGCTTCAGTGATAAATGTCATTACTGAATCATCATTATAATGAACTAAATGTGATATAATCACAAAATACAACACAGAAGAAATAAAACTGCACAGATTTTTCTCTTAACTTGTTAAGGATGACCATTAAATTCCACTTTCCTCTGACAGCAGTGATTTAGTTGATAGCTAAAAATGCAGGAAAATAAACCATGTGCTCTATCTGCTTTTCTCCGTGCCTCCTTATTTATGATGCCATAACTCTGCGACCCGTGAGCGACGGTCGTGAATATTATAGATGGCAGCAAAGTCAACACTAGCCAATAAATGCAGGTCTTATCAGAGAATAACAAAGTTACTAGTGAGCCTTAGGTTCTGGGAAAACAACATATAAATCCACTGGAAGTCTTCAGATAGGAATTTGTGCATCTTAACTATTTAACATGCCTAATATATATGTTAAATAGATAACTGGATATGTCAGCATGTATAATTCATTCTAAAGCCATTAACTGAATGTTCAAATTATGTAGATATGTCTTCCTAGAAGTAGATCTGTGAGTACTATTAGAGGCAAAACAGACCAAGTGAATAATCCAAACATTTATTCTAAACTAGTATCAGCGGAAAAAATTAAATTTAAATGATTTTTTTGCCTATAACACAAATCTATCAAAAATCATTATGTATCTTAGACCAACTCATTTCCTTAGAAAATCATTTTCTGTATATTAATACATTTTTGTAAAAATTTCTTCAAAATAAAAGTAAGTATACTTTCAATGACTCATGTGTGCTTGAACATTATATAAGCTCTTTTAAAGGCCACAAGAAAACTGAACATTTTGCCTAAATAAAAACTCTTGTATAGTTTATTATTCAGTATGAAATAAACATCACTTTCCAAATTGGGGTCTCTTCATCCACACAAAAAATTAATCACAATTCTACATGTTAACAATGAGTATGTAAACAACAGTATTTAAAAGACAGCATCACTTAAATTCATTTCCTAGGAAGCAAAGTATAAAGACAAAAACCTTAAAAATAAATGTACAGGCTGAAAATGCTGAAAGCAAGTAAACTAAAAGGCACATTTTCAGTAATGTATGGTTACTGATATTTTGATAAAGTGCAGATAAATACTGCCAATAAAACTTGCATCTAAATTGACTATACTCCTGAGCAAATTTCATTAGTGGCATGAGGCTTGCTGTAACAAATGCCCTGTGTACCAAAGGAACTGTTTATAACTTCATCTTTCTGTTGCTGCTGAGACTTCAGTATTCCTTATTCCAAAATGGCATTTCCTCTCAGCAGGTAAACTCTATGAACTCCTAGTACCCATTTTCCTGATGACTAATTTCAAACTCTGAGTATTTTCACAATGGTGGTGATTTTAGAAGCTGTATCTCAAAATTCACTAGTAGATCCGAGAAATAATTTCTTCCCCTAACTGAAAGGGAAATGTTCTTGGAAACCACAGAGAAAAGCATTTTCATTTAAAATGTAAAGAGAATGTAAGAAAAAGAGTTGGTTACAATTAAAAAAACAAAGCGAAGACCCTGTCAGCCTTCACAGTTGATTTGACTTCTCTGCAAAGATTGCACAGTGAAAACAGGATACCAAGAGGCTAAAATTATACTGTAAATGTTAGTGGGCTAGAAAGGAATCCTACTTGAAATACCTTATACAATGTAGGCAGATTGCCGGGCAGTGGTGGCACATGCCTTTAATCCCAGCACTTGGGAGGCAGAGGCAGGTGGATTTCTGAGTTAGAGACCAGCATGGTCTACAGAGTGAGTTCCAGGACAGCCGGAGCTACACAGAGAAACTCTGTCTCGAAAAACCATAGAAACTAACAAAAAAACCAATGTAGGCAGATTGATTTAAGAATTTCCTTTAATAGTTTTATGGCTTCCTGCTGCAGCCTCTGGCCCTATGACTGCAAGCATAGGCATATGACTGCAAGGCTGGTCTGGACTACCTAGTGAGTTTCAGGCCACTCTAAAAAAAGTGAATCATTCATACATACATACATACATACATACATACATACATACAAAGACAAACAGACAGACAGATAATAGATGGATGATAGACAATAGATAGATAGACAGATGGATGGACAGACAAATAACCAAAGAAATACAAAGAACAGTGATTGCCCAGGTCATGTTCCCATCCCTGAGTCAATCACAGTAGCCAGGAATGACTTACAGGTACACCTTGAAGAATTTACCACCTCAGCAGCCTGATTGATATTTTCTACCAAAACTAAATGGAAAGAGAAATAAAGAACCAGTTCTTCCTCATAAAATAATCAATGCCAAAACAGTAAGAAAATATATCCAGAGGAGGGGAATGGACCAAAAAGAATAATAGCTATCTACATCACAGGGTAAGACATGACATTTGCTAATCTGAAATTAAAATATCCTAGTGACAAACCCAAATCAGGACAACTGTTCACCATTTCGATCAATAATCCTTTTGCAAACTGAGAGGGGAACACATCCTTTGTCATTCACTGAATACCTGCCATAAGCAAAGAAAATACCAACACTGTGCTCACAGTTTGTATATGATGGTTCTTTGTAGACCTGGGAGTGAATACACTGTGCTTCTAGAAGTTCTCCATCAGTAATGGTACCAATGGAACGGAAGACAATGGTATACAGAGAACCTGAAAACTATAGCTCAATGTGCAAGGACGTTTGGAAGACATGGGATGTGATCTTATAACCTTGACTATTTTTTTTTTTTACTTCCAACTTCTAAGCTGTGGTTTCAAATGTGCCTGCAAATTCCTTGCCACCCACTTTTGAAGCTTCAAAAGACAGAGGCTAACTTCCCTTTCTTTGAAGGTGTACTCCATATAATGACTTGCTTCTAACAGATATTATAATGTATGTAACTCCTGAAACTGGGCATAAAAGACCTTGGTGAAACGTTCTCACAAGTCTCTTGAATCACTAACTCTAGGGGAAGGCAATCAAAGTATTGTGAAGACATGTGAGTATCTTTGTGAGACAAAGAGATTCTCCTGCCAGCATGTTGGTGGTCTCAACTTAGCACTGGGTAAACTCTTCCTGACCACAGCCATAGCCAACATCTTGAGTACATTTTGTAAGAGGCCACCAGATAGGACAACCTATGGGGAAATGCTCTTGAATTCTTGACCCAGAGAAATCATGAAATTAAACAAACAATCAAACAAACAAAAAACCAATCTTCTGGAGTTTTTGTTGCTACTGCCTTAAATCTTGATTCTATTGTGGTCAGATTAAATTATATAGACTAATTTTAATTTTCCAACATTTGTTGGGAGGGTGTGTCACTGATCAGAATGACGTATAGTCTGTTAGGACTTTGGATCCCCAGCATTCATGTAAAAGCTATATATAGCAGGCACATCAGCAACCCCACTGCTAGGGAGGCAGAGACAGGAGAATCTCTAGCTTTCTGGCTAGTGTCGCTGAATCAATCAGTTCTAGATTTAGTCAGAAACCCTGTCTCAAAAACAGGGTAGACAGACACTATTGTGGATGCCAAGAAGTGCTTGCTGACAGGAGCCTGATATAGCTGTCTCCTGAGAGGCTCTGTCAGAGCCTGGCAAATACAGAGGCAGATGCTCACAGCCAACCATTGGACTGAGTGTGTGGTCCCCAATGGAGGAGTTAGAGAAAGGACTGAAGGAGCTGAAGGGGTTTGCAACCCCATAGGAAGAACAACAATACCAACCAACCAGAGCCTCCAGAGATCCCAGGGACTAAACCACCAACCAATGAATGAATACACACACACACACACACACACACACACACACACACACGAAAGAATCGATGTGTAAATTCAACACCCTGAGTCTGTTCAATGTTTCCTACCTGTATATGTTTCTACAGATCAGC
This sequence comes from Rhynchomys soricoides, assembly GCA_019843965.1. Taxonomy (NCBI): domain Eukaryota; kingdom Metazoa; phylum Chordata; class Mammalia; order Rodentia; family Muridae; genus Rhynchomys; species Rhynchomys soricoides. The sequence continues at coordinate 3,733,690 of JADRCH010000064.1, read as the reverse complement.
AGACAATAGCAAGGGCACTAAGCAGACTTCTCCACACTGGTCACCTCTGTTACTCATACAAGGAAAGGAAATGCAAGTTCTGAAGTTTTGGCTAAGAATAGATGTTTCAAACAAAATTTGTTCATGTTGTTATGACTCTAAGTTCTTATATTGCTCAAATGTGGCAGATAAGTCAGAGGCTGTGGGTAGTTTCTAATATTTTCCAACTTGCAATATTTTATTATTTCTCACTGCATTTCTGCCTCTCTTCATTAAATAGACTTGTTAATCCTGGGGGAACACTTACTTCAATATTATAAAATACTCCTTGTATAATCTGGCACTCTTTTGGCTTATTGGCATTTCTGGTCTTCTAAACAAGACTCCAACCCTGTAATTCCAACCAAAGCATCTCGTGAAATGTCCATTATAATACAGCAAGCAAGAGAAGACACTACAGTGGGCAGCACCAGCCCATAAATCCTAAATCCACTCCAGAACAGCTGCTCCCTTCTATGCAGTATAATAAAATAAAGAACTCGAAATCACACTGGTGGGTTTTTGTTTCTTTCTTTCTTTCTTTCTTTCTTTTCTTTTTGAAACATCACTTCTGATTTCCTTGAATTTTATTATCAGGAATGGCATTTCTGCCTCTAGCAGTTTTCTAACAGACTCCTGATCTGTGTGTGCATCACATAGTTCTCTATCCCCAAAGACTCTCTTAGAACTCCAGCAGTCCATAGGCACCACTATACAATATTGCTTGCTTACAGGGCTTACGTCTCACTTTGGGTCCCATTTGCCTTAGGGATTATAAATGCTCATGGGTAGAGCTTTCCTTTCTTGTCAGGGGCCTGTCCCAGTTGGCCTTTAGAAAAAAACAACGGGAGGGACACAGAGTTGAACTAAGGCCAAAAAATGATAACCTCTGGCCTTGTAACACTCTCTGACTATTTCGTGCTAATTCGTGCTGGTTTCTTTTCTCTTACCATTTTGTGTTAATAAACATTGGTTTCTTTCCTCCCTAGCTCAAGGGCTGACCAAAAGAGGCTTAGAACTCACTAACTCTTCATGAGCCAAAGAGAAAAGAAAAGAAAAGAATTTAAACAGAGAAGAAGCACAGATGTACACATACTCTCGTGTGTACACACACACACACACACACACACACACACTCTCACTCACTGGTCAGACCTGACCACCTGTCTCATCAACTCTACAAGTGCTCATCTATGCTTACATACATATGCATATACCTACGCACATATGTATGCACATGTATACAGACAAACATATACATATATACATTTGTGGATGGGGCTGAGCCCCAAACGCCTCCTCTGGCTTTCTTATACTTTCTTAGATGAAAGTTTTTTAGACAATTACCTCATAGATAAAATGTTTACCAAAAAAAAAAAAAAAAGGAGTTACAGAAGGATGGTGATATTCAGTTCAAAGTAGTGTTTCATTCACTACTCTGTATGAGTGTATAAGCTCATTACAAGATCAAAGCAACAGTTTCACATGGCCTTGCTTTATCATAGTACACACCTGTGGCTTCATCCTTGGCTCAGACATAGAATGAATGTTTTCCTTGATCACAAATTTGTCTAAAGCCTATTTCTGTTTTTAGTGTAATTATGGAAGCTCGCTGTATTCCTTTATCATGCAGCCTTTACAAAAATATTCTGAGAGGAATAGGAACATTCCATCCATGGCTCTAACTTTATTATAACTTTCTGGCAAAACAACTAAACCATCTCTTAAAACTTTCTTCCTTTGGTTGGTGATCCAGTCTCTGGGAGCATCGAGGGGTCAGGCCAGTTGCCATTGTTGCTCCCTCCCTGGGACTGCAAACTCCCCCAGCTCCTTCAGTCCCTTCTCTAAGTCCTCCATCTGGGACCTCACACTACGCCCTACTGTTGCTGTGAAGTGAGTGGATGGGTGGGTGGGTGGTGGGGGAATACCCTCATAGTGGCAGGGGGAGGGAATGGGGAGGTTCCAAAGGGGAGATCCGGAAAGGGGGAAACATTTGAAATGTAAATAAAGTATGAAAAAAATTCTTCCTAAAATTATTTGAATCAAATCAGGAATTCTATAAAATCATTAATTCATCTAAATAGAATTAATTCATGAAAGTTCTTTATATTGGTCTGCAGAAAATTTGCTTAATAGGGTGGGCTAATGCCCAAGAATCATTAGGCTATATAATAGGGACAGGAAAAGGCATATTAGCAGCATGAAACAATCCTGAGATGAAATTCTCTGAAGGTCCTGCAACTCCTATTTTACCTATCATAGACATGCAAAATGGTGGGCTTTCTCCAGAAACCTCGCTCATCTGCCTTTACCTGTTTCTAGATGACTTCTGACACTGTCCTGTCTCTGAAACTTCCTTTAAAGCATCCTGGCCAATTCAGCTGTATAAAGTCCCAAGTGTGCTGTAAATCTTTAGGGACTGATTCCAGAAACTGCCAGACCGCAAATCCTTTCAAGAACAGGATCTTGTCCTTCTGCCTGTGTAATCCCAGATCTGCAAGACCCACAGTTCATTTGTTTAATAATTTAATAAGCATTTTGAATGAACACTAAATCACAGCATACCATTAGACAAGAGGCTTAAGGGCTCTGTAGTGGCAGGCTCCTAAGGATATTTCTTTTTCTTGAAACATTTTTTGCTTACTTGTTAAATCAAGAAGATAAATTTCCTCAGAATTATGTTCCTTTTATTAAGAATTTAATGCTTATAAAGGATGTTTCTCACTCTTCCACAGAAAGCTTATCCCTAGTTAAAAAAGTATTTCAAACAAGAATGTTCTAATTAAAGTAAACTGAAGTCACTGTTTGAGAATTAAAACAATAAATACTAAGAAGAGGGAAGTAAAACAAGAACTACCAATGGGCATTTCTACCTAGCTTGAGTCTATCACACTGTGAAGA
>JADRCH010000064.1:3714474-3730761 GCA_019843965.1 Rhynchomys soricoides | reverse complement strand
TAACCAGCTTGTTCTTTCTTTGTACCAATGGGCATTTCTACCTAGCTCGAGTCTATCACACTGTAAAGAAATAACCAACTTGTTCTTTCTTTGTACCAAATATTGTATTTCATGAAGTGCTAGAATTTTTCATATTCAAAGACATACTCACAAAGTAATTGCTTACTATGTTAAAAGCCACTTAACCACCAACTTTTATATGCATAGGAGGTGAAGAAAGTATTCAGAAAAAGAAAGAGATCATTTAAAATATAACATTACAAATGTCATTTTCTCAGGTGTAAGAGATGGGTAAGAGCTGGTGTTCCATGGGATTTTAGTTGTGCTATCATCTAAACCTACCAAGGCTATTATCTTAGCAGCTAATGAGTTGTACTTAAAATAATAATTATAAAATAAAATCTAAATCACCAATTCTTAAAGTATACCAAGAACAGTCTTATATGAATGAATAAATAAATAACTCAACAAACAAATCAGTTAGAAATCTAAATATGTGATCTCCACTTTACACCAGCTGTGTCCAAAATACTGTGCTAGGACAACAGGGTAGATGTGAGACACTGTATAAATATTTCCAAAAATGAAAACAGAGTCTCTAAACTTTGATATGTTAAATCTCATAAGGAAGAATCTCATTGATAAGAATGACTAGAAAACACTATACCATGCTTTAAAGACTACTGCTGTTGTTGTGATGTTGCCCTCTGAAATATAATCCACATACACAAAACAACACACTTAAGCATATAATCCATGGTTTTAGTAAATTCACAAAATAGTGGAACAGTCGTAAAATTGACTTGTGAACATTTTATCAACACTAAAGTAACTTCAATGAAGTCTCTGACTCTCCACCCCAAAGAATTAAGCTTGCATGAATATATTTCCTAGCTCTATAAATTCAACAGCTTGGAGCACTTTATTTTAATTGAGGGTAAGAGGTTGTCTTTTGTGCCGGGATCCCCTCACTTAGACCGCTACATTCAAGCTTCATTAAGTTTGTAACAGACCAGTGCCTTATTCTTTGTAGTAACTGAATAATGTTGCCATAGATGTTCATGTGTACATATACGCTCCTTTCTCTTGTGCTTGAATCTAGGAGTAGGAATAGGGTAAGTGACAACTCTTCGGAAGGTTCAAGTGGTTTTCAAAAGTTATTCCACCATTGACATTCCTGTCAGCAGTGTATTTGACTTGTGATTTCTCCACAATCTACCAACTCCTGTTCTCAACAGAATTTAGTGGCTATGACATGATACCTCACTGCCTTTCAGACTTCTATGATGGTGAGCATCTTTTCATGGACATGTGCATGTTGGGCATGTGTGTATTTTCCATGAAAAATGTCTATTCAGTCCCTTTGTCTATTTTTTTAAAAAGTGGATCCCTTCTTGCTTTCATTATTAAACTCTAAGTGTTTGTCATATGCACCTGTGCATCTTTGGTAGTTAGAATGAAATGGCCCCTTTTGTTCATATTTTGAATACTTGGTCCCACTTGGTAGAAATACTTGGGAAGGAGTACTAGGTATGCCTTTCCCAGTTAGCGCTCGCTCTCTCGCGCGCTCTCTCTCTCTCTCTGTGTCTCTCTGTCTCTCTCCCTCCCTCCGCTCTCTCTCCCTCCCTCCCTCCCCCTCCCCTCTGCCTATGGTTCCTATTTCAGGATATGAGCTCTTAATTACCTACTATTGTTCCAGAGCTGTGCCTACCTACCTGTTGCAATGCTCCCTGCCAAAATGGTCATGAACTCACCTTCTGAAACTGTAAGCCCTCAATGAACTCTTTCTTCTATAAACTTCCTGGATCACTGTGTCTTTACAGCAATAGAAAAGTAACTAAGACAGTGTCTCACTCAGATATAAACTTACCAAATAAATTTTCTTATATGTGGGTTATCTTTATACTTTCTTAATAGCAACCTCTGAAACACAGTACAGTTTTTTAATATATTTTCCTTTTAAATATTTTTATTTCTTTAATTTTTGAGAATTTCATATATATATGAGTACATTATATTTATATCCTGATTCTTCTGTACTTATTACACATATGTAGATATCTTTGGGCTGACCACTTGAGACTGTATAATCTATCAGGGAACTTGTCCCTGAAGAAAACTGATTCTTGCTGCTCAGTGGCCAATAATTGCTTATTTGCTCATTACTTGTGGAGGACATGTGCCATATGTAGAGGTCAGAGAACAGCTCTGAGGATTCAGTTCTTTCATAGCATCCTCCTTTTTTCCTAAACAAACTATTTAAAAAATCAACATTCCTAATAATATCTTTGTTCCCTAAAAAAAAAAAAAATCAGCTTTGAATTTACTATAAAATGCTAAGCATATTTTTATTTAAATAATAGCTCTTGGTCTATAGATTTACATGTTTAAGTATTATTATATTAAAATAATATTGCAGAGCTATGATTCAGAACCATGATTTGGTAGCAGTTAAATTAAGTGTAAAATCCTGTATGGAATAGGTAGGTAGCCAGATAAAGACAATGATGATTTTGGATGCCATGCTGTTACCTGTATTATGTAACCATTCCATTGCAGCGATAGTCAGAAATGCAAAGGTAAACAAAGGCAAGGAATACACAGGCATACAAAGATAACACACAAAGCAGATAGGTGGCATGACAGGTATGCAAGAGAAAAAGAGATAAGTAACAGAGGGGAACTCTCTTTGATAGTCCACAATATGCAACATGAAATGCCTAGTTCTGATGCAAAAAACTCATAGACTGAACCTTCAGAAAGTACCTAGATGTACACATCTGAGCCAAAAAAGATGCACTGCTACCTGCTCACCCTCCTGTGGTTGAGGATACCAACTGAGAGAGGAGGGGATTGGATTGGTTGTGAGGCAGCTATCAGGGAAGTTCCTCTGAGACATACTCAGACTGATCCCAGAGCTCCTCTGATGACCCTTCCATAACAAAGCCAGAGGGAGCAACAGTGTCAACTGGCCAAAACCCCGGGGCTCCCGGAGACTGGACCACCAACCAAAGAATACACATGGAGGGACCCATGGTGCTGGCCACATATGTGGCAGAGGAGGGCCTTGTTGGCCTCAGTGGGAGGAGAGGCCCCTGTGAGCCTGAGGGTGTTAGATGCCCCAGGGTAGGGGAATGCTAGGGAGGGAAGACAGGAGTGGGTGGGTGGGTGGTGGAGCACCATCACAGAGGCAGGGGGAAGGGAAATGGAATAGGGGGGTTCTAAAGGAGAAAACATTTGAAATGTATATAAAGTAAATATCAAAAAAAGAAAGAAAGAGAGAGAGAGAAAGAGAGAGAGAGAGAGAAAGAAAGAAAGAAAGAAAGAAAGTTAGTTATTTAGATAGGTGCATCTGGAGAGAAGCTAGGGGTTTATACCCTGAAGAGTCTCAGAATAAGGAGTCTAAACTAAGGTCTCATTGGCATGGAAACAGCTGTGGCAGTGATCCAAAGACACTAGAGTGGGCTGGGATCAATATTTCACAATAATGAAAAAAATGGCCAGGAATTTGACAAGAAGTTGGCTTGGCAGTGGTTGAAGGTAGAAAAAGAAATGGAAGAAATTATATAACTATATTTTATTTTTTTAATTGAACGCATGCACAGGGCCTGCAAAGGTTTAAGCCAGATGGGGTCCATGCACTGAGAGGGGGATGTACACATGAGCTTCCATACTTAGCCAAGGAGCTACATCCAATCTGCATCTTCTCAGAAAGTAAAAATAAGCTTTTGCCAACAGAATTTCACTGCATATATTAGTCACTCTTAACCACACGTCCAGCAGTAAATGGCGAACACAACACAAACTCCATGGTATTTCTGTATACTTCTTGTTTTATATTGCTTTGTTTGGTCATTTCTATTTATCTACCTAAATATTTAGTTTTAATTGCCAGATTAAATGAAATCTACAAATACTGAGACAAGTAGGTACTTCCTTTAAAAACATTCGTCAAAACTTTATAAGCTATAAAAAAATTATTTTTAAAAAAATCTAAAAAGTTTCACTATTCTTTAGCCCGTTCGTAGGGGAATTGATTGGCTAAATAAAGATGGCAAAAGTCAATTGTTGGCCAAAAGAGAAGGCGGGATTTCCAGGCAGGACAGGAAGAGAAGGAGGGAGAGGACTGGAGTCAGACCAGACAGGGGAGCAGAGAGGAGCTGCAGACATATAGGTTTCTCAGGGAACCAATAGCTTGTGGCCTCCTCAGGCAATGGTGGAAGCCATGGGGGATGGGGAAGGATATTCTTTGCCCAGCCTTTGAGTTGTCTGGTCAGTTTTAAAATATAAAGCCTCCAGTGTTTTCCTTTCATGGGGCTAAAGAGAGCTGGGTGAGACCAGGATGGTTGTTGCAGTGGTGAGGCCAGCTGTGGGGGTGGCCAGTCGGTGGAAAGCGAGCAATGGCAATGGAAGTGGAGCCAGCAGAGGTGTGATTTTGGAGCAACGAGACCAGGCCAGGGGAGCATGCTCCAAAAAATAACCTGCAGCAGATGCCGTCCAACATGGTAAGGCAGAATCCACTATTTAGGATTCTCAGATGGATTCAGATGCAGTAAAGCAGGTCTGAAAGGAAGGGAGAGGCTGTTTCTCAGCGAGAGGAGGAGTCACTTGGTGACTCAATCACTGGAACCTTAAACAAAGAAACAGGCTAGGCGCTGAGTTCCCCTGCTGTGGAAAAAGACTGGATAGTGTCTCCAGGCAGAGAGCCAAGTAAAAGCTGCCTGTTTCCTACGAGGAAACAGCATAGAATTCTAAGTTTGGTTTAATTGTTCTTAAAGATAGAAGAGTATATAGACTTTGCCTGGGCCACGTGGGGAATCCTCCCTGTGGCTAGGAACTAATAGAAGAGTTTGGTCCTAGAGGCGCTGGGAAACCTACTCTAGTCAAAAAGGCCGCAGCTTCCAAGAAAACATACCGGGAGGCTGAATGAAAAGAAAATGTTCTAGGGGAAAACGGGGTCTTGCAGGGTAACTCATATTCCTCGAACGTGGGTTCCACGAGAATTTTGAGTTAACTAACCTGACACGCCAGCTTAGAAAGAGCCTAAAAATAAGCTTATACAGTATTTGTTTAGTTTACTTCATTTGTTTTAAATTGTTTTAATTATCAAAATGGGTGTGATTTTGAGTTTTGTGGTTATTTTATTATTCCTCTGGGAATAATAAAAGCTAAAGTTTTTCTGGGTACTGGCTAAAGAACATGATAATTTGGAAGAAATGTTTCATGTTTGTGTTTACAGAAAAGGTGACTAGGCTCTGGACGCCTTCCAGAGTTATATGGATCAGATATGACAGAGGGAGACCCCCTGAAGAACTAGAAAAATTCAAGAGAACTAAACAGAAAGGTAAAGATTATTTGTGCCATTCTTCACATGGGTATTTAAACTAAATTTCATAAACATTATCAGTTAAATTTTTAAAGAGCAGATAAATTTTCAAAATAGTCTTTTCTCTAAATTTCCCTAACATGAAGTTAGGAGGTATATAACGGAAGCTTTGGGTATGGCATAATTAGTTAATTGTAAGATCTATGCAACGTATGTTCTGCCTCAGTTGAACAGTACTGCTTCCAACCTAAATCTCTGTTCTCACAAGGCTTTATAACCATAGAAGTGATTGTATAAAAGCTACTGGGCATGAAGGATCTATGGTGACAGGGACAGCAACCTAGAGCCAATACAAACTAGCTGAGATCCCAGGCTATGATGCTCTATCCTCTCCTTTCTCTGTGTTAACTTACATTCCCAAGGTCCCTCACATTAACATCAACCCCTACTATGCTGCCTTTATCTGCAAGAAGAGCAACATAGAAATGAAGACTACAAACAAATTCAGCTCTTTACTGGATCAGCAGAACCCTGGTCTGCCTTTTGTTTCAGACTTGTAAAGGTACCTGGATCTTACAGTGGTCAGACACCAGAAAGCCAAGAACTATACTATAAGTATACAACAACATACATACTTTAATTTTTTTAAACAAGTTTTCATTTTTCTGTAGGAGTTTTCATTTTCTCAGTAGCTAGTTTATGTCAAACATGAAGCTATTGAAATCTTTTGTTCATTATTTTAAAAAATCCAATAAAATGAGACACTCTGGCTAGCTCACAGAATACTGTGCAAACGAGGACCTTTTCTGTTTCAGTTTGGTTCCAAGGTACATGCTAGTCACATTATTGAGTCCCAAAGACAATTAAATGTTAACTAAGATTACCTTTTTTCCAAAGATGACGAAACCATGTGTCCAAAGGCTGATTAAGAACCACAAGGCAGTATTTCAAGTTTCCTAAAGAAAAAGGAAAAGGTAAAACACACACATAGAGGAACTGAGCCCACCCATCATCTGGGTCTGTACCATAAGTGCCGTGGACATAGAGCTAGACTGCAATGGCAGTTACTCTCATATGCCTTCCTTTTTAAAGAGATCATGTCAGTGGGACTCAGTTCAGAATGTCTCTCTCTCAAATCATTTCTCTGAGAAAAGTATCATGAAAGTAGTTTATAGTAAAAGAAGAGTAAACTTTTTGCATGATATGAAATGTGAATTCTCAACCTTAAAACATTTCTACCACTGCTATGATGGACTCCCTAGCAGCTGGTTTTAGAAATCCTACCATTTTTGGAACCTCGTGGTGTGACTTGGGGAGTGGAGGGGTAATAAATATATCACATTCATTCCTACTCATTCATGTTATTATTTTTTACTACATCCCACCCTACTTTGAACTTTCTAATATAAAACCACATGTGCATTCTCACCAACTCTACAAGTATGTTTATGACTCTGTCAAACAACACTCCACAGAGTCATGGTGAATGTTATTTTCTGAATTGTTTTGTAAGGGAAAACAAGCAAAGTTCAAGAAGAAACAAGTTTCTGAAGCTGGGATGGGACTCAAAAATGAATCACCTCTGAACTTCCTATGGTAAACTATACCACAAAAATGTAATCAGGCTGTTAGGAGTCTCAGTTTAGTTCAAGTGCTCCTCAGTTACAGAAATCAAATGATTCTTGGTGATAAGAAAAACCATGTTGTAAGCTTTCACACTACTAGAAACAGAAAAAGATAAGGTAACGAAAAGGCTATGTCATCGTGTTCAACAAATCTTATTAGTAGCTACATGCATGCACTGAGGGTACAAGGAAGAGTATGTTTACAGGCTACATGTGCAAGATGTTGATAGTATTAAGATTGCATTCAACAATATATGAGGAATGCCAGATACCAGATACCATGAATTTGAAAGGAAGAAAGATGTGGGATATGGGAGGATTTAGAGAGAGGACGGGAATGGGAAGACAATGGAATTGAACTATAATCTCAAAAAAAAAAAAAAAAAATTAAAGTAAGAACAGTAAAGTATCCTACCAATGTAGGATATTAACAATATTACAAACTTTAACAGTAACATTTTACATGTCATTGAAATTGAAATTGAGGTACTTAATGAAGTTCAAGGTGCAAGAATGAGTTGAAATGTTAAGTGGTTAAAAGCACTTGCTGCCTTTGCAAAGAACCTGATTTCAGTTCCCAGCATCTACTAAGGTGGCTCATAACTACTGCAAATAATGACATTAATGTATTTTAACAATTTCTTTTAAAATGATATTTGTTTAGTTGAGTAGCTATTCATTTATTTATTCTGTAGGTGTGGTGTCTGGTCAGGAGTCAGAGGATAACTTAAGGGAGTCAAGATGCTCCTGGCATGTAGGTCCCTAGGATTGAACTCAGGCCACAGGGTTTGACCACAAATGCCCTTATACACTGAGCCATATCTGCTGGCCCAATAACAATATTAATAACACTTATTTCATTGTTTTATTTTAACTTCTGTTTTTCTCAAGATTTTATATACATATTTAAAATTATTTTTACATTAAAATATAACCAAATGTGGTAGCACATATCTTTAATTCCAGCACTAAGCACAGATACAGGAGGCTCTCTGTGAGTTCAAAGTTAGTTTGGTTTACTAGTAAAAACCAAGCTTGCTAGAGGCACCTAGTAAGACCTATCTGAAAGTCAAAAATGAAGATAACAACTGCAGACCAATGCTGAAAGAACTGTCCACACTGAGGCTGGAGAGAAGGCTCAGCAATGAGGAACACTTGCCACTCTTATCAAGGACCAGGGTTCACTTCCCAGCACCAAAGTGGAAGTTCATTAACTGTCCTTAATTCCAATTCCAGAGACACTGATGACTTCAGCAAACAAAATATGCATACATATAAAATTTAAAAAGAAAGATAGATGACAATGCAGACTTTAATTGTAATCTTGGTGACAGGTGCCAAGGAAGCTTTAAGGTAAATCAACAACCTAGGTGTTACCATCAAACTGTTGAGGCTTATACCACGCAATCAAATTCTAATGACAGATGAAGACAGAAACATAGTCAGAGGAGAAGGAAGGGATGGGTAGGGACAATAAAATTATCTTTTATTCGCCTGATGTATTTGTCATCTCTGAAACTTACTGTCTCTGTTTGCTAACCTAGACCTAGTGCTAGAAGCTTCGAACCTCCATACAATCTTATGTAGGCCTAGAATGTTTTCAACATCAGACAATCTTCTAAATAAGCTTACCATTTCTAGCTCTTTCTTGCTTCTGGCTGGCTGATCAGCTCAGCTGTTCTGGCTCAAACCTGACTTATTCAGACTGGCTTCCTTCAGATTCTGACTGAATTGTTCTGCTTGGCCTCATACTAACTTTGGCAATATGTTGTAATCTTCTGGCTCCTTCTCATCCTCTAGCTTACTCTGTCTTCACCTGTGTCTATCTTGTTCTCTCTCTCCACTCTTAAGTAGCTGATAGAAGTAGCTTAATTGTTCTTAAGACCTACTGTCTGAGAAAATAAATAATGAAGCATAACTATGAAAAAGCTCTGAACAAATATTCTGTATCGAAGTCTATTAAAATAATTGAATTACTAATAGACTACGAAGAATTTATAAGTAAAATAAAAGAAAAGTAACAAAGAGTAGTAAAAACACACTTCTGGAAAAGTCTTTCCTGCCCTCCTCCAAGTGTGAAGTGATGGTGTGCTCCCCTTACATAATCAAAAGTTACCCTTCCATTCCTAAGGTGTCTTCTTATTGATAATAAACGATAAAGTCACACTATCCTCTATCATCTCCAGCTTCCACCTGAATGCAATGTCCTCAGCAAAAGTAAATTTTTAAAAGGCGTTTATCTTCCAACATCTGAAACAATCATTGCCAAAGCCAACAGTGGCCATGTATTATAAAATCCAATAGCTAACAATCCCTTTTCATCTTGCCCAAAACATCTCTGTCTCAGGGCAGAGTAGATGACTGGTTTATCCTACTTTGTCATTCATTTTAACCCCTACAATCCTGTGCATGAATCACCAAGAAGTTTCTTGTTCTGTCTATATAAAATGCTAACTTCTCCACCACATATTTGCCTGCACTCTGAACCTGCTTTGTTCTTCCTAATAAATTTGTCAACAAAACATTCAATCACTATTTTTTGGTAATATTTCTCTATTCCAGAACACAAGCTGCTGAATCCATTACCTACAACAAGGATATATACACAGTAAGCACTCAATAAATCTGATGAGTGGCTCTTCCCACACAGGCTTTACATCTAAATGTAGTAAAATAGTTCCACGTACTTTCTTTATAAACAGTGACTTTATAAACCAATTTGTCCATATTCTATCCTTTGGATGCTTCCCTAATATAATTCCTTATGGAATAAAAGTACTTCCTTCTAAAAGCAATAGTTCTGCCTACATTCTGAATCCCTGAGCAGCCCTATTAAATGAATAGTGCACAAAGTGTTTCTGAGAGGACACCAAGAAAGAGCAACAAGCACTCATCTTGTTTCCACACAGCTAAGTGGTGCTCTCCTCACTACATCTCATGACTATCTAACAGAACCAGAGATAAGTCACAGAAGAGCAACTATTCAGTAAGAGCTAGGAGACGCTTCCATTGAGAACAAATTGACTCTTTAAGCTAAATATATGTTTATCTTGAACACCTACTTAAGAAATCAAGGAATCCATATAACATGCATTCAGTCTTATAAATGTGGCCATATAGCTGGTTATTATCAGTATTCAGGTAGAAAGTGTAAACAGATCTGAAAGGTTTAAATCAATTTCGATTTGAACGTATTATCTCCCATGATGCAACAGAAATGACCCTTACCATGTTTAGCTACTGTAAACTCGATGCCACTATAGACAAAACAACTGAATACCTTTTCACAAGAATCCATATAGGCTATGAATGTAATATGTTACAACTAGTAAGATTCTATTGTGTAGGAAGTAGGATGAAGAGGACATAAGCTGGCAAGGTACTGGATCTTTCTTGCTATGAAACTAGAAGGCTACCTACAGATGTTTTCTTTTTCACTTTTGCAATGACTAGAGATATTCTTGTTCCCAGTAAACACATTCACTGTATAACTGGAATGAATGAAGCTTAATTCTTCATCTAAGCATACTGGCATCTCTTGAAGTGCTGATAGAATTCAAAGCTCCATCAACAGTCCCTTGCCTCAATGACCTGAACCGTAATAAACCATGTTTTCTGTCAATCAAGAAAATCAATCACTCTCCAGCAAACTGTGGGCAAAATGCCATCAACCCTAAGGGTTCATCATGAAGTCCTAAGGAATTACAGTACATTACATCAGTTTTGATGTGTTGACAGCTGGGCCCAAAATATGCTTCATACTTGAAAAATCAGTTCTGAAGATATCCTAAAGACAAAAGCTGTATGAGTATAGAATGTATTTATCAAACAAACACAGAGATAGCCACTCCAATATCCCAACCATTTCTAAACACACACACACACACACACACACACACAAATAGTCTCCCAACCATGAACAGTAGAAAGAAGGAAGGCAAACGAGACTCATTGATCAGAAGACAATGCTTTTTCTAGGCATTCTATTTGGTATTGGTAAGTTTTAGTGAGGACAATTTTGCAGATAGATAGCCTCCAAAGCTTCTAGGGTTCCACAAACAACATCATGGAAAACAAGTACTAATTATATAGGGAATGTTTCTTTCATTTTAAAATATTTCTTAAATATTACTTTACTGAAAATTCATCTCAATATTTATAATTAAAATACAATCAAATGAAGCTAAATTGGAAATACTTATGACCAATTGAGACTTTCAGTTTGAGAGAAAAAAAGAAAAGAAACAACGAATAGTTCTGGTTTCAGAGTATTTCCAACAGTTTAATTGGCATCGATTGCTTTCCACATTATTTTGAGCTCAAAGCACTTCTAGATAAAATCATAGTGGTTTTTGACCAATTTCTCTAAACAAGAATTTATATAGGCAAAAATTCAGGAGACTGAATGGTGGATGAATTCTGATTACCTAGTTCATGATATAAAGAATCACATACATAATACATAATATTTTGTTAATGCCACAGTCACCATAGGTTTCTGAGTTAACCCGTGGCTGGAAGAATAATGAGCAAGATACCAGCATTTAGAATCTGGTTTCTCAAATTTACTGTTACTATCTTCTCCCCTGGTGAAAAGAAGAGAAGTGAGAGATAATAAGCACTGTACTACATGGCCGAATGGGGTAAACCTACTCTAGCAGGCCATTATTATAGTGACACCAGTCCTCACGAGAACATAAACATCTCAAATGCTCTACCTGAGGATCAAGTTACCAAATGAATATTTGCAGATATAACTGGACCAGAGTCTATACATTTAAACACACTTGAAACTGAAGACATTTCAAAAGTACAAAAGTTTGCATAACGGCTGGCTTAAAAAGTATCTTCTGAGCAAAGAAACAGCAGAAAATTACAACAAGAATTACCACATCATTATTAATTAGAATTAGCATTCAAATACAAGTGCATGTGTTCATTTCTTATTCCCTAGCACTGGGCAGACTGCCTGGAACACAGTAGCTACTCAATAATACAGACCAAAAGCTGAACTGGATACTGAATAGAATGTCCTCTTTGACAGGCCATGTCAGATATTAGGCTTCCAGACTACTCCAGCTCCACTCCAGCAGCTGCCTACCGGCGTCAATGGACACACTAGGTACCTTTACTTTTTTCATATGCTCATGCTTGGTTTCTCTTCTGTATTGAATAAACTTCAGAACACTTCACTGAATACTAATGCGGGGCTAGCCAGGTTCGGTGGTGTACTACCTTAATCTCAGTACTTGATTCTGAGATGAACAGATCTCTAAATTCAAGGATAGCCTGATCTATAAAAGTAAATTCCAGGACAGCCTGAGATACAAAAAGAAATCCTGCCTTGAAAATAAACAAACAGAAAAGAACATGGGACCTGCAACCACTTAAATCTCTGCTGTGGCACTCACTCATTAGCTACATGCCTCTGAGACACAGGGATTAATATTAATGTCTCTGCGTTTATATACTGTGGACCATCATAATGGAGAGCTAACTGGATGCACAAAGAGCTCTAGCAACACTGAGGAAGCAAACCCTCAGCAGATGTAGTTTTATCCCCAGCACAGTCCTGTTAGGTTGCAAACCTGAAGGCAACATCTTACTCCCTTTTCATCATTCGAGCCTTATCTACCTTAATGAGTTACTTCCTGGTCAACATTTTATAACCTTTAGAGATACATAAAGTATAATGTGGTTATTCCTATTGTCTTCAAAAAGCAGCCTATGACCTGGGAAAACGGGAACTGTTTTCTAACATGAATTTGTCCCTTGTTCATGGTGCTGTTAGCTGTGCAGCTAAAACACTAACCTGAAAAACAGAAAATGTACAGGGGCACACGAACAAAACTATCTTCATCTGAGGGTGTTCTCAACTCCTTTCCAATTAAGCTGTAAGACTTTTGTCCCTTACAAACTTGGCTATAAATACCATTACACCTTGTAGGAATGGGAATAATCTTCAAATAGATAGCAAGGTAAACAGGGAGGAAAGATGAATAGCAAGCTATGGCAGGTTCAATTTGGAATCCCTCCCTCGGAGAATCAAATGGTCCAGTTCTAAGTCAGTTACAGACTGAATTCTATTTCTGTCCATGACATTCTTGTAAAGTCACACACTGGATCTCTAGGGAGAAGAGTAAAGTACTTTTAAGACTTTCAGGGAAGGTTAATTTTTTATATATATACGTATATACATATATATAGTAATTGATGCCAGTGCCTGGAGGCCTTCCATCTGAACTCTGTCTCATCAGTATCCCTCCATCCACACCCATCCGAAATGATCCAAGTGCAAAAGAAGAACCACACGACCACACAAAGATACTGTAGGTTTTTTTCAGTAAAATTAAATAATCACTTATAATTTTTATGAATACTATGGTTCACTATTTTTCAACATATCTCTGCTTTGTTTGTTTGTATATTCTTTATGTAATCATTATGTGCTCAGGATCATTGTGGGGTGCACATCATCCTGCTACATGACAACTTGTACTATTAATACTCAGTAACACACCTGCCAATAAACATATGAAGAAAAGGAAAACAAATACAAAGTGAGCCTTCATTTTGTTCCTTGGAGTTATTAGAAGACATGAGGTGACTTTATTGACCAACTTGAAAACGAATGTTTTTGCACATTTTACCATCTCGGAATGTGTCCTGAAGCATTCAGAATGTCCTTGGCATCTCAGCACTGACTGCTTAGTTAAGGTTTCATTCTTTCTTGTGTTGCATAAACTAACGGGGCTACTTACATTAGTGGCACCATACAGGTAATTACAGCCAGTATTTAAGGTACACATGCCACTAGGCTATACCAGCATGAGTATTTATGAGTTGTAGTAAATTTGAAGCTTGTGGGATAAAGGTGTCCACTTAAAACATCAGCTATTAGCAAAGAATGTTTGTTACTGTTATTTATCATTTAAAAGCTATGATTCCCCATGTCATAACAAAGCTGGTAATAAAAAGATTGATATTTTGGATCCAATGAAATACATGGGTTCAGTGTGGTAAAAGACGGAACACAGCAGACACAATGAGCCAACTTTAATGAGACCACAGAAGGGAAACCATGGCCTCCACAAAAAGCACTGCCAGGAAGCGCATGTTAGTGTCTGAAAGGATGAGAGTATTCAAATGAGGGAGTATAGTATGCAAAAGGCTATACCCCGCCATACCACCCAATGCATTCAATTGTTCATAGACTTATAACATGGGAGAAAAACTTTAGTGAGAAGGATATTACTACGTGGGAATGCAGTTCATCCACTTTAAGTAATGATTACCAGCCACCTCTTGCCCTCAACTCAGCTGAGAGATTCAAATAATATATTTTGTTTTAAATTTGTCTTGCCTTATTGTTCAGGGTAAGGTCAAGGTGTGCTTTAACTTATATTAAAATAAATGAATTGTTAACTTCTAGTTAATCAGCTCATGTACTTGAACATTATAAGTCAGCATAGGAGCTTCTGAAATTATAAATCCCTAAAACAAGCTTATAATTCTTTATGTATAAGACTATGAATGAAGTCTAAAAAAGAAAATTATGTCTGCTTAGCAGTACTGAAAACCCAAGGATTAGCACTGGAATTCTAAGTACCAACATAGTAAGCTGTCATTTATCCAGGTACTTACTTCCTCTGAGCTCTGATGAAGAGAAGCCACACGACAGGAACCAGTGAGCATGTAATTAGAACTGTTTACTCACTGGTACCTCAAATCAAGGAAAAACTGCTGCTTTATTACACTGTAGTACACTGTTACATAAACCATTTACTATACACTAATTACTTATACATTACTATGTATCCAGTAACAAGTTGCCCCATAAGAAGAAAACTGAATGGGAGAAACTCTATTCTCTGATGTATACTAGTGCTTGAAGCAGTGCAGGGGCTCAGCCAGTCATCAGTAAACACAAGGATAAAAACAAAAACCGTATACAACAAAGAATTGTAGTGGCACTCTTCCATCTGACCCCTACAAATCATAGGGGAATCCTATTATTTTTTTCTATTTGGGCACAGAGAAGACTAAGGCTTAAAAAGAAAAATTACTTGCCTGAGGTAACATTAGCAAGCTGCAGTACAAAGCCAGACTGCTTCCTATCAAAGTCTTTCTGCACAGCCTCTAGGCTTCTCTTTCATAAGTTGGCTGACATCCTATTTCAGGACATCTGTGAAATTTCACTTAGAAACATGTAGGAAAGCTAAATGAAAGATTCTCCGGGCCCAACCCCATCCCTCCATTCTAGACTGTCTACTATCATTACTATCATAGGCCTGTCCACCTGCCTGCCAACATACATAGGTCCAAAAGCATAACCTATCTCAGCCCCTCCTGCAAGCCCACCACCCCTTGGATTCACTGTCATCTATGACTATCACCAGAATACTCCTAGTTCTGCTCCTGATACCCACCATGGAGTTGACTCATAAATCCTGCTTGAGAAAACTCCAGAATCCTCCTTCCCCTGCCTGAGAGCCCATAACCCACCCCACCCACTGAACCAGGGTTCCAACAAGAACTTTAGATATGGAACTAGTTAAGACTCTGTACCAGACTGACCCCAAGTTTGAAACCATTCATTATCTATCCTTCTGGTCCATAACCTATCAGGTTGGGATAAGAACAACTAAGCAATTGAACAGGCACCCAATAAAAGTGAGACCAAGTACCTATGAAACCACTATTTCCCTGCTACTAAAACCTCATAAGGACACAACACAAAATGAAATCTATAGACCCTTATAAATAAGATGTAATAATTCTCAACAAAATCTTGCAATCTGAGAACACATCATAAATATTATCCACCTTGATTAAGTTAGCTTCATACCAGAGATGCAGGGATGATTCAACAAATACAAACCAACAGATATAATCCACCACATAAACAGAAAAGACAAAAACCACATTAAAATCTCATTAGATGTAGAAAAAGCCTTAGAAAAAAATCCAACATCCTTTCATGTTAAAAATACTGAAAAGAATATGATGTACGGGACATACTTCAATATAATAGAGGTAATTACAACAAACCTACAACCAACATCATCCTAAGTAGAGAGAAACTCAAAACATTTCCACTAAAATTGGGAACAAGACTGATGTCCACTCTCTCCATATAGTACTTAAAGTCTTAGCCAGGACAATAGGAGATTTGAAGAAATCAAGGGGACACAAATGAGGATGGAAAAAGTCAAAGTATCCTTGATATAATTTTATACAAACATACACAGACACACACACACACACACACACAGAGAGAGAGAGAGAGAGAGAGAGAGAGAGAGAGAGAGAGAGAGAGAGAGAGAGAGAGAGAGA
>JADRCH010000064.1:3628773-3714464 GCA_019843965.1 Rhynchomys soricoides | reverse complement strand
AGAGAGAGAGAGAGAGAGAGAGAGAGAGAGAGAGAGAGAGAGAGAGAATTCTGAATAGTAAAAGAATTCCTGGCAGTATCATTATCCCAGACTTCAAGTTGTACTGCTGAGCTATTGTAATAAAAGTGATATTGGCATAAAAAAAACCAGACACATTGATCAATGGAACAGAACTGAAGACTCTATAATCCACACCTATAACATGTGGAATGAATATAAATATATATATATATATATATATATATATATATATATAAAATATACATTGGAGAAACACAGCATACTCAATGAATAGTGCTGGTCAAACTGATGGATACATGTAAATGAACGTAAGTACAGACAAATCTATCATCCTGTACAAAACTCAACTCCATATGGACCAAGGACCTCAATGTAAGTGCACACGTTGAATATGATGAGAGAAAATAGAGAATTCAGTTGAACTAAATGACTCAGGAAATGGCTTTCTACACAGGACTGTGAAAGTACAGGCATTAAAACCAACAATTAATAAAATGGGACCTCATGTGAGGAAAGAGGAATATTTTATTTATTCCTAGGGTGAGGGTAAATTTGCATAGGTACTATGGAAATCAGTGCAGTGAAAATAGACCCATCAGGAGACCTAGCTATACCATTCCTGGACATATAATCAAAGGACTCTATTTCCAGGACAGAGACACTTGTTCATCCATATTCATTGCTGCTTTATTAATAAGAACCAGAAATTGGAAAGAGCCTAGATGTTCATCAAGTGATGAATTGATAATGAAAATGTGGTGCAATGGAATATTATTCATCTTTATAAGAAAAATGAAAATTTCAGGTAAATGCATGATTCTAAAAATAACCATCTTACATGAGATAATCCAGACTCAGAAAGACAAATACTATGTGTTTATATGTGGAGGCCATTTTTTAAACTTGAGATGTGCACATTTTACTTTGAATGACCACAGATCTGTAGCTAGAAAGGGTCTAGAGGATTCTCTACAAAAGGAGAAATAGAATATAGTGTCCTAAAGAGATAAAGATAAAATCTGAATAGGAGGATTAAACAGGGGTGAGAGAGATGGCTAAAGGGAGATGGGGCAGGGCAACTAATACTAAAGGCCTTTTGAAAAACCATATTGAAAACTCTAAAAGATTCCTAAAATAATATACATATATGAGAGGACTTTATTTAAATGAAGTGACCAAATAATTCAGAAGACATCTAGACATCTTAGGCTACCAAAAAAACAAAAACTAACAAACAAACAAAAAAACCCAAAAACCCTAAGTACCAAGAATGGGACACATCATGTTATTATGTTGAGTCATTGGTCAAAGAGGTCCCAGAGACAAAATCAACCATTACAAGCTATTAACCTATAGCCAAACTACTGCCTAACACACACAACCTAAGAATAAGACTGTTGCAGAAGACATCACTTACTTGTGTCATCAAACATGGAGAAATTGAGCTACTGGCCAGCTAGAAGCATTATCCCCGAAGATAAATGCTTATAGTGCTGGAAACTACTGTTCATGCTTCTTGAGGAGAAACGTAATCACCAAAGTCTTCCAGCTATGAATTTGTGACCTATATTAGAAACCTGACTGCAAGTTATACTGGTGGGTGCAATATATGCACAAACTGTTTGAGAATAACCAACCACTTTTTGATTGAACTGAATTTAAGGCCCACTTTCAGGAGATTAAAACCAAGCCTGACATTGCAAAAGTAGACAAGAACCTGAGACTAGATAGCTCATGGACCAACGGGGAAAATCTACGATCATTATTCTGCTAAGGGAAAACAGTAATAAAATAACTCCTAATGACATACTGCTATATCCTTAGATCTGAGATTCACTCTACCCACATCAAAGAAGATTCCTGCAGTGGATGGAATTAACAAAGACCCATAACTGGTCAATGTGTAGAAAGTGAGAGACTTTTGAGCACTCAGTTCAAAACTGGATTATCTTCACCAAACCCCTCCCTTCAAGACTCAGGAGTCTATGAGCAAGTGGGAGCAGAAAGATCTTAATAGTAAGATTTGTAGATGACTTCAAGAAAAAGTATCTTCCAGACACAACAGGGCTGATGCACATACAAAGTCACAGAGATTGTGACATCTTGTACAAGATCTGCACTAGTTCATTCTAAATGCAATTCCAGTAGTAAGAAAAGAAGGGCACACAAAGCTCCACTGCTACCCAAGAAGCTTTCACAATTGATCTCTGCTGGAAGAGGGACAATCAGTTTTCTCCAATAGAGTGACAATGAATGTTTCAACCACATTTCAAGGCAGGCTCAGGCTCAGTAGTGGTTATGTGTGGGGGGGGGGGAAGGGAGGGCTTGTTTTGTTTTTGTTTGTTTGTTTGTTATTTCTTTACACTTGATTTTTTTGAGAGAGAACATGAAATAAGATGAGGAAGGAAGTAAAAATAAGATCAAAATATATTAGGTTTTTTAATCAATATATGAAAATTTTAAAAATAAGATTTAAATTTAAATATAAAAAAATAACCATTGGCACATACTGATGAGCCAGCAGTACAGCATGCTGCCTATGAACCTTTAAAGATGCAGAAAAGACATAGGGACGTTTATCCACTCCAAAATGCTGCATTATGGAATAAGGACTGTTTGAGCTGGCCATTAGAAGACAGATACCATGTAAATATTCTCTACACTTCTCATATTTTCCAAAAATAAACACTAACTCCTAAATATGAATGAGAAAGGACAATACACTAAACAGCCATGATGACCAATGGTCTCTATCAGCCTGAAGGTGGTACCTAAGAAATAGCTAACAGGCTTCACTAAATTGTTCATACTAACATTAGTTTCCCTTCTGCCTTCCCACAATTTGCATCCTTTAGAGAATGAAAGCCTTTGTCAATTATAAAAGTTACCGCTAAAGGCTACTGTACTTGGTAGAAGATAAAATATAAGCCGAATGGCTAAGCCCAAGTTACTTTCCTTGAGGATTTTTTCCATGTACATAAGATATAAAAGTTAATAAAGTTTTGCTTGTTTCTCTCTTGTCTATCTTTTGTTATTAAGGGTCCTAGCTAAGAATTAGGAAAGATACCAGGCAAGTTACCTTTTTCTTCTCTTAGAAATCTCAGAGATAATGAGCAATTTGAATAAAGATTTAATCATTTAAAGATCTTATTATTTGAATACCTGAATTTTCTATGATTGAAAAATTATTTTTATAAAATTTAACTATTATTAGTTTTTTAATTAATTAATTATTTTTATTTATTTTTCATACTTTATTTACATTTCAAATGTTTCCCCTTTTCCATCTCTCCCCTTTGGAACCTCCCCATTTCCTCCCCCCTTCCCCTGCCACTATGGGGGTATTCTTTTAGCCTTCCCCCATACGGGGGGGGGGGGGGGATCTAACACCCTCAGGCCCAAGGGCCTCTCCTCCCCCTGATGGCTAACAAGATCCTCCTCTGCCGCATATGTGGCCAGCACCATGGGTCCCTCCATGTGTATTCTTTGGTTGGTGGATCAGTCTCCAGGAGTATCAGGGTCAGGCCAGTTGCCACTGTTGCTGCCTTTCTGGGACTGCCAACTCCCTCAGCTCCTTCAGTCCCTTCTCCAAGTCCTCCATCTGGGACCTCACACTCAGCCCTACTGTTGCTGCAAAGTAACTCTTTGGTATTTCAAACTTTTGGGCTAATAACCACTTAACAGTGAGTACATACCATGTTCATTCTTTTGTGACTGCACTAACTCTCTTAGGATGATATTTTCAAGTTCCATCCATTTGTCTGTGAATTTCATGAAGTCATTGCTTTTAATAGCTGAGTAGTATTCCATTGTGTAAATGTACCACATTTTCTGTATCCATTCCTCTGTGGAGGGACATCTGGGTTGTTTCCAGCTTCTGGTTATTATAAATATGGCTGCTATGAACACAGTGGAAAATGTGTCTTTATTACATGTTGGAGCATCTTCTGGGTATATGCCCAGGAGTGGAATAGCTGGGTCCTCAGGTAGTATTATGTTCATTTTTCTGAGGGTCCGCCAAAATGATTTCCAGAGAGGTTGTATCAGCTTGCATTCCCACCACCAGCAATGGAGGAGTGTTCCTCTTTCTCCACATCCTCGCCAACATCTGCTGTCACCTGTGCTTTTGATCTTAGCCATTCTGACTGGTGTGAGGTGGAATCTCAGGGTTGTTCTGATTTGCATTTCCCTGATGACTAAGGATGTTGAACATTTCTTTAGGTGCTTCTCAGCCATTTGAGTTTCCTCAGTTGAAAATCTTTGTTTAGCTCTGTACCCCATTTTTTAATAGGGTTATTTGATTCTCTAGATTCTAACTTCTTGAGTTCTTTGCATATATTGGATATTAGCCCTCTATCGGGGGGAGGATTGATAAAGATCCTTTCCCAACTGTTGTTTGCCATTTTATCCTATAGACAGTGTCCTTTGCCTTACAGAAGCTTTACATTTTTATGAGGTCCCATGTGTTGATTCCTGATCTTAGAGCATAAGACATTGGTGTTCTGTTCAGGAATTTTTTCCCTGTGCTCATGTGTTCAAGGCTCTTCCCCACTTTCTCCTCCATTAGTTTCACTGTATCTGGTTTTATGTGGAGGTCCTTGATCCACTTGAACTTGAGCTTTGTACAAGGAGATAAGAATGGGTAGATTTTCATTCTTCTACATGCAGACCTCCAGTTGAACCACCATCATTTGTTGAAAATGCTGTCTCTTTTCCACTGGATGGTTTTAGCTCTTTTGTCAAATAGCAAGTGACCATAGGTGTGTGGGTTCATTTCTGGGTCTTCAATTCTATTCCATTGATCTTCCTGTCTCTGTACCAATACCATGCAGTTTTTATCACTACTGCTCTGTAATACAGCTTGGGGTCAGCGATGGTGATTCTCCCAGAAGTTCTTTTATTGTTGAAAACAGTTTTTGCTAACCTGAGTTTTTCATTATTCCAAATGAATTTGCAAATTGCTCTTTCTAACTCTATCAAGAATTGAATTGGAATTATGATGGGAATTGCATTGAATCTGTGGATTGCTTTTGGCAAGATGACCATTTTTACTATATTAATCCATGAGCATGGGAGATCTTTCCATCTTCTGAGGTCTTCTTCAATTTCTTTCTTCAGAGACTTGAAGATCTTTCACTTGCTTGGTTATAATTGCAAAGGAATGATGGGAAAGAAAGCAAGAAGAACTACACAGATAGTGAGTGGACTATTGCTATGATAAAACTCCATGTCTAAGGCTTAGAGTTTATTATGGCTTACACTTCACAGGAAGGTAGAGCAGCACAGGACAAACATGGTAGCAGGAGTCTTGGAACCACAAATATAAGGCAGAGTTTGAATTGGAAGTAGGAGGATTCTTGCTTTGAAATCCTGACCCCATTGACATATGTCCCTCTTAAACCTTCAAACATTACTACCATATAGGTGCCCAAGTACTCAAATACCAGAGCTCATAAGGAACATTCTTGTTCAAACCTCTACAGGGATCAACTTAAAAGTAAACAAATTTGATAAAGGCAATAAACAGTATTTTTACCACTCCCACGCTTAAAGCAAAACCACTGACTATTGCAGCCCTCGGTTTATAGAAGTTTTTAACAGGTGCCTGCTCCTGGTTCAATAATTGCTTAACTCCTCAACAACGCCATGTTCTCAGGGCTGCTGCAGCCATTCAGTCTCTGAAAGATCAAAGAAGTGAAAATGGACATGGCATCTCTCTGTAGACAAAGCCCACTACACTCCATCCCAGAGATCTGGCCAGCCTCAGTCTCACTACATCTTCCTGGGGTTCACTACCTTTCCAGGTATCACTAGCATTCTATCCCAAGCTGGCCTTTACTTGCTGCTTGGAATATTTCTGATAGTGCCTTCAAATATTTTTTGAGACAAACTTAATAGATTAGAATAGAATCTCTTGTCATCTGATTAATCCGAGTAGTTGATAGAGAAGGGTATTCATTTGAGAATTGATCAGGAGCCATAACAGTACAGAAGCTAATGTTGGTTGTTTTAGTGTTTCTGGGATTTAGTTTTCCAAGAGTCTCTCTGGTCTATCTCTGCACATCTTGTGAGGTGTCTGCTGCTATTGTTGAAGATCATCTTTCTATGGACTTTTGTAAGTTACAAGCCCCTTAAAATATGTTCCAAGTGGGTTCCATTCACTATAAAAATTTCAGACTCATAAGCTCTGGGTTCCTCTCATGCTTCACAAAGGTGTCATGTGACCCTCTTCACATCATTCCTCAGGAGATAACATCTTAAAAAAAAAAAAAAACTGGCCCAGATGTTTACCCTCTGGCTACAGCTACTACAGTAATAAACTCAACCATCTGTGATGATTCAGGTGTCTCATCCCCTTTACCATGAACCTCAGATGATCAGGTGTTACCTTGCATGCACCATTAAATTGACTCATACTTCTTAAAATACTTAGCATCACAAGACACACACACACACACACACACACACACACACACACACACGCAATGAGTTTTTTTAAATATATAAACGTAACAAAAACATTATAGAGATAAATCCTAGAAATTATAATCTTTAATCTGCAAATATTTCAACATGTATCTTAAAGAGTTCTTTAAAGTCTATCAATATTTATATCTACACAGAGATATCACATTATCATTATAACTTCAAGATATCTAAGTGACTGTTACACACACACACACACACACCATACTTTTAGGCAACTCCATAAATCATTTTAGTGAAACCTCTTTAAAAAGGACGAATACACCAAGGAGTGTTCTTCTACTACCGTCTGACAAAATTCACATGTTTAGACAGCTCATCTGAGGAAATATCTATTAAACAATGTACTCTACACTTTTATCTATTGAGCCACCCCACCCACAACTATTATAAATACTTATTAAATATTCAATTTTACCTTTGTCAAGTAATTTGAACTTTCAATGTTTTTAATATGTTACGTGAGCAAGAGTATGAATTTGAGCAAGTATAAATGAATGTAGAGCTTAGGACTAACAGAAAATTATCCAAGAAGGACTTTGTTTCAACACTATATAAGAATTGGGAAAGACGCTAATTGACAGTCTCCCATGTTGATGAAGAACATGACTATTTCTTAGGACCTATGCCTCCAGTTTATGTTATAAACACTGCATCACATCAGCATGAGATAAATATCAGAGAAGTCATATTTCTGCAATGTACAAGAACACTGTGGTTTACAGATATAGTAAACATGTCAGAGGAATACATATTCAGACTTGTGAGAAGAAAACATATATCTATGTCAAAAAGACTACTGAACCTCACAGCACATTTGCTTTTCTGCTATGAGACAATATCAACCACTCCATAAAGCACAAGACACTTGTGTTCACATCATAAACTACCAAGTCAAAATATGTGCATATGAATGGAGCCATGGAATATGTCTCAATAAATGACAGTTATCACCACCATAAATTCCTAACAGCTCTTTATAAACAAAACTAAACAACATCATTCACAATTACATTATTTTAAAGACAGGTCATTGTTCATGATTGATAACTTCTAACACAGCTAAGATAGAGGCTACTTCACAATTTTCATGATCTAAAAAAAAAAAAGCCTTACTCAATGAGTTTTTTAAAAATATATAAATGTAACAAAAACATTGAGGTAAATCCTAGAAATTACAATGTTTAATCTACAAATATTTCAACATGTATCTGAAAGAGTTCTTTAAAGTCTATCAACAGTTAGATCTACACAGAGATATCACATTGTCATTATAACTTCAAGATATTTAAGTGACTGTTCCATATCTAGTACCCACTGTATGCAAATGTCCTGTTGGCAAAGAAGAAAAGATAAAAAGAAAAGAAAAAGAAAAATATTTTTGTGATTGCTTAATTCAAGAATCAGAACATTCACACATGCCTCTTCAGAGTCTTTACCTAGGTTTCACCTCATTTCTTTCTTTAAAAAAAACAGACTTAATTTTTTTTCTTTTCTTTTTTTGTAAAGATTTATTTATTTATTTATCTAATGTATGTGAATATACTGTATGCTACCTTTGGACAGAACAGAAGAGGGCATCAAATCCTGTTACAGATGATTGTGAGCCACCACGTGGTTGCTGAGAATTGAACTCAGGACATCTGGAAGAGCAGACAGTGCTCTTAATCACTGAGCCATCTCTCCAGCCCACCTCATTTCTTTTATTGTTTTATTTGCAAGTTATTTATTGAAGGAGCTAAGTTGTGTATGCCACATTCTACATTGTTAGTAGTATCTAGCTGCATGCTACATTCTGCAAAGTGGTGCACTCCACAGCTGCCTGGATCTCTCAGGACTGGGATCTTCTGTTGACTTTCAATGCTTTGGCTATTAGACTATAAGTTCCCTCTTCCACACATACTCCATGGTAATAGAACATAACTTATTCCAATTTCCCTAGGAAGTTCCCAACATGAAGTATTGTCAGAAGGTACTAGAAGGACCCTGTGGAAGCAAAAAGCTCATCTTCCTCCTTAAGATGTACTTACCCCCTGGGCCTCAGTGTAGCATGTAGTTCTGTCTTCAAGCACCAACCAGAACCTGCAACCTATCTCTCTCCAGAATCTAAACACAGTGCCCACAGCAGATTACCCAACATACCTCAGTGGCTTCACAGCAGACTGCAGGCCATAGAACACCTATGAACTATTTTCCATTAATACCACAGCATCCAGCCTTCTTAGAGAAACACAGGTAGACATCTCCATTTGAACAAACTTTGTTACCCCTTCCCAATAAGTGGGTATCTTCTGTACCATGGTACCTTCTATAGGTAGCTTGCCTAGCACTACTAGGGATTTACTGACAAGATGGGATTTCAAATTCCCCATGGTTAAATTAAGTTTCACACACTGTAACTTATTATACAAATAAGCTGCAACCAAATTCGACACTAACTTGGTTATTTCTCTGTTATTTTCTTTTTTTCTTTTTCTCTGTTATTTTCTTCTGCCATTTATAAATACTGTTTGCTCTTGGTTTCTGGGTTGTGCCCTCTGAATCTTACTGATAACAGCCTACTTAATTAATGAATCACTTTTTGCCTTAAATTACTAAGGTTTTTCCAACCCCATCAGGATCTTGAACAACATATCCTCCTACCAGCTGTGGATCCTACCAAAAGTGGGAGGAGGTAGATACTCCTTGAGCACTTCACTCAGACAGGCAGAGAGAATACTGTGGTTTGGCTAGATGTCTACTTGCAGCCCATGTAGTAAAAAGTCTTCATATATGGTGATACCTAGAGGTGATAGAAACATTAAGAGAGGTACTAGGTGAAGTCTCCTGGTTATCTGTCTGAGTGCTTTGAAAACTCTTGTAGAACCCTGAGCCTTCTCCTTGACCTTTCCCCTCACCCTCCAGTCATTATCACAAGCACCTTGCTCTACCTTGCACTCACATTCAGAATCACTGCCTCACTATAATAGGCAATGCCTCACTCAAAAGTAATAAAGCCAACGGACCACAGGCAGAAACTTTCATAATTGCTAACCAAAGTAAGCTTCTCTTTACAGGCTGACTGTGATAAGTATTTTATTTTACACTGGTTATATGATGATTAACTTTATACTTTAAGTCCAACATACAACTTGGAAACTAAGTAACAATGAAAAGAATACATATAGAAACTGTATAATAAAAATAAAAGGAACACTTCCAAGTATATAAGCTCTCAAGTGCAAAGAGAAAATGAAAGGAGGAAAGATGGAGAAGGCTTTGGTAACTCAAGGCTAACCGAGTAAGCTCAGGAGGCCTCAACCCTAGACAACGAACTACAGGAAACTGGGGAATGCTGAGAGCAGGCCACTGGGTCCCAGGGCAGTGCAAATACCAAGTGATCATCCTTGAATCATATACATACAAGTGACATACAGACTGGGTAGGTTGTATTTAGATCTTCAGGGTGTGTGTGTGTCTTTAACAATTAAAAGATTAAAGGAATGAATTTATGAATTCCAGAGAGGGGAACATGGGATGGGTTAGAGGGAAAGGGGGTGAGAAGAGAAATGATGCACTTATACTAAAATTTCAAAACTAAAAATGTATTACAAAAACCCTCAAGTTTGATATCCAATGCATATTACATTAGACAATGTGGTAAACTGGACCTTGCAAAGTTAAAACTGTCCTTGTGGAAGACCCTCTTGTTTAGAAGGATCAAAAGACAAACTGTAGACTTGTACATGACATCTCAAAACTATATACCTAACAAAGGAGAAAAGAAATTAACTTTCAAATTGTGTAGTGAAAAAGCGTCTAAAGGACAGAAACATGAACATACATTTCCTCAGAGAACACAAAGATGATAAATCAGTGCATAAAAAGACTGCTATCATTGGTTAATAAGAAAGTCTAATCAAAACCACATTATCATTATACACCTTTCAGAATGTTTAAAATAAATGTGGTGACACTACCAAATCATGGGAAGGCACAGAGATACTAGACCCTCACCGTTGAGAATGGCCACTCTAGAGAAATATGACAGATCCGTTAATAATACACCTTGCAGCTACTTTACAACCCAGAAACTACACTTCTGGGCACTTACTCAAGGAAATGAAGGCATATCCACACAAAAAGAGCATACAACATTTACAGCAGCTTTATTCCTAAAAATTCCAAACTAGAAATAAGCCAGTGTTCACTAAGGGGTAACTGGTTACATGAGTACATCCCTACCATACATTCTCAGCAATTTTTAAAAAACGAGCTTGACCCGATTGATCATCAGTCATGAAGATGTGCAGCAGGCTTGCCAATGGACAGTCTGTTGGGGGCATTTCTTCAGCTAAGGTTCCTTCTTCCCAAAATGACTCTAACTTGTATCAAATTAACATAAACTAACTAGCATACAGCCCTATGCCTTTTACTATAAAAATAACTAAAACCTAAGAACCCAATGCCTGTGAGTACATAAATACAAAAATACATGAATTGGAAAATAGTAGCCAGCTGTTAGTGCAGCTTTTATAGCAGTGGGGACTGGAGAGATGAATCAGCAGTCAACAGCACTGGCTGCTCTTCTACAGGATCTAGGTTCAGTTCCCAGCTTCACACTGAAGCTTCCAACTGTTTGTAATTCCAGTTTCAGGGCATTTGATGGTTTCTCTGGCCTCTACAGGAACTGTCAAACATGGATCACTGACATGCATGCAAGAAATATACCCATATATATTTTTTAAAATAAAAAAAATAATGAACCTTCATCACAACTAACTTGTTGAAGTTAAGTCTTAATGGATATAACTTGATACCCTCATTCAAAAATAAAGTATTCTAAGGGCTGGAAAAGATTCTTTAGTGGTGTAGAGAACACACTGCCTTTAGTAAGGTCTGAGTTCGGTTCCCAGCAGCCATGTCGGATAGTTCACAAGCACCTGTAAATCCAGCTTCAGGGGATCCAATGCCTATGGTTCCTTAGTGAGCTCTGCTTATATGCACCCACACACACACAATTAAAAATAAATCTTTTTAACTAGGTATAATAGAAATATATGCTAAGTGACTATGGTGATATTTCCACAATCCTTAAAATGTGCACCAGGGTTTGGGTCCAGCATTAAGTTTTCAGATACTGTTAATGGACTAGCTGATGGGAGGTATTCTAGAATGTTCTCACAATGCACATCTCTATCAATGGCTATGTGGAGCACCCTTGCCACCATTTACCACCAGGATTCCACCAGAGCCCCAAGGTAAATGTTAGCTACCTGCATATCCCTTTCACAAAAAAATGCAAATCAACAGAAAGGGATATTTTATTGAGACATCCAAACTCATTTTCAATAAAAATGAGCTGGGGAGTCATAATGGCTACAATCAAGAGAGCACATTCTGAGAAGTACGAGGGACAGGAAACCACTCGGTACAGAGGGAAGGAAAACTGTGCAGCCACCAGGAATCAGTGCAGAGACTTCTACAAAACACCTCATCTAACTTAGCTCACACTAATTTTCTTACAGAAATAAAATTCAATTGTAACACAAAATACAAAATTCAGCACTTGAATTTTATGTTCTTGTCAAGAAGAGAATTATAGTCCTTAAAAGGAAGTATAAAAGTAAATGACTAATATTACTTTAGGAACAGGAACTAAAACTTGATGTGACCCACAAGCATATAAAAAATACCAGCTAAAAGATAAAGCTCCAAAAACTGCAGCCTGCACAAAGGATACTCTTAATTTATCACAAATCCTCCCACAAAAATAGAGCTCCCAGGTTGATGGAACATTCTGAAACTTGCAAATTCAATTATATGCTAATAGCTCAGTAAGAAGCCAATCAAACACTGGCTAACACACTGATTCTACATGCAGTTCAATGTAGATGTAGTTCTTGTTAGAACTCTGCCTACAGTTCATTGTACATGTAGCAGTTATCAGATAATCAGAAGCCAAATATAAGAACACCGAAGCCATATATTTTTAAATGAGGACAGACTAATTTTTTTGACAAATATTAAATTCTGAAGCCATCTCTACCCCAGGCCTCAAGGGTAGACTGAGACTGGTCTCTTTCTATCTCTCCTACAGCACCCTGGATAGGGTGACTGGACAGTGTCCTGCATTCAACAAATAAATGCCTGCGACCTAAAAAAAAAACAGTTCAGAACAACCTCAGTACACTCTGACTTCGGCACTTACATAAGATGTCTGTTAGTTCCTGTGTCATGGCCCCATGGTTTCACTAAAACCCAATTACAATTTTATAAAAACGACTCATTTTAACAAGCTGATCTGTACTGTTCTCAATAACGCAGTCATTTTTGCACATTGTAGTTTTAATTTTCTGGTTCTTCTAAATTCTTCCAGTTCATAAGTATATCGAACACATTCTTACAGTAGATGAACACTCAACAATTTGCTATTTCCTGTGTGTCAATAAATTCTTTGAGTATGTAGAAAACTAATAAACCATTACTTTAGAAGCTCTAGTTTATGATAAATATATTATAAGCCTCTTTTTCAATAGCTTTTTGAGTTACAATACCAAGACTCAAAGTCTTGCTTCATGCTCTTCCCTCCTTAGCTGATTGAAAAGAACCAAGGTAAGAACATTCAAGAACATGCCCTAAACTGTCCCATATACTAAAAGCAGCTAAGAGTTCTTCCTGCTCTTCCAGAGGACCCACATTCAGTTCTCAGCTCCCATATGAGACAGCCCACAGGAATCCAATACTGGCCTCTGCCATTCAAGCACACAAGATTAACGCATACTGCCTGAACTACCTCAGCTCAGATTTGAAGCTGCTATATGCTATGAGTTGCAGTGACTTTACCACACAAAATGTTTTCTGTTCTTATACAAAACGGTATAAGAACAGAAAATAGGACTTTTAATAT
The DNA here is from genome assembly GCA_019843965.1 of Rhynchomys soricoides. Lineage (NCBI taxonomy): Eukaryota > Metazoa > Chordata > Mammalia > Rodentia > Muridae > Rhynchomys > Rhynchomys soricoides. The sequence continues at coordinate 3,701,068 of JADRCH010000064.1, read as the reverse complement.
TTTTATACTGTCATCCTTGGCAAGTAAGTATCAAATTAGTACATCTTTTGATGGCATTGCATTAGATTTGATTTTAAAATTTGCTGTTTGAGTTGCTGACTTTAGTTTCATGAAAAGTCATACTGGGTCAGCAAGATAGCACAGTAGGTACCTTGGTGAAGGCTGACAACCTGAGGTCAATGTCCAAGACCCACATGGTGGAAGGAGAGAACAGACTCCTGCAAGCTATCCTCTGACCTTCAAAAGTGTGTGTAGTACACACACACACACACACACACACACACACAATTCTTGTTCAGACTACCTCATTTCTCTCTATACATTATAGAAAAAAAAAGTCTCAGAAAAAAATAAAGATCTTTGAAAACTATTGTAATGGTTTAGCTCTATCATGCTGAGGCTTTGACTCCCATCCAAGGACAACACATCCAAATCTTCAACGACTCCACAATGTCAATGTGCAGGCTGCTTTCAGACATCATCTGCAACATCTATAAACAGCAGTGAGCCCTGCTCACACCCCTCTCGCTGTCTCTCCTTCATCTGTATCCACCTCTGTGCACTCTCACAGTCTTCCTCCAGCTGCACTGCTGAATTCTTCACTCTCCTTTGGCCTGGTTCCTCATTTTTTGCTCTAATCTCTCAGAGTAGCCCAGGGCTTAATACTTGATTCTCAAACTTTCCATAAAAATCAACCAGGCATTCAAACAAAAGCCCAATCTTTCAAAAGACATTGTAGCAAACCCTTAAAAGTCAAGAATTTTCTGTAACTGTTTTAGAGCATTTCATTTTTCTGTGAAAGATACGACTACAGGCGAGCATACTAATAACTTCCATGACAGCACCCATTCTTCCTTGGTGAAGAAAACTCTTTACATTCCACACTTTTTCCAACCACTCCTGGGTGTCTTACAGAAATTGTCGTGTTAACCGATTGCTCTTCTGTCTTGGATCAGGAAGGTTAGGTGCTGGCTCAATACTGTACCAACCAATACTCAATATGTTACCTGGAACAATTCAGTAGCATTTTAAAAACAAATCAAATGAACAAAACTATAAAGAAATAGAGGCTGGAGAGATGGCTCAGCAGTTAAAAGCACAGCTCTCCAGAGGAAAAGGATTCTATCCCCAGCACCCTCGTGGCAGCTTACAACCATCCGCAACTCCAGTTCCAGAGAATCCAATACCTTCTTCTAGGTGCCTCGGGCACTATAAATGGTGCACAGACTTATATATAGGCAAAATAAACATACACATAAAATAAAATTGTAATTAAGAAAAATCCAAATTCAACCTAAATGTTATGGAGCATGTGGGGTGGGAAGGCACATCAGAAGGATGTTCTAGCACTCATCTGTACAGGACAGAGGGAAGGGAACTACTTGTGTTTAAAGTGACACTGAGATTTCTCTAGAAGTAAGACGTTTACCACATAGATTTAGAAAATAATAAATTAAAATCTTCATAAATAAGCTAGCTTATTAATATAGAAATATATTAATATATAATATAATAGTAATTAATATAATATATAATTAATTAATAATATATACTATTAATATATAAATATAGAAACAGCTTAGCAAACTGTACACTCGTACATAATATCACCGAGAGTCTGAATTCTGGAACTAGATGTAAGTCCCCAGAGCTGACCACAGGGCTCCTTCAACATGCTGACTGATAAAGCTAACCACTTTTCTAGGTTTATACCTAGAAGTTTTGTGGGTTTGTTTATACAAATCCAGAATAAATCACAGAACACTAGGGAAAATGGTGTGGTTCGTTGGGTTTAATTGTTTTAACTGGCAAACTTTCTCTACTTTTGAGCAAACATTTGTAGACTGAACAGGTCAATAATGGGTACCTGGAGTAAAGGATATACCTTCAAACATGAGCCATTTGCTCCAGCTGATAAATTAGACAGCTGTTCCCCACCACATTTCATACAGTTTTCACAGGTAGCTAGTTTCCTGCTGCAGTATTAAAGCTTCCTGCAGCTACATACAACAGCATTTCCCACCTTCTCTTCATCTTCACAGAAAGATGGGAACTGACCTACTAAGTAAGGCTTGTTCATTTCAACAAATAATCTCCCCTCCTCACATATGCTACTGGCCTCTGTAGTAACCTCACACAGAAGACATCATCTAATTACACAAAGTCATTATATTACAATATGCAACTTTTAAAAATGCTAATCTGCCTTTTGAAAGTTTTCTCAAACTAATATGTTCATTTCCCAACCATTCATAGATTAAACTATATTTTTAAGTTAGGAGGAAAAAAAAAATCACCAAGTTGTACCAGTCCTTTTGATTACAAAGCCAATTTACATTCTACTACAATCCTGACCAATCTGCATTATGCAAATTGTGACATAACTGAATGCAGCATAAAAATCTCAATTATTCCTAATAAAATTTTAAAAAGACTGTTTCAAAGTTCATTTTTCACTAACAAGATTATTGCACTTTAGCTTAATAAAAAGAAAATACTTTTAAACTAATCCCACAACATGAGTTGTATATATTGAGTATCTGTATAATATTTCTAAATTTACATCAAATTTAAGAAATGGATAACTGCCCAGATTCTACAGCCTCAACAAGTTGAGCAAGTTCGTGCTTTTGAATTTGTTTGTTAATAAACAACCAATTATATTTATGCAAGGCTCTTTTTAAAGCAACGTTTTCCAGTAATGAAAATCCTGGCTATAAAAGATAAACGGTAGGCTGGTATTTACCCTCATGGTTATGACAGACTATTAAAGCAATTTATCCTCTTGCAATTTAGGTTTCACCTCCATGCTTCTTAGTTAAGTATGCAACAAAATGCAAACTAGATTCCACAGAAACATATATAAATACTCAGTGGAAGTTCCAAATAAAAGTATTTTCCTACCAAATTACAGTCATTTATTTACATTTAGTCTGCAGTAGCAGTAGAAAAGTACTTACTTTCCCCTGGATATTTCCATAACGTTTCACATTATAAAAATAAGACTTCAATTTGGACGCTGAAATCATTGAAAATCTCCAGAATTGCATGCAAGTCTTTTTCACTAATAATACATCTTTGCATGTAATTTTAGAGGTTGTGAAGGCTTTTTGGTGTATTGCAAAGATTTTGTCACTTTTCTCACTCTTACTGTTTTTCAAGAAGCTTCCTCAGTGATGACTGCCCAGACATTCTTCTCTATCTGTAATTATATAAGCGAAGTACTCAGCACTGTTGCTTTAAATTCACACGCTGTCTGATATTACCACTCACCTACAGAAGCAGCTCTGTGGTCTACAGTCAATTTGGTCTATCAGCCTGACTTCCTCAGGTGACAGCCACTCAAGGATACATTTTATCAAACTTCCTTCACTGCCCTTTAGGAAAAAATACATTTGATTTCTTCATCACCCACAAGCCAAACTCTCCAGCATTCCTAGTCAGACCCACAAGCAGAATACAGACATATGTTTCATTAGCCAGCACATGGTTCCTGACCGTTACACTACTGGACAGAGCAAGGCCGAGTTATGGACATCTTGGGGAGAAAATCAGTATCATCTAGTCAGTCTTCCAGGAACTTCAACTTGGTGATTTCTCTCAAGGAGAGGTAATAGAGACTATGCATAAAATTTCATCAGGAAGAGCATAAAATGGAAGAATAGCAAGAGGAAGATCATCATATAAAGACACACGTATGCAGAAAGGATCTAGATAAAAATGATAGTTCATAAACTAGATGACACTTTTGATCTGAAACTAATGTCATGGCATCTAGAGCCATCAGAATCACCTAGGATGGAGTTGCTGTTCTAGATAAACCTGTGGGCTCTGCTATAACTTCTTAAGCAATACCACCGGAGCTTCTTCTGTTTACAACACAGAGACCTTGAGCTCCAAGGGCTGACAAGGGCATTATCAGAACAGCCATATTACAAGGTGGAAACCCTTCACCACCAGAAAACATGTTAGACGGAAAACCACAAAACCTTTCATTTAGGAGGCATTCAACCCTTTGGAAACTTCTGTATTTCTATGAAGAGTTCATGGGCAACGATTCTGTGGGCACTCATACTTCAATATATCTTAATTTTCAAGCCAATTCTAAAAATGGAGCATTTAATAAAAATACCATAAACTTTTAAGTCTTGGCATGTGCAGAGTATCGTATCAGGTGCTAGAATTCAAACTTGTATAAAGATTGACTACACCTGAAATTACATGTGTAGGATAGTAATAGTTCCAGCCCACGAGAATTATTTGCATCATTCTGCCATGGGCTTGACAGTGCTATTTTAAAAAGGAAAAAAATTACTTTCAAACTTTGGTAAAAACGTAGCATGCTATCACCATGCAGAATTCTAACACTGTGGGAAAGAACAGTCTTCTGGAAATTAGTTCATATTCTAAAAGCTTGTGTTAAGATGCTGAATGGAGATAAAAGAAATTAAAGTAATTTTCAAAAAGAAAAAAGAAACCTGTCAATATATTCCAAGTTTCTTCAAGAATGCTCAGATTTCAGTTCCACATTATAATTAGCTTTCACTACTGAAAGTTTCAATTGCTTATGTACAATCACTAAGTAAAGAGAAAGAATAGTATTCTAATGCAGCCTATGATTTATTGGACAATTAAAGCTGGAATATATAAAATGAGGCCCAAAGAAGACAGCTGAGCTGGCGTACATAAAAAGGCAATCGACGTGATTTAGATCCCACAGACGGAAAAGGCCAGCACTTCCTTTGTTCTTTCCCCCTTTTCCAAAGTGGGTTGTTGCCCATGTTTAGTGCATGCTAGGCAAGTATGCTTACTCCAGAGCTACACCTTCAATGCAAGGCCACCGCAGGAATGGTGCAGAGAAGCTGGGATCAATTCCTCCTATGTATCCAGGGTGCTCTCTCTCATACTTCCTAACAAAAGTTCAGAAGCTATGTGCAATAGCTTTATCCTAGAAATTGTATTTCTGCTACATTGTGCGTTACATAGGTATTTATGAGCTGTTCTGAAACTTAAGCCAAACACTATATCCTTACTTCTAAGGGGAAAATGCATTATGAAATTGGAAGCAGACTTGGACTAAAGCTCACTATCTTAAGCTTCCTGTTGATTAGAGCTAATCACTGTAGCTAATCGATTTCTTTACAAAGGTCAATCTGGTATCTCCAAGTTCAATAATATAATACTGCCTCTTAAAAAAATAAAGTAGTCCTCAGCTATGTACAAAGAACAACAACAACAAAAACTAACTTAAAGTTCAGAAGATCTGCTTCCAACAGTTCTGGAGTGCCTTGATCCCACAGCTCTGTCCATGTGCTGCTGTGTGGCAGAAGATTCCAGATGCAATCACCATGTTCCCTTACAATGGAAATGTCATGATTTTGGTTTAGGTTGTTTCACTTTGTTTAATAACAAAACACTGAATGTATCTGTATAAGCAATTGAGAGAATTCTTATATTTAAAGGACATGTTATCAAAGAGGGTATCATGTGATAGGACTAAAAACAGTATATACTAGTTTAGACAAAAGGACAACCTATAGGATCTACAACTATGAGAACATGCTGTGTGTGCTTGTATCTTTAGTCTACTTCTGGTCAGTCTGTGTGGAATATCCTTATAAGCACGGAATACAATGTCTTATTAGATATAAACCCCTAGAGTTACCAAACTCCATGGAACTTGGATTCAGCCCTGTGATGCTGTGATAGCAGAGGTGGAACTGAGGCTAGAGAACTACCAGCAGGGGGAAGGTATACACACATCATCTTACCACAAAGCACTTGAAATTCTGGAATTCAAACAGACAGTAGTGATACTGGAACCTAAAAATATGACTGATCTAACAGAAGGAAAGGAGGCATGGTCGTTACCAAGAGGCCAGATAGAGAACCCATGCGGAAGTGCTGGTGAGGGCTTGGCAGAAACTGGAGAGTAGAAAGGTCTAGTGAAAAGCTGAGCCAGATTATTTATGTTTTTTAAAATAATTTTTAAGATTATAATAGCAGTTTCTTTTCCCTGTCTCTTTCCAAATCTACTCATGTACCACCCTCTTTTCTCATTCAAATTCATGGCTTTTTTATTGAGTTGTTGCTACATATTATCATATAAATACAATCTGATCATTCTGTATAATGTTACGTGTACTTAAATGATTTCAGGTTCCTGTGTCTGAAATGCATGGTGTCTTCGCCAACAGGGCCTTTACCTTCCACCTCTCGTGAACAACCAGGTTAACAGCAATAACCTGTATTTTGGAAGTCTCATGGACAAACCTGACCAACAACTCAGGCTTGTTATGCCTGGCGTTGGGGGTTTTATTAGACAGTTTATGTCTTGTGTAGAGAGGATTGTCAACTCACATAGAAAGTTTTCATTTGAACTACATGTGTATATGCATACACCAACTTAAACCTACTATAGGTATTTTTAGGGTAGATGGTGAAAAACAGAAGTCCTTATGAATTTTCCAAACATCCTTACAATTGTTTTATCACTGTCCCTCCTCCTCTAGAGCCGCCCCACACATTTTCACCACATTCCTCTTCAGACCCCTTCTACCCTACTATCCCCCTGTCTATTGCCAAACAGACCTAGCCCTCCCTTTTTTTCCTTGTTTCTGCAGTTACTGCAGGCTATACATTCACATTTGATGACTTGGAGCTAGGTAGCCCAGATGAGAGAGCATGTGACATTTGTCTTTCTGAGTCACACTGCCTCACTGAATATGATGTTTTCTCTGTAGTTCTATTCATTACCTAACTAGACCCGAGAGAAGAATGTGTTCCTTGCTGTTTCAACACCAACTAAGGACACAAGTCACAAGTCCACTTAATGGTGGTCAGTGTGGACCTACTGATATTTTGACTGCAGCACTTACCACAGGAGATATGAACACGTGTAGGAGCTAACATCACTATTTCTGAAGCATAACCAAGTACCTGGACAGATCAGATATAGGACAGATCAGCAAACAAACTTTGGGTCTCTTCCAAATGTTATAATTTGGCAATGCTATCTCTTAATGTGCACAGGACAAATTTAAAATTTTTGAAAGGAACAAAAACACTGGGTCCTACAAACACAAGGACCATACAATGAAATTACAAAAGCAAAGTACAAGAGTGCGTGTCTGCAATTCTAGTCCAAGAGGCCAAGGTGGACAGCCACTTAAGACGAGGCTCGCAAAGCTAATGTAAGGAACATAGCAAGATCCTGTCTCAAAGATAAGTGAGTATGAAAAAGGTACCATTCCCCAAAAGAGACGCTGCTGATCTGCCTAACCAGGAAGAGAGTGTGTTTAATGTGTTTTCAGAGAGAGAAGTGGAAAGACTGGGAGAATTTTTTTTCAATAGAGAAATAAAACTGCATCCAGCAGTAACACACACACACACACACACACACACACACACTACATAGGGGTAACTTATCAAGCAATGCTCTTAGACTGAACATATCTAAACCTTATACTACTATTTATTAGTTGTGGGACCTTGGAGCAAGACAATCAACATTTCTATACCTCATTATTCTCATCTCTGAGTTCATTTCAAAAAATGAAGGAGATATATAGGGAACTCTCAGGTATGGCCTGTACATACATTGTTGTTGCTATAAAAACTAAAATGCACTGACCAAAAGCAAGTTAGGAACGAAAGGGTTTATTCTGGCTTACATTTCCAGAGGCACAGAGTCCATCACTGCAAGGAAGGTGTGGCAGCAGGAACATGAGGCTAGCCTGATAGTCAGGAAGTCACTGAACACATTTCCACAGCACACAAGGAGAAGAAACCAGGAAGTGGAGCTAGGTTATAACCCTTCAAAGCCCAGCCCAGTCACGTGCTCCCTACAGCAAGGCTCCATCTCCTAAAGGTTCCTCCTAAGCCTACCCAAACAGCACCACCAGCTGGGAACCAAGTGTTCAAATACATGAGCGTATTAGGGCCAGTTCACACTCAAACCATGACAGTCTCAAAAAAACCTAATGGCATAGTAAGGACCTAGGGTCATCGTTGTGACAGAAACATAAATATACTGAAACTAATATCAGTTTGCACAGCTCAAACGTGACTCAATGCAGTCCAAGGGGCTGAAAAGTCCTTGCAGAGCTCAGCCGTCTCTGAAGTGTTCTCAACCAAGTAGTGCTTCTGCGCCTGTTAACAGCTCCATCAGCAGCTCGTACCCTTACATGCCATCAGAACGATTCCATTTCACGATGAGATTGACTAAACATAAGCCATTCACACTTCAAAATACAACAGGAGGGCAGAAGTGTACTGTCGGACTCCATCTCAAGCAGTGCTCCTACCTGACAAGCGCAAATGATAGCTCCTCTAACAGTAACAAAAAGGTTAAATTTATGATAGGTTTCGAGTACCCACGCTGCCATAACAATCCTTTCACTGCTATCTAATGTCACAGTCCAGAGCACACTTCAGAGTGAGAAGTGGCTTCCGTGAATGTCATTAGTTTGAGCCAGTCAGCACACAGATTCTCTTCACTTGCATTTTTTTAATCAACAGGACTTACTGCAGGCTTACTTTAAGTCATCTACTGAAACCTGTAACGTGAATTCCAGTGAGTGGATCACAGGCAGGAGAGAACTTTCTGAAACTAACTATTCCTAGGACAACAGTAATTGTGGATCAAGATGGCAGAAACTAAAGAATTAAATTATTTTATAGTTTTAAACCAAAACTGCATAAAGTTCCAAGCAGGCTTCCCAGGCCTAAATGACTCCAGTCCTGAAAAGTGCGATAAAGCCTTGGACACTGGCCACCTGGAGATTCTCATCATCCTCTCATTCTGTCAAGCCCTTGGGAATTCCTGAGGTTCCCATGGCAGCTTCCACTGTGAGCTCTACCTGTGCCAGCTTGTAACTCTCTAGTCCTTGGAGACCCACCATGTGTTCTTATTCCCAAAGTTCAGATACAAAGTCAAATGTTTTGTTTTGTTTTGTTTTGTTTTAATTTTGAAAAAGGGAGGAAATAAAAACAAATTTCAGTACAATAAATACTTGGTGCCTTGGTGGAAGGGGAGTCACGTCTATAGCTAGAAAGTAAGACCTAGCACATGGGCTCAGGCTCAGGGGAATTAAGTGCTTAAAACTATGCACTGTTGCCCAAATGTAACATTACCTTACCACTGTGTCCGTTCCGTTGTTACAGAAGCCATGAGAAAACAGAAACAGCCAGAAGGTCCTAGAGGTTGTTTCCCTATCTCTCTGACATCCTTTTCTGGATCTTGTCCAGGACTAAAGAAAAGACAAGCTGAGATTGGCTGCTGAGGAATTAAGACTCTCTCTCAAGGCCTGAAAATTCCTAACTTCACAGGCAGCTGCTGGGCTGTTAGAGCAAATCAGAAGAGCATTATTGGGGCAGAATGCCTGTTGGGCTGCTTCCAGGGCACTCTGCCATGATGTAGCCCTGTGGTCTGCAAACCTTCCTGTGAAAGTGCCATCTGCTGCGTCTCCACACGCATGCATTTTCTTCAGGAGCACTAAAGACAGCATTAAGTAGAGCACTCCCTGTCCGTGCCAAGTGTGCAGCATGTTGCAAAAAGCTATGCTCTACTCTTTAGGGGTGTGTATTCACTTGTTATGCAGGTTGTTATATATCAGCTACAGAAAAATCAAATTCAAAACAGGTTACTTAACAATGAAATCAGCAAGATTTAACTAACTAAATCCTAATTTCAAAAAACTAAAATGTTGATTTCCTATAAATATAAAATGATCACATGCCAGAGACTACTCACAATTAATTAGGATATTAGTACAATTTTCAAGGTGTGGTTATAAGCTAACAGTATTACTAAAATCTATTTCCTGATTACATAAAAATGGTACATCTGCTGTAACAAGGACTCTCCAAGCGTCAAGACAGCCAGTCCTCTGGAAGGTAACAGGAACACTATGTCAGTGTGGTTGAGACTATTTAATGAAAGAAACTGTTAGGGTTTTGGTTGGTTGGTTGATTTGTGGGTTTTTGTTTGTTTGTTTTTGTTGTTGCTGTCATTGCTTTTGTTTTGAGCATGACAGAACAATGAAAAACATTACTGAAATAGAATACTGTTAACTGGGTGTTTTTATAATTTCTGCTACACAGCAATTAACTACAGTATCTTAGGACATCTGTTCATCAAGGTAGAAATCAATTACATGCCCCCTGCATAGAAATTGTTTGCAATATTGTAAATAAGAATCATGTGAGCAGTTATTAACTAGCTTGTACTAACACAGCATTGTAAAGCAATCTATCTAAAGAAAGAAAAAGGAGAGCAGCCTATACAGTCATTGCAGGATCCATGAGACAAACCCAGATTACACAGAAAGGACACTTAGTAATCTCTTCTGTTTATTTTCAAATCCCAAAACTCTTCCCAACTTGGATAATGGTTAGTGCTAGTCTGAGTAAAGCAAAAATCTTATAAGACAGAGGAGAAGAGAAGGAAGAACAATTTTCATAAATTCTTCCACCAAAATTTACAAAGATGGATTGGAAATACACACATTTGACAGACCGTGTGTTTATGCTTGTCTAGCATGAACGAAGCCCTGGGTTTGGGCCCTAGCACTGCATAAAAGACTGTGGTGTTACACACCTTTAGCCCCACACTCAGTAGAAGCAGAAAGATCAGATATGTAAGTTCATAGCCCAGAGGACATGGCACATCCAGCAAAGTGGCTGCTGCTATAATAAGTATGAGGGCCTGAGTTCATATCCATAGCACCCCCAGAAAGAAACAAGGCCTGGCCGCACTGACCCTGGTCAGTTCATTTCAGATTCAGTGAGACACCCTGTCTCAAAAAGTAAGGTGGGGTACAACACAAGAGCTCAGTGCTGACATCTGGCCCCCAATTACATCTGCACACACATATGAACAGGTAGATATGCATATCACACACACATAAAGGGGGGGGAGGGGAAGGGGAGGGAGAGGGAGACGGAGATGGAGACGGGAAGATTAAGACCAGCCTGGGCTACAGACACACTGTCTAGAAAAAAATTTTTCCAGGGCATTCTAACAAGGCCATACTAAAACGGACACTAATATGCTGTTACTGAGCTGTCAACTTGATTCATCCTTTCTCAGAAGCCATCTAGAAATATGAACTAGAGACTCAGGTGTTATATTTCACTTCATAATTCTACCCTCAAGAACATACACTCCAAAAGATGCACTAACATATATAAATTCCATACAGTATTGACGTCGATTTCTGAAATGAAAGAGTTGTCAGTCCTTCCATAAGCCTTCAGCTTTCCTTCATGCGTTTCATGTGACTCAGAGCTCCTGTCATACTGTACTCTAAGTTCTGACAGATGGATCCAGGTGTCCTACTAGCCTATAAGCTCTATGTAGGTGCACACCATTTGTTTGCTTTCTTCTAAGGATCAAATATGTGAATATGCTGCCATGTGCATAAGAGACTCAAAGTACTAGCTCAACAAACTCACACACCCAAACACACACACATACACACATGAAAGAGAGAGAGAGACAGAGACAGAGAAAGACAGACAGACCGAAAGTCAGAAAAGAAGCATTTTCCTTCTATATAAATCAAATGATAATCACAAGACACAACCTGAGCACACTTTCAGGTAGCCAGTGGCCTGGATCTGTTCTGTCTTAGAGCAAACAATTTTAAAGTCCTGATTCCCTGAAAAAGAAGAAGAAAAACAGAAGGAAGAACCAGAAAAAAATCTACTGATTTCCAACTTCATTAATCTTCAAAGCGCATTTCCCAAAATTAACATTATAGATTCATTTACCAGCATGGTATCATCAGAGAAAGGACTGTGTCAATGTAACTACTTTGCTGAAGCCATCTGAGAAAAATGCTCATTCATCAGTGCCTTTTGCCTACAGGAACAATTTAGAGAGCATCATTCAGATGAGCAGTTTCCTCAGAGAACTACTCCTGACAGTAATCCTTCTGTATTAGTTAGCAGCTGTGAGGACAGGATCTGACAAAAGTAACTTAGGGGTGGGGAGGGGACTTATTTTGTTCATTTTCAGAAATGTCAGGAAGAGCTTGTTGAAGCAGAGCAGTTCAGGGCAGCCTAAAGAGCAGAGGTAGAGAATCCCAGCTGATTTTCTCCTTCTCCATACTCCATCTTGGGCTCCAGCTTATGGGATGGTGCTGCTCGGTCAGGGTAGATCTTCCTTGTTAATCCTTAGAAAGTTTGTACAGACATGCCCCAGTCTACTTCACCATTCTATTGCATGGCTCTAAATCTATGAGTATTACCAGTACAGTACTCAAATTTCAGCATCTGTTTCCTGACATATTATTTTAGGGTTAGTAATTATATATAAAAATTTTAGATTTACTTCCCCAATAGTCAAAGCAGTACCAAATTAAAAGCATGTAGAGAGTTTCATTCTATGTGTACCAGATATATTGACAAAACCAAAATCATACACATCTATCCTGAGAAGTATACCAAGTACCCCAAAGAAGACAGTCCCTGGAGATGCTGCTGGAACAGAGGACAACAGCATGCGACTCTCAAATAAAATGTCCTCTGCACTGAGTCTTATCCACATGCACAGTCACCCAGACAATAGCAAGGCTTAAAGGAGAATCATCAGGCATCACTCGCTTAAAATGAAAACTTCATAGCATATTAAATTAACATTTAATATGCTTTGCTTGTTTTTATTGTTTTTGACAAGTGTGGCTTCTTACGCCAGTGCTTCCCAAATGTTAAGAGGCTGAAGTCTGACTTGCATGTATCACTGAAAGGCAGGGTTTTACTCAGTCAGTCTGAGGTGAGCACAGTGATGCTGTGTTTCTTATATACACCTAGAATTTCAGTTGAGTTGCAAGGTTTGAGTATACCACACAAAAATTTCATAAATATATAAAAGGGTATGTGTGGACTTCTATTTTAGTTTCTGATGTTACTTTATTTACTGTCACTGAAGCTCAATTTCATCTGATGATAAACCACAAACTCTGGTTAGTGTTACAAATATCTTGCAGTTATTGTCATTTAAAACGACGGGAAGCAAGGTCTCATGGAGCCTTTGGGTTGTTCTAAGTTTTCAGGAAGGCATGATGGGCCTGAAAAGTAGAAAGCCTAAGGAGATCTCCTGGGATGCCTTCATGCCTAGAACTGTTCTTGGCGCAAGTAAATAGTTCAACAATATTAGCTTGGAAAATAGTCTAATTCATATTTTTCAACATTTAAAGAGTTAAAAAAATAAGTAAAAGTCTTCTATGCTACTTAAGTTGCAAATGAAGAAAAACAAAGGTACACTTCCATTATTTTAATATGTATTTGTATATTTGACCTTAGCCACAAGACTGTATGATAAAATACACATTTTTAATACCTGTCTGTCCAATGTGTAGGGAAGTGACCAAGAAAAAGGTCATACCTCTATTAAACAGCCTATGTGCCTGATTATAAGTCCAGTGATTACAGAGAGATGGAGCACAGAACCTAATCATTGTAGATTAGTCTAGCACCTAAATAGCCATTTATTGAGAACTTCTATGTGTGATTGGCTTTGTGACTATTAGGTAAATGGTTTTGGAATGTAGAAATGGACTCCAAGCTTCCACTAACCCAAAGGCTAAAAATGCCTTTACTCACTGCTGGCATAGAATAAGTTATCTCTTTTTTCCTTTTGAGACGAGAGTTAGCTTACTGTGTCAACACTAACAAAGGTGTATGTTTTCTCAAGACAGAGCTGCCTGATTATGTTCCAACATCGCACAGGAAAGCACGTGCTAGACACAACAGAAAGCTGCAGGGATCACTGCAAACATGGGACTCACTGCTCACAGCATTAGTATTTGGGTGAGAAAGAAGCTGCAAGCCCAGTGTTCTTACTCGGTAGAGGGCAAGCTTCTCCGCAGCAATTGTGACATGAGCCAGAACCTCACACAACCTGAGGGTACATCAAAAGCTTAAAGTATCTGAAAGTAAAAAAAAAACTAAAGAAACTATTCCTGTTGACAGATGAGTAAGTAGCTTCAAAAACAGGGGTGCAACAAATGCAAGATTACATTCAGAATGAATTACAAATTGCATGTTGAGTGTCTGTTTGCCACCTACAAAGAATAACACTTTCCAGTGGATTTAACTAAGAAAAAGAAAAAAAAAAAATCCCCTAGATAAGTAGTACAGAAACATGGTGTCCTCCTGGAAGCTCTCAAAAGTCATGTGTTGTTAATGTACCAAAATCTATATATTTTATCATCTTCTTTTTAATTTGGGGGGGGGAGTTGATTGACAACATTAACCAGAGCTTTGCTTTATGTTTTCAGTTATTTAATCTAAACGAATCAGATTCCCTTAGTTCCCAAACGCATGTGACATAACTATCAAAATACTAACAGAACCACTGGGAGAGGAGTACCCCAGAGATTGTGGCCAAGTATCCATCCGCATGGTGTGGAGAAGACAGTTTGCAAAGGTAATGAGATGCTGCTTAAAATGGGGGAGACAATTTGGCCATTAACAACAGCTAGACGGCAATATTTATCATCATATGTAACCAGAGGTAATTAAATGTACAACAAAAAAAGAAGGTAAATACAAACACACAAACAAAAACATCACATCAAACTTGAGGGGAAATTAAATTTACAGCATACATAGAAAGCAAAGTACCGTGATGCCTGACAGTCTTGGTACGCTGTATGTACACGTTAGCCTGTAAAGGGGGGAAGCTCAACAACTATGAATTACACCACAAGGAAAGTATCGCAGTCAAAGCAGCAAGTTGCCAAGGCAAGGTCCACGGAGCTGAAGAATACACTAGGTGGACTTGCATTTTTGTAGAGAAGTGAAGCAGGATTAAATAACCTGTGACAACAAAAGACTACAATACTTGAGCCTCAGATTTTACCTTTCCACAAAAAGATGAGTCCTCCCCATGCCCCCTTTTTTCTAAAAAGTTAATTTTAGAAATATGTAAGTTAGTTCTAAGTTTCAGCATGATTAAGAACAGGAAACAGAAACTGGCCGGGGTAGTTCAGTTGTTTGTCCTGGGCCAGAAGCTGGAAACGCCTTTGGTTCAGTCTTGGCCAGAACGGAGCTCTGGTCCTTATTTGTACTCTTACCATTCCCCCCTCCCTTCTTCCACAACCTACACGAGCACCCCACTGGTGTGAAGGCAATGGAAGCTGAGAGGCACCTGGAACCACGATAGACGCCACAACCTACATGAGCACCCCACTGGTGTGAAGGTGTAAACTGAGAAGCACCTGGAACCACTGTGAACCAAGCAGCTCACCACCCCATACCTCACTCCAGTTTCTGCCACAGTAACGGCCCTGAGAACAGCACCTGATTATTATACCCAGTTTCTAGTACACGCCCCTTCTATAGAGAAGCTGTCTTCTGCTCCCATCTATAATTCTTTCATAAAACTTCTTTCTAAACTCACCCTTCCACTGTCCCAAATTTCATTCATTGAGACAAGACAAAGGACCTGAAAGCCTCTGCTCTGAAGTGGCTCAGATGGACATTGATTTTGTGTGACAGCTTCACTCTCTGAGATATGCACTCTTGAGACAAGAAAACTTGTATTGTACTCAAGGACCACCCCTTGCTAGATTTCAAAAGCAAGCACACTATTTCAGTGTAATCAACAAAGCCATACTGACACAAAGAACCCCAGGAGCAGAACACCCAGGTTGCACCCCTCCATCTATCTCTCACACCTTTATCCAGGGCTGACACTGGAGAAGGGATATTCTTTTCATTGTGGTAAAGTTAATTACAAAGTTATGAGGCTATTCGTGGATCAATGAAAAAGGAGAATGTTAGGTTTAACTCTTGAAACTCTAAAGTCCAGTTTGTCTTTTAGCTAGACCCTGACAATAAAATACCACAATCCTTAGCAGCAGTCTTGCAAAGAGGTTTATCTTCCATTTGTGGTAAGTTATATTACAAACTAAATATATATCAAGTATATTCAATGAAGACTTAGCATCTAAACTAAGATGTGGCAGAAATGTGAACCACCTCCTAAAGCTTGGGAACTTAGAACAGGAAATGTAAACCCTTCCATCTATAACTTTTATACTGATTACAAGTTAAAGCAACATTTTACAGATACTAATTTAAAGAGATTATAAAATTGCCCCCCTTAAGAGGCTATTAGGAACATTTTAATTACATACAAAATGGTGTTTATTATCTTAAACCACCTGTTGTAGGCTGAATTTTTTCAGTTTTTTAGGTTGAAACTTATTTATCCTCCAAAGATTGATCACCAGAAACTACTGGGAGTGGGAACACCTCTGAGAGGCAGGGCCTACGAAAGGAAGCTAGGTCATTATGTACAGGTCGGGGATGTTCCTTCAAGGAGATGCTGCTCCCCAGAAGCCAAGAGGTGGGCAGCCTACTCCACAAGTGCACCTCACCATCAAGTTCTGTGGGTTGCCACCAGAGGCCCACGGTAGCACAACAAGCAACCCTGGACTGAAACAACAAACCAAAGTAAATTTCTAAATTTCTTTCTCCTCTCCTCTTTCTCCTCCTCTTCCTATTCTTCTTTCTTCCTTCTTCTTCCTCCTGCTCCTTCTCATTTATTTCCATGAGAAGCAAATTCTCTACCTCTGGTGAGCATATTCCTAGACTTTCCCTCCTATAAATTTCTCAGTTACTTTGCTACAGAGCAAGACTTATAACAGAGATTCTGTTGGCCAGACTTTGGTCAGGATCTGAACCTTCACATAGGCCCTTTGTACATCTCCTTCAAAACAAAATGTAGTTAAATTCCATTTTCAATGTCCTAAGGGGCTTCTCATCCTCTACCATCCCCCAGCTGATGTGTATGTACCCTGTCCTCATCAAGAATCCTTCTAGACATTTTAAAGTAAAATTCCCTAACATCTAATGTCTCCTCTTAAAAATGTTCCATTCACTGATTGCCTACCCTGCTCCATGGCTACCCTTGACCAAGCTACCTACACCCTATGTAAAATCTCTCAGGACCACTACAAGAGCTGGCTGCAGGGATCCCTGTATTCAACTCCAAGGTCATGAAAGGACTCTTCCTTACTGTGTCTTAATAAATACTACTGAACAATGTTTCTCTAACAGTTGATAATCAAAAAGTATTGAATGAACAAACAGAAAAATGTACAGATATACATACAGCACCTAAGAAAGGCAAAAAAAGAAAAAAAGAAAAGAAAAAGAAAAAAGTGACTTTCTACCTGCCAGGTACATTCTATTACAGTGATTTTAAAACTTTCTTATTTGGTAATCACTGGACTACAAGAGTCCCTCCAACTACAATCAGGAACTGAAAATACTGTAAGTTAAAAGCACATTTAGCAGACCTATATACCAGATATAACAGCTCAGCAACAGCAAAGACTACTACTTGATGCCAAATGTGTAAGATTCTATTTGCATAGCTGACTGGGATCTGCAATTGTTGGTGGATGCTCCTATCAAAAGAGCATCATGAGAACCACTAACCATAACTCAAAATTCAAACTTAAATCATGCTGAAATCCTAACAATCAATATTTCAGAATTTGACTGTGCTTGGAGGGAACTCATATGGTTAAGTATTAATCCAAACATAGCTGGTATTTTTATAAGAACCAGAAATTATCCATAGAACACCTGCCAATCATATGTGCGCACAGGAACTGAATAACATTTGCAAGACAAAAAGAAAGGCAGAAGAAACCAAACCAAATCAAAAGAAATTGATCTTGGGACTTTTGGCATTCATAATTATAGAAAAATAAAGTTCTGATGATATATATATATATATATATATATATATATATATATATATATTTTACTTTTTAATTATATGTATTTAGTGTGTCTATGAGAACCAAACTGGGCCTCAGCAATAGCAGTACACGCTCTTAACCACTGACCCATCTCTCTGTCCTCACAAAATTTGTACTTAGAGTAACCAGCTGTGGCCAGTTAAGGCTGCCCAGGTAACAATATATTGTTACAAAATATTGAAAATGTTCTAATAACAGAGTGTGCAGTCTTTGTCTTTTTACCCACGTTATAGTCAGCTATAGAAGCAAGAGAGTTCAGATGCTAACGTGCCACATGTAGCTAGTGGCTACAGTAATGCAGAGCACAGATCTAGAGGACAGACAAAGCTAGAAAGTCTATCAGCTGTCCCAGGTTGGCTGGATAGTATGACCAAAAAACAGTCTCTACTACAACTTCACAGTAGTCAAATCTACTCTCACACATCAGATTTTCCTCTGGTTTGCTAAGTAGATTAAAGGATGTTGGTATGTACCACACATATGAACATTATCAGTCAGGTCTTGAAATGTGACTGTTGGGCAAAAGACAGAGCTCAGAGGCTTGTGGAGGGTGTGTTTATCATTGGTAAGGGTCAGAATTTTATAACAGATGATCCAGGTATGCCACTGGTAACTGGCCAATGCTGTTATTTACCTCAGGTTTTATTATACACAACTTAAATTTGATCAGGCCTTTTCAACAGACATTAAGTGCCCAGAAATATAATAGCTTTAATACTACATTGAACAGAATCTTTCAAGTCATTAACAACTTAATCAAAGCAGTATGCTGGTCCACAATTACCAACCGCATGCATATATAATAACAAAGTTCAATGTGCATGAATGCATGGAATTGGAGTAAGAGGGATATTCATTTAGCCTCACCTAGAACTCTCTCACCTAACTGAACCAAATGCTTTTATTCAAATAAATAGCAATCTCGTTTAAGAATTTATCAGAAAGAAAAAAAAAAGCGTTACTGACTAATTAGAGTAGGTTCTAAAAATCAGTATGTTGCTTATTTAGTACAAAGTTCTAATATGACAATTTAACATTTGCACAGACCTCTCCTTAAACTTACTTTACTATATCTTACACTTCCCAGGGACTTAATGTTTAGATTTATTCTTATTTTACATAGTTAAAGAAACTAAGGATCCTAGAACCTGAGTGACACTGGAAGGTCTCAGAACTAAGATGAGGACATCTACAGCTCAAAGCTAGGCCACCTATTATTTCCACAAATTTTCTACAGGCATTGCCTCATTGAAGCACTAGAACTATGCTGAGCATACAATGTCATGTTAATGTTAGTTATTACAAAAGCCTGTAATATAGTTATGCTGACTGGATCAAATGTGCATTAATAATACTTAAAATGGTAATCAAGTTTAGAATAAACCTCAATAATGGTAATTCAATTTAGAAGAAATAACTCCCAAGAGCATTGTGCTCAAAGGAATCTTTTCTAAATTTAAAAGTCTATATAATCTTTTTGCAAAGAAATGTAAAGTGATCAATAAAAGCCTTACCAGCATAAAATTTATTTATGAAGATCAAATTATGTAGAGAGACTAAAATGGAATTTTTGACTCAGAAGTTATATTCTAAAGCGAGTTGTATGACATATCAAATTGCTATATTTCTTATTCCTTCAACTCTATTTAAGGCTGATATAAAAGATTTATTTAAAATGTCAACAATGTCAAGGAGAATTAAAAGTGTGAGGCACAGCGTGGCAGACTCCAAAAGACTGGATTCAATGCACAGGTGGTCCTCTGAAGAAAGCCCCTGGGAAAGCACATTCTAGAATACTGGAAACTTGAATATGAATGGCATTACATAATATGGAATATGGTAAGTAGAGTCATAAATGGAATAAAGCAACTTATATCATAATCCCATTTTGTTTTTAAAGAGCTTAAGCATATTTATACACAGTAAATATCTGGAATGATATAAATACAAATGCAGATTAAACATATTCATACATACACTGTGGCAGTAGCAGCGGCCTCTGAGGGGTTGGGGTGTGGATCTATTTTGTGCAGTGTGGTAGATGGAACTCTGGGACATAGCCATACTAAAGTACTCTGCCACTGAAGTGCACACCCAGCTCATTTTGTTTTCTAACTTTATCTAATGAGTATGCTACAGTTTGAGGATGGCATCCTACCATAATGAAAGGCTCGATACACAGGTGGAGCTATTGTCAAGTGGTACAAAGCTTTGAGAGCTTAGGCACACCAGAAGTATGTACTGAGAGGGTACTTGGATGTACCCTCACAGGGGAATGAAGGACCCCATCTTCCTGGCCTCTGATGGAGATATGCTTGCTCCCACATGGAGCCTTGCCATATCGGGCAGCTATCTTCAACCCTCACTAGAGGCCAAATCCATGACACTTTACCTATTCTTGGCATTTAAGTTCCAAAATTGAAAGTTAAACAAATCATCTTTGTAAATCACCTGTGCCAAGTATTCCATTAGTGTCGAAAGGCTAACAGACATATATTGTAAAATATATTTTAAACTTTTTTCTTAACTTTTTGTGGGTTTTTGTTGTTGTCGTTGTTGTTGAGATGGGGCATCATGCTGTTAGTCTCTGTTAGACTAGACAAGGATGGCCTTAAACAGCAATCCTCCTGCCTCTGTGTCTTAAGTTTTATTTCTGTTGCTCTAATAAAATACCTTGTGACAAAAGCAGCTCAGGGGAGAAAGGTTTTATATTATCTCACCCTTTCAAGTTATAGTCCCTTATAGCATGAAAGTCACAGTGGCCGGGAGCCTGAAGCAGGTAGGCCTATTACGTCTATAGTCTTGAGCAGAAAAGAACAAATTAATGCATGCACTCTTGAGTCCAGAGACAGGTGCCTTCCACTTTCAAACTGGGTCTTCTCACATCAATAAATCTAACCAAGACAACTCCCCAAAGACAGGCCAATGGGCCAACCTAAGGTAGACAGTCCCTCATTGTGACTCCCTTTCTATAGGATTCCACATTGTGTCAAGCTGACATACATTTTACTTTCTGTAAAAAGTTTCAAACATACAGAGCTGTGACGCTTTGTGATAGACATGATCTCATGAACTGAAAACACAAGGGAAAAGCGAAGGCTGACTGAGGAGTCTGTGTTCACAGCACTTAAAACAGCAGTGTCCCACTAGTTAAACATCATTTACTGTTGGTTTAAAAAACTGAAACATGAGGGAAACGGGTAAAATATTTCGGTACTCCCTATATATCCACCATCTTCACAACTCTCCTCAATATTAAAGAGGTAATTGTCTAACTTTACTGATAAAATATCAAATATTACCATACTGTACCTGGGGCAGGCAAAATATCCCTGTGGTATTGGGATGAGCCAAAAATATTGTATTTAGCAGCTATGAAAAAGTATATCCCTGTGTTTCAACTGTTAATCAAGCAGGTGCCAGAGTAGCAGAATATGTAAATATTTGTCACTTCCTCACCTGCTCAAAAAAGAAAGGCCAGCTACCATGGGCAAAGTCCCATAGCCCCCAATGCCATCAGGTTGAGAAGGAGTGTGCTTTTTGCATAATAAGGGCTGGGCAGTTTGGAACTGGGGCAGAAAGACCAGTAGGTAGAACATCTGGCCAGACAAATACAAAATGAAAACAGGACAGAGCTGGGAACTAGGTAGTGAGAACCAAGTGGAAAAACAAACTGGCTAAGAAGTCAGGTTAAGAAACTAGCCGGGAGACTGCCCCAGCAAAAGGCCAACAGCCGTAACTATATAGATGTCTCCATGTCTTTATTATTAAACCTCAACTGGGATCCCCAAAAGCCCCACAATATGTGGGTAATGGTACCTACCACCAAGCTGGCAATCTGAGTTCAATTGTCAGGGCCTACACGGTGGAAGAACTGACTGCACAAGTAGTTCTATGACTTCTACATGTGTGTTGTAGTATATATACATCGACATATATATATGTGCACATACACACACAAACAACACAGAGAGAGATTATAATTTTAAAACTATGACCAAAATATAGAAATCCTTTGTAGATAAATGTTTCTAGATACAAAAAGCCCTGATTAAATACATCTAAAACCATAGACCAGGAAATGCGAACTGAAGTACTTGCTAGCACGGAGTATGTATTAGAACGGGTAAGATTTAAGAATAACAATTCTAACAATTAATAAGGAGCAAAGCTTTCTAGGTGTTAAATGCTGAATGAGCTAAGGAGAGAACATTCGAGTTTGAACAAATGTTCACTTCTAAATACTGGCAATAGACAGTGAAGGAGAGAAAAACCCAGATGATAGCCAGGAGTCAGATCCTGGAGGGCCTGCAAAACCGAGATAAGATTTGGAACTATCTCCTGATATCATTTCAACATGTGAAGATCAGAGTATACTTCCACAAACTGAGATGGCATAGCCTTTTGCTCCTCCGTGCCCGTACGACATGGCACTGATTACCATAGGCAACTCCAACTCAGTGTTTCTATATGTGTGTGAAAGACACTACAGGATGGGAATTTTTCAGCTCCAAACTTAACAAACTTACAGCAACTTTATGCATAACTGTGAAAATATTCACAGTTAGCAAAGAACCATGATACATTTCCTTTTTTGTAAACCTCCTGTGTCAGCCTCCACGTGCTGAGATGGTAAATGTGCACCTAGCTGAGGGTAACATGATTTACTTAGCTGCTTTAGGGTAGTCTAAAGACTGGTTTTTATGGAATCTTCCAAAAGAGGAACGCACAGACACCCTTAAACGTCTTCCAGCTCCTTCCCTGAAATGGCTCTCTATGCTCCATGGTCTGATTGTATTCATCTCTCAGCCATTCTCAAGCTCCCACCAATGTCTTCTAGCTCCACTGATCTCCTCACATAGCTGCCATTCTAAGTGAGTGCTGTCCTGTGTGGGTGCAGCACTAGCCTTCCCTCAGGCTGGCCCATATCTTGCAATGTACCACTCATTTCCCTGTGGTACTCACAAATTGAATCCATGCCCTTTCAGAGATGGAGATAGAGTCTGCTCAGCCATGACTTCTTTGCCTCCTCCTGCCTCCCTCATCTCCCTGTCAGGAGACCCTGTGCTTCATACAGAACCAATGCAGTTCACCATCTAACTTGGCTCCATTGTACTTTGTTCCTGACCTCCCACTCCCCAGTGCACTCCTGGACAGAAAACACAGACTCTTTCACTGTTGAATCTCCCACAGCATCCAGTGCCAACAGAGAAACACTAGCTAGTTCATCACTTTTCCTGACCTGGAAATGCACAAATGCCTTTCACCCAGCAATTTCATTCCTATGAATTTACCCAACTGATACATGTGTATTAATTTTCAAAAGACTGTTATGGAAGTATGAAGTGTATGAGAGGAACCATACAAACTTCAATAATGTGACCCTTAAAATAGGCCAATTTGAATGTATGTTGGTAATTAGAAACACAGAAAATTTCATCTGGAGTCATAGTCCAGTGGGTAGGATGCTTTCCTAACATGTAGAACCCTAAGTTGGATCCCCACACCACATCAAATCAGGTGTGTTAGTGATAAGCATCTCTAATCGAAGCAGGGAAGGTGAGGGGAGCAGAAGCTTTGAGGCATTCACTGTATAGCAAGGCGGAAGTGACAAAACAAGAAGAAATGAAGGGAGGGGGGGACAAAATGCATATATTTCTATATGATCCACATAAAAAGAAGCAGAACTTGATAGAGAGAAGGGAGAGTTAGTTTCTCAGTTTAGTCGTTTAAACATTTGAGCCCACGCTTCAGAAGAAGGCATAAAGCTGTCTGCCTTTACTGAGAAGGATGGAGCACAAGCCACAGGCACACAAAGCACATACTTTACCACTGAGTCCCCAGCTAGCATATAACTTTTTAGAATGATCCTCTCTGCTAAGCAGAATGGTCTGTTTACTTAGGAACACTTCTATTTCCTTTGTGAAAAAATGAACAAGGATCTCGTAAAACATCTGAAGTTAAAATACATTTTAACTCACTGTTCTAAAATAGTCATCTACAAAACAATTTATAATATATATCCATTTTGTTTGTAATAAGTATTAACAGTTATTTCCAGAAGACTACAGTAAAATATTAACAGTTTGTGGAAGGCTTTGTTTGATTTTAAAAAAAAAAGCCCTCAAAAAAAAAAAAATAACCATCAATACTTCTTAAATTACTGTATAGGACTAGTCAGTGCACTGGTCTCACAGTTACCATTCAATTTTACTACTTCTTACATCGATCTAACATCAACAGAAACATGCCCTGGACCCTGTTTTCAAGACCAAAGGTAAAAATGAGATGGGTAATACAAAGGAAGAAGAAATTCCACCCCAGGAGCACTGACCCTGTCTCAGCAATTTTGTACTTGGCATGGGTATCTATACCACAGTGTTACAGACCTTGCTACAGTGTAGACATAAAAATGCACAAAATTAAAGAGTCAAGGCTTCTCCACTGAGCCTGTAATAAAATAGAAGGCAAAGAGCTTCAATTCTCATACATTACTAGTCCCATCTCAGGACTGGCCCTGAACTCCTAGTGCCATTTTGTTTGCTCTCAGACTCTGCCAATGAATCTAATAGCCCCTAGCTATTGAATCAAATTGCTTTACATGTATACAGCCCCATGACATGCCTCTGCTCTCCAGATGAAGAAAATGAAGCCTAAGTTCTGAGAACCACTAAGAGGCAGAACTAACATTAAAACCCACAGATTCAAATTCTTCAACATCACCTTACACCACTTATCCCTCTCTGTAGTTCCTTCAAGGCAGAAAACATTAACAATTTTCACACACTAACATTCTTAGTAAGTGATCCGAAGATCAGCCAGCCCACCAGGATCAAATGTTTACTTTTGGAAAGGCTATTGGTTCTGCCATTATTAGATAATTAAAAACTATGAAATTTAATTTGCAAGATGTTCCAATGCTTTATGTCTTAAAAACTGTTTACAGAGATAAACTGACAACCTTGTATCCACATTATGAACAAAACTGTTTTAATTCTCAATCTACCACCATTTCCCTCATCTATGTAAGATAAAAGGAATCAACAATGCACTAGAGGCATACAAGGGTGGTTCCACAGGACCACATACTCTAATGACTGATCTCCCTCTTAATACGTACAGATAGATTCTAGCATGTTCACACAATTGACAGACTCGCTGACCTTATGTTTCTTAGAACGCATCTCAGCCCTTAAGGGACACATGACTGGACACAAAGATCAATATCACCTACTGTTATTACTGCAGCCTTTGGCTTTTCCCATCAGTACACCCAGGATGTATTAGTGGTAAGTACAAATCAAATTCAAAACTCAGAAAAAGACCCCTGAATTCACTCGCTTATAAAAACCAAAGGCAACCATGGAAAAACGATGTTTCTTCTGAAACTGATGATGAATCTGAAATTCTACACAGTGCAAACACAATAAACACTAATTGGTAAAAGGGGGCTAGATGGACAGTTCAGTCAAGAAAGCAGCAAGAACTGAATTCAATCTCAGAACCCACATAAAAATATATGTCTTTGTGGCTAACACTTAAAATCCTAGATCTAGGGAGGAAGCCACAAAAAGACACCTGGGGTCCCTATCCAATTGGCCAGCCAGCCAGCCTAACCTAATCAATTATTTCCGGGCCAGTGAAAAAACAAAGTGGATAGCCCCTGAGGAACGACACCCAAGAATGACATCTGGTCTCCAAATGTATATGTGCACATGTACGTACACAAACATACATAGATACAAAATGTAATTAGAAAATTGAATACATCTAGCCTTACAATTTATCACTGTAGTCAAATTACATAAGAACAAACGCTACTTATAAAAGTCGTTCCACATATTACCATGCGGAGAACGATCATTTCAGTTTGAAAAATAAAACTCCTTGGGGCTGGACACGCAGGTTCCTGACAGGAGTATTTTGCCTAGCATTTTCAAGGCTCTGGACTCGATCCCTAGCATCAAAAAGTTCATAATAAAAATTAAAATCCTTAGGATTAAACATTGTATATAACCATGTACTGATCTTGAACTAAGTTCAGGTACTTTCAAGGTGATTAGAAAAGTGTTCCTTACAGGCAGCTATTGACATCCCTTATGTTCCCAGTGTCATATGTTCCACTGTTGGGTATGTGTTCAGCGTGTTAAACGTTTACACTTAGAACTTCAGGTAGAGAACACAAACTATATCAACTCGCTCAGTCCTCGCAAAAGTTCTACAGGGCAAAGACCAAATATTTATGTTCACTTTTCAAACGGGGAAACAGAGGCACAGGTGTAGTTGCTTAACTTGCCCACAGGAAAGAGAAAACAGTTTGGGGTTAAGGCCTTCAGGGTAGCAATGTGGTCCCTGTGCGGGGCTCGTGCTGACACTGTAGTACGGTAAGGAATACGGTACCCGTGGGTAGCAGGGGCTCCAGCGGGGTAAAGGCATGCTCCATAGCGGGGTATGGGTTCTGTATGGAAAAGAAAAGAAGTCCCAAGTTAAACTTTCCCAAATGGAACTCTGCGACAGGAGTAAGCATCCCGCAGCAGGCACTTAGGACTAGGCACTGCGGGAGGCCAGGAAGGTGCAGGGGTGGGCGGGGAAAGTCCCAGGCAGAGGCTTGAGGGCCGGGATCCCAAGCGAGCTCCCGGCTCCGGCTCCAGCTCCGGCCACTGCCTCCAGTCACCCAGACTCGCCAGCTTCCATCCGGGCACTGGCAGCGAGGGGCGGCCTCCCTCCCTCCCGCGCCCCCGCCCCGCCAGCCCGCGCGGGCAGCCGAGCACTTACACAATGGCGGGTGGAGCCACGAGCGACGCGAGCGAGGGCTGCGGGAGTGACGGATCGGCAGCTCGGCGCTCGGCTGCGGGGGCCTAGGGCAAGCCGCGCGTTCGCGGGAGAAGGCCTCGTGCGCGAGCGCAGAGCCCCGCCCCTTCCGGAGTGGTCCAAGGCCGGTGCCTGCGTAGCTTCTAGCCGTCGTGGGGAGCGTAGTACCAACCTGCTGTGCTCAGTTCCTGACAGCGGAGAATTCCGTGTGCCTTCGCCCATCTGTCACACCCAGTCCACTGAGTCCACCTTCTCTTTCATCTCCTGCTTCCTGCTCTTTGCACAAACAGTGCTTTATAAACAATGAATCACCACGTTGTAGGAATGCAGCTTTTTTTTTTTTCAACACAAAGTCCAAGAACCAAAGTTTCACCACCACCACCTCTAAGCCAGCATAGATGAGGACACAGAAATAATGAGAGGTCTCCTGCTGGCCCAGGAATAACAGAGATCAATCCCTGCATTTTTAAACTAGTTCGAGGTATACCGGGCTAGCCTCAAAATCACTGTGTAGCAGAAGATGACTTCATACATCTGGTCCTAAGTACTGCGATTTCAGTCATGACTGCTATGTCAAGTTAATGTGGTGCTGGGTATCCAGCTAGTCAAACATTCTGCTAACTAATGTACTTCCCCAGTTGGGTAATAGGTATATCTTTTCAACTCAAACATCGATGTCTTTTTATTTAAAATTTCAAAATACACTTCCCAAACTTGGGCAATCACTATTCAATCTCTCCCAACATTTTAGCTTCTAGCTAACAGAACATACACTATTTGCCTTTCTTTACCAATTTACTTCACCTGATAGACATAATGTCTTCCAGTCCCATCCATATTTCTTCAAATGCCATTATTTCATTATTTTTATAACTGAAGAATACCATTTCTCTGTCACAATATCTTTGCAAATGAATACTAATTCAATAAACACAAGAGTGCAGAACTTTTGACAGAGTGTCTTCCATTCTTATGGGATATATGCCCGGTAGTGGGATTAGTGGACCATATGGTAGTTCTAGGTAGTTCCTTTATTTAAGGAATTTCCATTGTGTTTTCCATAGGTCTATGCCAACTTAAATTTCTGTTAACCATGTTTGAGTCTCTCTCTCTCTCTCTCTCTCTCTCTCTCCATCCTTTCCTTGCTTCCTTACTTTCTCCTTAGTAAGTATCCCTGTCACTGTCCATCTCTTCCATCTTCTCTTCCACCTCTCTCATGTTGATATCCTATTGTGGTTTTATTTTGTCTCCGTGAGGATTTGTGATAGTGGGCAGTATTCTTATACTTTTGGGGCATGTATGCATCCTTTCTTGAGACATGACTATTCGAGTCATTGGTCCACTTCTACGTTCTCTGATCCATGTTCTCTGGATCATGACCAAAAAAAAAAAAAAAAAAAAAAAAAAAAATCTTTGTTCAGACCAATGTCTAAGTATTTTTCTTATATTGTCTTCTGGAATTTTCTCATCTTATTCTTAAGTCTTGATCCATCTTCCATTGACTTTTATACACAGTAGAAGACAGGTGTCTAGTTTCTTTCCTTTGCATACAGATGTCCAGTTTCTGCAGAACCTTGCACACAAGGATAGCACCTTCTCCAAGATATGATTTTACTGACATCAACTGACTATAAAAAAAGGGACTCAATCTTTGGGTTGTCTTTTCAACTGGTTTGTGTGTCTGGTTTTAAGTGGCTGTTTTGATTACTGTCACTTCCAGTGTGCTTTGAAAACAAATAGTGTAAGACCGCTTTGTTCAGAATACTTCAGCTATTTGGGATCTTTTGTGGTTCAAAATATTTTCTGTCTGTGAAAAGTATTGGTATTTTTGCCAAGTTTCCATTAAATGCATAGATAAGTTGAGGAAGTGTGTGTTAGATTAAAGAGCAATTGTAGAGAAAAAGGGGGGCGGGGAGAGAAGTTTAGTCTGACCTTAGATGGGACAATGTTTATTCATGGCAAGGGGGCACTTTTGTATTCCACATGTGCAGATGGCCAAAATACCTACAGAAGAAGATTTATAGTGGTGGTTCATGGAATTTCCCCCATAGTTTACAGGGAAGCTAGGAACTGTATTCTTTCAGTAGGAAATTATCCTGAATTCTGAGAGGCCATAAAAAATGCAAGGCAAGGGTTTTATAGGTGTTTTCTGCTGACTCTTTTGAGTGTCTCTGTTGAAGAGGGTAGTTCAGGCTCCATTGAAGAGGGAATCCTCTAGCCCTCTAGCAAGGATAGAGCCTTAACTTGATTACCTGCAATGGTTCAGGCAATTGCCATCTTGTTTTGTTAAAGGGACTTGGAAAATAGTTATTAGATGTTTGTAAAGGTTTTGTTTACAGAGTAAAATTGAGAGATTGCCTGGGAAGGTTGAGGGACAGGGAGGAAGAGAGGCAAGGGAAAAAGAGTGGGCTAGTGAGAAGAAGAGGGCATGTTGTTGATTCAGGGTGACAGTGACTAGTCCATTGCCAGACTGTTGCACAAAAACAGCTAGCAGAAGTAGCAGGGAGCTACAGAGCATCAGAGAAAGGGAACTGGAGAAACTACAGTACCAATGTAAAGAATTGTATCTGGACAGGGGTGAAAGTGATGAAGGCCCTTTTAGCTAGAGTTTTACCAGTGTCTAAAACATCAATGCTTAACCTGTAGGTTAAATGACCTTTCCACAGGAGTCTCCTAAAACCAATGGGAAACACAGATATTTGCATTATTATGCATACAGTAGCAAAATTACAGTTATGAAGTAGCAATGAAATAATTTTATGCTTGGGGGTCACCTCAACATGAGGAACTGTATGAAAACGTCACAGACCTAGGAAGGTTGAGAACCACTGATCTCAGAGGTCTTTTTGCAGATGTATCAAGAACAAATGGAGCTGTTGCAGAGTGAGAGCTATTGGGAAAGCTTGCATGGAACATTTTGTTTGGCTACAGAGTGAAGTTCACTAAGTAAAGCATTTAAAAGACAGGGTAAAAATATAAGTGTAAAGAAAATAAGGAAGAGAGGAGTGGATGCAGGGGAGGATCCAGAGTAGAGATCACAGAGGAATTTTAACCCAACAACATGGCGGCTCTGACCAGATCCAAAGTCCTTCTAATTCTGTGTGATACAGCTGGAATTCAGGCACACCATACACTGTTAATCCTTCTAGATGGAATACAGACGTGCCCTCAGTACACACCTTTAATCCAAAACAATGCCACCTAATTGAGGGGTCAACAAAGTGATGAATCAGAGAAAGATTTGACAGAATTAGCAGAGATAGGATACACCCAACTCTAAGGAGAACAAATGAAAGGGAGGCTATTTAAGAGCAGTGTAGGAAGAAAGAGTCAGTTGGAAGTCAGTGTAATGAGTGCAGTGCAGTGCAGTGCAGCAGAGGCAGTTAAAGCCAGAGAATAAGAAGGAGACAAACAGTAAGAACATACACTATTTGCCTTCTTTACCAACTTACTTCACTTGATAGGCACAGTGTCCTCCAGTCCCATCCATATTTCATGTCTGTAAATGCCGTTATTTCATTATTTTTATAACCAGAGAATATTTAACCACACACAAAACACTTTTATCCATTTCTTTGTCAGAATATCTTTGCAATTAAATACAAATTCACTAAACATAAAGTTAACAGACAGAAACCTGAAGCTGAAGCCTTCATGGTCCAGGCTTGTGGAACACTAGGTTATAAAGAGACTAGAAGCTTCCAGGTCTAGGCCTAGGGATAGTTACAAAGAATCACTCTGGGCTCAGCTAAGGCCAAGCTTGGGTACAGCTCTCATCTTACCCCATCATCTTGAGGAAATAAAACTGACATTTATATTTATAGAGGATAGATGGGGGAAGAAACCAGAAGCCCATATATAGGAAGAGGATTGTGGATGAATTGTTCTGGTCCCTGTTTCTAGGCCCTAAACCCCATTTCAATCAAACCAGCTAGGATTTTTTTTTTTTTTTTTTTTTTTTTTTGGCATGGAAGTAGCATTGATCACAGAACAGGGCACAAATGCCATCCTTAACAGGAGTCAGATCTTTTTAAATTTGCAGGGCTAAAACAGTTGAGCTGATCCTGAATATCAGATTAAACCAATCTGAGCTGGTGAGACACAGAGGATAATTATGCATAGAATGCTTTAGTCCAGATGTTTTACTTCTAAGTTCCCAAAAGCAATGTCCAGAGTGGCAAGAAGGAAGATGAGATGGGTGGCCCATGGTCTATTAGTCCACTTTCAGAGGGTACCCAAACTGCTTTTCAGGGCTTGGGGGTGTCGATCTGTTAATGACTGCTTGGAGCTGACATATGATCAATGAGGGGAGCAGCAGATAGAGTGCCTCGGAAGAGGGTCCATCCAAGGAGCCACGATAAAACCTAACAGCTGGCAGAAGTCCAGAACATAAGCCAGGAGGTAATAACTGTACAACTTGATGGGGAAAATTAAGAGACAAAAGTTACAGGAAGAAAATTTTTATTTCAAGATTAATATGAATCAATATAAGGTTAAGTATAAGGTTAAGGTTAAATGAAATTGTAAGGCTGGCTGGACCATGACCAGAGTTCTATAGAAAGCTCAGGAAACTGCAGTTAGATGGTTTAATATATCAGACTCCTGCATAAGAAGCAAGACCCTGGAATTTTTGTAAAAAGAAGTCAGACAAGGTCAAGCACTTAAGGATTGAATCTGAATAGAAAGTATCTAAGTGATAGGCCTTGTTTCCATATATGATAAATTTAGTATGCTTGTCTAAAACATTAGTAATACCAGCAATTATTAATGAAGAAAATGGTATCTCATTAAAGCACAAGTTTTGGTTAGAAACCATTTGATAAGGTAAAATCTTAAAAATTGGCACTATCAGCTTAAATGATCATAGCTTATCTATGTACAGTAAATATATTTTATATTGTTAGGCTAAGTAAAGTGACAATTTCCTTCTAACAAAAATAAATTATTTTTACTTCCCAATTTAAAAATACACCCAGAGACAGAGACTGTCTTACCTTTTTAACAGATACTTCTCTAGAATATTTTAGAATATTGTAAGTTACTGCATGTCACTGACTGCATGCAAAGAGTAAATCATTTGTTTTACCAACTGTACACTGAACAACCAAAGTGGTTTCCTAAAGTGAACCCTATCAGCAGACCGTTTTACAAATCTCTGCATCCTCATTCCATACACTCAGCCAGCAGATGAGAGATGAAAGCAGTCATCTCAAATCTGTAATAAATAATTACCATGATAGACTGAATTAAAAAGAGAGCTAAAGCCAACTCTTTGTTCCTCCTGCCAATGGGAAAATCTCTAGGTCACCACATACCTACAGCAGTAAGCATATTGGACATCATTCTATTTAAAATCAATTAATTGGCCGGGCAGTGATGGCTCACACATTTAATCCCAGCACTCAGGAGGCAAAGGCGGGTGGATCTCTGTGAATTCAAGGCCAGAGCACAAGTTCCATGCCAACCAGGGCTACACAGGACAAGAAAACCTGTCTAAGAATAAAAATGATCGATTATTTCGGGGCCTAATTTATAAAGGAAAGTAACCAAATTAAATGAGCTTTTGAAATTTGGAATTTCTTTGAAAATATTCACAAGCATCACTACCAAAGCCCTTATCTTCCTTGTAGGCTTTAAGTTAAGAGCATCCACACTGGCCCTGCTGCTCTCTATATGGGTAGAGACTAGGTTACATTCTTAAAACTCCATGGGTGAGTCCCAATTAGAGAGAATGTTCTTCATCTATTATCTCCTCCTGAAGCGTCTGAGGGCTTGGGATATCACTTAATAGAATGATTTGTCTACTTTACAGATAGAAAACCAACTCTCAAAGACACCACTTGGATATTCTGAGTAACTTTTGAAGCTGTTTGATGACAGAGTGTTTGGCATCCTTCATTAATGAAGGAATATTGGTGGCTATGATGTGGGCCCTGAATTAGCTTGTGCTAAGAAGACTTGAATGCCAGAATAAAGGGTATGATCGATTGAATTAGAGTATAGGGACCATACCAGTCAGTATAGGTACAGGTTCCTCTGTTCTCAGCATCCTCCTAATCAGTTCAGGAGACAGACTGAGAACAGAATAGTTACTGTTTGCCTCCCCGTTGTTTGAGACATTTAGGATGTGGGTGCAAACTCTGAGATCCTTCATTGGCTAAGAGATTGCATCCCCCTTTCACATGAGACATAAGAAGCTTTACACAGGGAGAAGGGGTTTGGTTTTTGTTTGCTTGTTTGTTTTGGTTTTTTGTTTGTTTTGTTTTTGTTTTTGTTTCTGGTTTGGCCTAGCTGCAGCTGGTCAGACATATACAGCCAGACGGTGGTCAGGCCTACGATGCACGAGGCAGAAACAGCAGACTTCTGGCTCGTCCTATTTTCCACGCATCCTTGTCTTGTAATAAGGATAACATGTAACTTACTCTGGTGGGACAGTACTCCCTCCAAAGGAGCTTATATTCCATCAGATTGAACTACTTGTGTCTGAGGGTTTCGTGCATGTAGATGTACTATGAATTTATCCCATTTTGCGCAAGCATCCAATCTTTTTTTTTTTTTTCTAGTATAAATGAAGTTTATTTGGGACATGGGAAAGGGAGGTAGGGAAGGGAGCAGAGGCAGAGAAAGAAAGAAAGAAGGGAAGAGGCTGGCCACGAACATGGGGAGGGACGGAGAGAGGGAAGGAGGGGGAGAGAGAGAGGGAGAGAGAGAGAACAGAGAGAGAAAAAAGGGAAAGAGAGAGCTCATCGAATCTTTTATAACCAATTTTTATATACATGGTTTTGAATATTACTTTACATTAAACAGACTTTAAGTGTTCTTTAAATTTGTTTTGCTTTACTTACTTTTGGGCTTAGTTTTCACAACATATGCTAAATACTGTGTGATGATAACTCAAAGAGTATATGACGGGAGATAAAAATTGGTCTCTCCTTCCAAGCTTGTCTCTGTAAGTAAATTACATTTGTACTTAGCACGACTGATCATTAGTTTGATATCTTACTCATCTTTTAACAGTTTACAGTAAGTCAATAACTCTTCTATAAGATTAGGACTTATAATCTTATCCCTGTTAAGTTTAAGGCTTAAAAATTATAATTCTTGAATTAAAGATCCTTTAATTTCAAAATAAAACTTTAAAGCATAAATACAGTCCATAGTGAGTCTTATTTTTCTGATCTTTTTTTAGCATCCCTTTACCAAATGCCAGTTTTGTTTTGTGTTTGTTGGTTTGTTTGTTTGTTTGTTTGTTTAGTGGCTCTATTTTTAAATAAACCATCTTGGAAGCCTGGTATTACTTTCTTAGTCTAAGACAGGGAATATATGGTTACCACACGGTCACCCTTAATCATGATGGCTGAAAAGTCATATGCCATGTGATGTTTAACCTTAGTAAGATGGTGACTGAGACACATGGGTGGCAAAACAGTTGCCTGGTTGCTCTTTACTCCAAGATGAGCCTAAGTTATCAGCCTAGAACATTTGGCTCTATTTCATTTATTTATGTTCTATTTAAAGGCTTGCTTTCTATTTGAAATCAATATATTCATGGGCGTGGCTTGTTTTCTTTACATTATTTTTATATAGACACTTATTGCTGGTATTGCCTCTTAGAACTGCTTATGATGTTCTTACTTAGTATTTTGTTGCACTGTGTAAATTTATTTCTTTAAGGAAAAGATTTTACCTCCATTTTGAGTGTTTCATTAACTTATTGGTCATTCAAAAACAATGTTTTTTTTTTTTTAATTTACTATATTTGTAGATTTCTTAAAGTTTCTCCTGTTGATTTCAAGCTTTTATTTTTCCATTGTTGTTAGAGAAAATACATGCTAAGATTTTGATTTAAAAAAAACTTTGGAGATTAATTTTGAGGCCTAGTATATAGCCTCTTGTGTTAGTTATCTTATGGATTGCTAGGAAAAATCACATGACAGAAGCTACTTAAGGGGAGGGCAGTTTTGACTCACAGTTCAAAGGCATAGGTACCTCATGGTGAGGAAGCGTGAAGCAGCTGTTGACAGCATTGTGTCTACACTTAGAGAGATGGATACTACTGTTCAGTTCAATTACTTTTTTAAAATTCAGTCTGGGATCCCAGCCAATGATGTTGCCCTTATTCAGGTGAGTCTTCCTACCTCAATTAATTCAAAGAATCCCCTGGTGATTCTAAATACGATTCGGTTGACAACCAAAATTAGCCATTACACCTCGCTAGAGAATGTGTCCATGTATGTGCGAGAAATGTGTACTCTGTAGCTACTGGTTAACTTACTCTGAAGTATTTGGTATGTCTACTTGGTGCTAATGTAGTTTGACTCTTATGTGTTTCTGGGTTTTTTTGGTTACTTTTACTTTGTGGGAGACGCTGAAATGTGTCCATTACTGAGAGCAGGGGTAGAGAACACAAAGGTCCTTGTGCCCACAGATCACCTGGGAAATCAGAACGGTAATCCTTCAGGGTTGTCTCCTCAATGAAAGGGATATGTGTTTTCCACTCGGAAGTCTGGGAGTGGATATTGTTAATGACATGGTGACTTTTGCTCTTTGTAGAGCCAGACCTCTCCCAAATCCTGAAGAATGTTTCTCCCTAGACCTTTAGTTTTACCCTTGTTTCTCAGTCAATAGGACCCATCCATAGGGGAGATGTCATATGTACTGTATAGCCCAAATCTAATACATGTAGCCTATCTCTAGAACCCATCTTCTTGGAAGAAATAGCATGCACTGTGAGTTGAGTTTTGATGTCAATATGCCTTCTTGTGCAGAGGGAATTTTATAACACCAGGAAGCCTCCCCAACACTTCATTGTACTGTGCTTAACTATGCTTACAATAAACAACCTGACTTCAGACTCTCTGAAAGTTTGAAGCAGCACTGTTTAAGTAAGGCTGAAGCAAATTTTCCTTCTTGCCTCTCAAGGTTCTTTTATTCTTTTCTCTGATGGCAGTGACACTTGCAGAGTTCTCCAACAATAATGTATTTTTGTTTGTGTCTTTCTCAGATCTTGCTTTGTATAACTGGGTGCGTCTATATTTACAATGGCTGTTTCCTCCTCTTGAGCTCAATAATGACCTTGTCGCTATAGCTTTTAATTTAATGTTTATTTCATCTGACTCAACTCCTTTTGTACTTTTGCTGTCATTCTATAAATAACAGAGAGTCTCTCTAAAGTGTAATGCTACTTGGAATAAGTAGTAAACATTACTATGTGAAACACACACGTCATAGAAGCAAAGAACAAAGAAGAGATAGAGGAATGAGATGTGTTAAAGACAAAATGGGGAAGATTACATAAGTGTTTTTTGGAATAATAATTCTGGCTTCAAGGTTCAGCAATAAGGATGGCATCGTTACATCCATAAACAGGCAACTGTTGGATACATGTCACTGCAGATGTATTTTCTGAGTAGGGCCACAGTGGCTTTCCACAAGGTTGTAGCTCTGCTAGGGTTTCTTAGTTATTCTTTTTACCAGGTGCACACACATAAGATCCTGTCCTTTCCTATACTCCAGCATTAGTTACTTGTCCGTCTGTTACTTTTTGTTTTTACTTAGGGCTCTGTTTTAGTCCTTAGAACTTTCACAGAGAAATATCCTATCAGTAGATTATGTGTTTCCTCAGGATATGAATAGGCTGTGCTATTTCCTTTTTCTGTGACAGGCAAAAATGTAGTGGGAAATTAAGGAACGTCATAATATTGGGACAGAATGGCTTTGCCTTTGATTTTTATGGGGAACAGGAGACATATTTTAGCTGTGGTGATTTGCTGGCAGGGTTCTTTTGCCCTTGGGAGGGCCAAGGTCATCTGACTGAATAGAAAGTGTTTACAATTGTGTTTAACTAGTTTAGTAGCATGAATACATTTTAACTTTTCCCACTAAGACAATAACAAAAACAAGCACACACACACAAACACATATAACACACACACACACAGAGAGAGAGAGAGAGAGAGAGAGAGAGAGAGAGAGAGAGAGAGAGAATTCTCAGCATGAATGTCCTTCCAAGGACACAGGGCTCAGGTGAAGCTCAGTACTATAAGAGGCTCCCTTAGTTTTGCAGGGCATGGCATTTTTGCATAAAGTAGGACATTGGACCAAGGAATTAGACACAGAAGCTACTCTGAGCCAGAAAATAGGTTACTCTTTAGACTTCCAGAAGACTAATGAGCAAAGACTAGATCATGCCCAGTACTGCAAGGAGACACTTTATATACATTGGCTTTTCTCCATGAACTTGCACACATTTAGTTTGGAGATTTAAAGCTATTAGGCAGTGGAGACAGGACTGAGAGTGAGGGGAGTGGCAAGAGGTTGCCAAGGAGATAGAGGTAGTCCTCTACCTGTGTGAGAAAGCTTACCAGCTCACTCCTACAACTGGACTGGGCATCCACTGGCCCCTGGTATTTCCTGTTTTGTTGTCTCTGATCCCTCTAGGGGCTCTTCCTCCCCTACCACAAGACAATCTAGCTTTATCCAATCCTCACAAGTAGTCAAAAAATCTCTTTTCAAGTTAATTGCTTTTAACTTGTTTCTGCTTGCTTACATACAGTTTTTAGAATTGGCTGGTTTTAGAATAAAATGTGCAGCAAAAATCCTTGTTAATCTGTTTTTAATTTCCACCATATTTTTCTTTACTTAGAAAATTCCAGCTGAGTTTGTGTGTGCCTGTGTGTGCGTTTGAGCTGAACTAGTCCTTCCTAGTCCTCCTTTCCTCGGGAACATCTGGTCCTATTCTCCTTTTCACAAAAGCAGCTTATTCTAAGCTCAGATATCACCTCTTGAAGTCTTTCCTTGATTTTACTATCTGCAATAACCTCCCTGGCACACGGCTCCCTCCTTCTGAATGTTTATCTCTGCTGGTATATTTATTGACTTTCCATGACAAGGAAGTCATTTTATCTGACCCATTCAATGCTAGACTCTTACTGTCAATCAAACCATATGATTCACAGCAATACCTCCCTTTCTCTACTTGTATTTTTTTGTTAGGGAAAAAAACAAAGTATCTTAGGGATGTGTTATCCCTACATCCCTGATGATAGTTAATCTGTATTATCAATTTGATAGGATCTAGAATCACCTAGATGACAGGCTTCTTGTGCCTCTGAGGAATTATCTAGATAAGGTTAGTTGAGGAGGGAAGACCAACCCATGTGGCACCTTTCCATAGGCTGGGGACTAAAATGAATAAAAATGAAAAAAAAAATGAGCTGAGCATAAACATTCATTGACCTCTGCTTTCTGATTCCTGATGCAATGTGATAGCAGCCTCATTCTTAGTTCCAATATGTCACCTGATAGATAGTGCTATATTGACCTAAATAGACTACCAGACAGACATATAGTGAAAAAGTTTGACTGGTGTCTCAGTGCTCTATTGCTGTGAAGAGTCATCATGGCCACAGCAACACTTTATAAAAGAAAGAATTTAGTTAGGGCTTGCTTACAGTTTCAGAGGTTTAGTCCATTATCAGCATAGCAGCATGAGGCAGATGAGATGTGGAGATGTAGTTGAGAGGTCTACATTTGAATCTGTAGGTGGCAAGAAGAGAGAGGCACTGGGCTAGGCTTGGGCTTTGAAAACCTCAAAGCCCACCTCCAGTGGTGCACTTCTTCCAACAAAGCCACACCTCCTAAATCTTTCAGAAAGTGCCACTCTCAGGTGATCAATGCATTCAAACCTATAAGCCTATGGGAGATTATTCAAACCACAAGTGGATAAAGTAAATGTTGTATGGATCTTTCACCAGTCATAAAATTGACTCTGCTGGAGGAAGGTAACCCATGACAGGAAGTGGAAAAGGAAGGGTGAGGGTGAGCAGCATTCATGACCAGCATGTATGGTGATCACAAAAAAATCTACTATTGTATATGCTATTATGAACAATATTGGTCCAGGACCCACCCACCCATCCTCAACACCACCCACCTCCAACCCCCACCAAGG
This sequence comes from Rhynchomys soricoides, assembly GCA_019843965.1. Taxonomy (NCBI): domain Eukaryota; kingdom Metazoa; phylum Chordata; class Mammalia; order Rodentia; family Muridae; genus Rhynchomys; species Rhynchomys soricoides. The sequence continues at coordinate 3,662,518 of JADRCH010000064.1, read as the reverse complement.
TCTTGTTCTCAGCACAAAGGAGATGTATTGCCCCAGAGGGACAAAGGGCAGGGACTGAGAAACAAAGACAGGAAAGAGAGGATGAGTGATGAAGGAGAAGAGGAAGGAAATGGGGGGGGAGACTGGGGAGTGGTATTCGTGCCTCTAGATAGAGAGGAGATAGGCAAAGGCTATAGGAAAATGGTGTTTTCTAAAGGTAAAATGGGAAAGTCTGTGTTAATGGGGCAGGATCATTAGGTGAACTTTTGATTGCTGTACTTCAATACTTTGATAGCTGAACCTTGGTATTCAGCTTCAGGAAAAGCATGTGGCCAAATAAGGAAATGGACCTTGGGAGCTAGCTCTAGTTATATAATCTAACAGTTTTTAACAAGGCAAAGAGAATGAGAAAAAAGGGCAAGGTCTGCCAGAGCCATGTTCACCACACTCCAGAGGGCCAGAGTCCCTTTATATGTTACTTTAAAAAGCAAAGCACACTTTCCAAGAAAAAAAGAAAACAGTTTTGGGATTAATTAATATGTAAAACTCAAAGCCAAGTCTCATTTCTTGGTTTATATATTAGTTGTGGAGGGTAAAATATTTTTCTCTATAATTATGAGCTTTTGCAACAAAGTATCTAGACATTTCATTTACTGAGAAGGGGAAAGACAAGACTGCTTGGAGGGGGAATGATTTAATATAAACAGCATAATAAAATTTATATGAAAGTCTCACTTGATATATTTGTCTTGATGATGATATGGTGTTGTTTTTGGATGGGCTGATTACAAAGCTTATGAGACCATCAAAATTCTTAAGTTAAAAACTAGTCCTTACTTTTTATAAATAGTGAGTCAGACCACTTTCTAAAATGAGAAAAGCTCATTATATCAAAAGGAACAACAGCAACAAAAAAACTCGATTTAATAAATTGAATGCAATACTTTTCAGTACACTAATAGAATTTTTATGAAACTAGACAAACTGATTGTTAAGCACACCAAGAAAAAATACATATAAAGAACCAATAACATGTTTTGAAAAATATCAATAAGAGGATTTGTTTCTCTAAGTATAACAATATCTATTACCACAGTTACTAAAACTAGTGAATATTGCCTTCTAATTAGATATTTTGGCAGAATAAAATAGATTTCAGAAACAACCTAATGCATATAGAAATACACTTCATGATAAAGAGTTGACATTTTATATTAGTGGGAAAATGTAATACATTTAGAAAATTTTTAAATAAAATTTCATGTTATATATACATGAAAATAATTAAAAATCAATACCTATCCCACACCATAAAAGATTAATTTCTAAAGTACTAAAAAGCAAAACATAAAAGTCAAATCTGCCGGGTATGATGGATGGTTTATGTGTCCCAGGATTATAGAGACTGAGGTCAGAGGGTTGCCTCAGACCGTTACATAAGCAACTGTGAAATGCAGTTGGATGCCCTTTGACATCCTATAGAGGTTCAGATCTGTGGGATGCAGGCGGAGATTTAGGCTTTCAGCAATGCCACCAGCAGCACAATCTAAGCTCAACCCTCTAAACCCAACAGACTGCTTTTCCTGGGTGGTAAATAGAACAGAAAAAAAAAAAGATTATTTATTTCAGCCGTTTCTCCTTTCACTTTCCCCATTTTGGATGTAACATCAAGGAAGCATGGAGAGGAGAAAGATCAGTAGTCCAAACCAAGGTTTGGGGTTTAACAGCTATCTCCTTATTGATTTTATTTTGTATCTCATTTACATAGTCACAAATCCTTGCCAATTAGAGCTCATCTTTGTCTACAAGATAGCGCATAAAGTCAGCCATGTTGGATGACTGCTCCAAGGAGGAAGAGAAGGAAATTTCAGAGTCCCATACAGACTTCAGCTCCTAATCAGATTCTAGCTCTCAGCTGGCCCCTGGCTGTGATTCAGGGGTTGGGTGGGGAAGTGGTCATGCGGTGAGGTTGGGTAGAGTGGGACACGACCTAAGACTTGTCACACACAGACAGATCCACTGCAGACTTAGCAATATCAGGTTCTCACTGCTTTTTTTTTTTTTTTTTCCTCACAGAAATAGTATATCTGTCAATTTGTTTCCCGTCTCTGGGCCATCTTCTGCTTCAAGAACCAACATTACTACCTCAGACTTCGAGCTTCACGTCAGGGCTTGTTGGGTCCATCAGACCTCTTCTAATATTTGATGCCCTAAACTCAACATATTTGCTTGCCAATGAATGCTCTCAGTTGGCATCTTGAGACCCTCTTACCACTTAAGAGTAGCACTGCTTGTCAATAATCTCTCAGCTGATTCCACGAAGACTATTGAGGTCACGGAGCTGTAACTTAGCCACTTTTGGTTGGCATCTTACTGTCATTCTAGGTCTCAGGGTTTCTACTTCACATTTTTGATTCTTAACTCCTTCTAGGGAAATAAAATTCAACCTATTTTCATCACTATCTGCCAACTCCATTCTTGGCAAGAAGGGCAAAAGAAGAATCCTAGGTAGAAGAATGGAGTGTCTAACCACCACCATTGTAGTTGCCCCTTTTCATTTTCTGCTGTCTTGAATCAGTGTGTAGAGATATTTTTCCTTCAGCCTGAAGGATGTTGTTAACACTAATTATGAAGCATTTCTTCTGGGAACAAATTCTTCTAGTTTTTATTTCTCTGAAAACATCTTTGTCTCACTTTCAGTTTGGAATGATGTTTTGTTAGGATAGAAAATTTTAAATTAATAGGAATTTTCTTTCAGTTCCTTAAGGATATGTTCACATTACTTTTTGGGTTACTCATTACTAGAACTAGGTCTGTGGTGGGCTTGTTTGCTCCTGTCAACACCGTGTCCTGGAGTGTTTATTTGGGTGGCCATTTGCTTTTTCAAGTGTTTTCCTGTGTGTTGGTCCTCAGCCAGTTGATTGTGCTGTGTTTAGAAACAATATTCTTTGTGATTCAGAGAACAGAGATTCAGAGTATCAAATTCAGAGTTCCCCAGCCATTATTTCTTTAAATTTGTCCATTTCTGTTCTTTGTCTCTTCTTTTCGAGTCTCCTTATAGACACTAGACTGTATAATATACTACCTCATAGTTCAAATGAGTCCATTTTCAGTAGGTTTTTTCTCTTTGTGGTTCTGTTTCGATAGTAAGTTTCTGATAAAATTCAATGATTATTTTTCTCTTAGAAATTATAATCTTCTGATATATCACATCTGTGAAATGTTTGTTCAAGGTATTGTATTTTTCAAAGCTAGACATTTCATTTGTTATTTTGTAAGTGTCCTTCATGTTTCTTTAAGTCCTTGAGCATAATTATAATGGATGCTTTTGAGTCTTTATCTGCCAATTTAATTGCACTTGACAGTTCAGAATCTCCATATAGCTTTTGCTTTCTGCTGTGGGGTAAGTATTTGTGCTTTTTTCAATGTCTTATATTGTTTTATGTTTGGATGCTGGGCATTGTGGTTTTTAAGTTGTAAAGTGTTTACATTCTGTTTACTCTAAATATTTTAGACATTTGTTAGCAGCTGCCCAAGAGTCCCCTCTCTCCTATTAAGGTCTTCAGTGTCTGGAGTGGTTTATAATAGCCACCACTCGAGGACTCCAAAGCCTTACTACGAAGGCTTGCTTTTTCTGATATCTGTCCTGGGTGCCTTGTGGATTTAGCAGTGGATCACCTCTTTGGCTGATAATTTCACTATTTCTCAATCCTGTGTGGGATTGGGATCGCTTCACGTATACTCTTCCTGTTGTGCCTTGCTTGGTACAATAGAGTTGCCCATAACAAATGCCTAAACTGGAATTCAGTCAAGGACTCATAGAGAATTCTGAATATTTCTGAAATTCATTTTCTTCATCGGATGATGGTATGCTGCTGTGCAAATGCCAGCGATCTTGGCCTTTCTCTATTCTTATCCTTGCTGTTTTCAAATCTCAGTGATGCTATTGGCTTTGGGTGATTTCTTCACGCTGTTATAGTGTTGAAATTTCCTCTGGACAGAAGGCTGAGGTGACCATAGGTCTCATCTAGTTCTATCTCTCATGGATGTATTATAATGAGTAATTTTTGTCAACCGGAAACAAATTAGAGTAGTCTGAGGAAAGGGCACTTCAATGGAGGAATTGCTTCCATTTAATCAGAGTGGACTATGGGCATGACTGTGGGATATTTTCTTGTTTGATGTTGAATGAGGAAGGAACCAGTCCACTGTTTGGCATTCGATCCTTGGACAGGCAGTCTAGGCTGTAAAGGAGAATGATTTGAACAAAAACCCAGGAGAAGCAAGCCTGTAAACCCAGGGGAAGCAAGCCCTTAAACTGTGCCTTCCATGGGTTCTCTTCCAAGCTCCTGCCATGGGTTCCTGCCTTGGCTTCCCTCAATTTTTCAAAATAAAACCCTTCCTCTATGCTGATTTTGTCAGTGTTTTATCAAAGCAACAGAGAAGGAAACTGGGACAGTATGTTTTATGTGTATATCTTTCATATATATTGTCCATTTGGGGAGGAAGTAGAAGTTCTTTCCAGTAAGTTTAAGATCAAAGCATAAATCCCCCAAAGTTCAACAGAAGTTGCATGTGCATAGTCAGTAGTTTTGACTGTTGGGCCACAACAGAGGATGGACAATTGATTTAATAGCATTTTCCATGAAAGCCAAAACCTGTGGAGAGTTTTTTAATTTGGTCTTTGAACTTTGAAACTCAGCTATTCCTGAGCTCAGTCTTTGTTGTTTTTTTGTTATTGTTTTGTTTTGTTTTTTGTTGTTGTTGTTCACAGTCTGTGGAAGGTGAAGCTCTTGCTTTCTGTTAATGTGGCTTAATAAGTCTCTTTTTGAAATTTCTGCCACTTCGCAGAGTATATTTTTCTTTTTATATTATAATTTGTTCTATGTTATGATATTGTCAAAGTTTTGTTACTGTTTTTCGTTCTTTTTTGGCTTTGTTTTGCTTTGATTTTTTGTTTGTTTTTATTTGTTTGGTTTGGTTTCTGTTTGTTTGTTCTGTTTTGTTTGATACAGGGTCTCCTTATGTAGCCCTGGCTATCCTGGAACTCATTAAGTAGACCAGGCAGACCTTAAACTCACAGAGATCTGCCTGCTTCTATTCCCACCCACCCACCTTTTTATTACTTTCACCACATAGATTATTTTGTAATCCTTTTCAACCTATTCAATCTGAAGGTTTTAGCTCAGTTCTCATGTTGGCAGTGCACTGACTCCTTCCACTTTTTTCTTGGTTTATTTTGCTGCTCTTAAACATTCATTATAATACTGAGTTGGTCACTTTTTACTGTTCTGATGATACACAAAAGAAACATTTAAAGAAGAAAAGCTTTATTTGACTCATGGTTTCAGAAATTTCTCTTTTTTTCTTTCTTTTTTTTTTTTTTGGTTTCAGAAATTTCAATCCAAGGTCAGCAGAGTCAGAGTGGGTTTCTTTGGCTCTAGAATGAGGTAGAATATTATTATTACAGAAGTGAGTCAGAGAGGCTGCTAACCTCCTACTAACCAGGAAACAGTAGAGGCCAGGATACTGCAAAGACACTCCCCCAGGGATCCACTTCTTCCACCAAGGTCTCACCTCCTAAAGTTCCCTTTGCTTCCCAAAACAATACCACCACCAACTGAGACAAAAGCCTCCAACACAAAAGCCAGAGGAGGACATTTGAAGTTTAAGCTACCTACATGCAGAGCAATGTCTTCTTTGCTTAGGACAATGAATTTTGCATTGTGAGGTTTCCAAATTAGATTTTACTTGACAGTATCAGTTAATGACCAATTTATGGCAAAAACTTTCCAGTGAGCTTTTTTCACAGCTGATTTTTTTTCTTTCTTTTCAACTCTGCACAAAGCACAAAGACACTGTGTTAAATTCTCATGGCTGGTTGTGAACATTAGTGGATTATACAAGATTACATTTCCAGCATCTACCACATAAATCCCAGGTGACGTATTTTGCCCCAAATGGGCTTTATAGTTTTAGCTCTGGAAGGACTGAATTCTCATTAACAGCAGATAAATACAGATGTATTCCTTTTCTCTTACTTAAGTGTGTGCTGAGCACTGCTCTAAATATTTCATATGTAATTTTATTCAGAGTTAGTAATATGCTGAATTATCTAAGTACTGCAATTAGTACTATTTTATAGATTAGAATGTGATCTATAATAATTTAGTTAGGTTTTATTAAACAAGCTTATACCACTTGCCTCTTGCTTTGTTTCAGGTAGCAACAATCTCATTCCCGTGTTTTTCAAGTTCAGATACACACCCACCCACCTATACACATAGGTGTATATGCATACATATACAAGTGTATACATATGTATTCTTATACTCATGTGCACATGTAAATATAAGTACATACCCTTAAATAAAGAACATATATATGTTTGTATACATATTGTTTAAATAGCTTTAATATATTGATGTTTTCAGTGAGGATGTTCCAGTTTGCTTTCTGTTGCTGAAATTAACACTGTGTCTAACAACAACTTAGTGGAAGAAAGGGTTTATTTATTACAGTTTGTACTTCCAGGTCACAACCCAGCATTGATGGAAGTCAGTGCAGGAACAAAAACAGAAGTCATTGAGGAATGCTGTTTATGGGCTCACTTTCTGGCTTAGTCTCAACCCATGTTCCATTAACTTTCTTATATAAGCCCAGGGTCACCTGCCTAAGGGACCCAGCTGACCACAGTAAGTTAATCCTTTCTCCATCAATCATTAGTCAAGACAATGCCCACACAGACATGCCCACAGACCAATCTGATCTAGGCAATTCCTCAGTTGACATGTCCCCTTCCCAGGTCATTCTAAAGAGTGTCAAGCTGACAACTGAATCTAATTAGGACAGAAGATGTGTATTCAGTGACAGTTTAATCTGGAATGTGTGGGATTTTGGACTGTATACATGGCTACATGTGAGCAGGGCAAAGGGTGAGAACATAGATTTTTATTTTGAATTACAAGAAGACTTAGAAGCAGTAATATTTCACATTCCTTCAGTGATTTAGAGATGTGTTTACCTTGCAGTCCAACTCCAGTCTCTCCATTACATAGTCCAATTGAATTAATGTGCTATGTCTTTCTCTTTGTACTTTTAAAAAGTCCTTGAAAGTGTCCACAGCCTTCTCATTCCATGCCTGCATTGAATTTAATGGCAGTACACAATGCTCCATAAAAAAAAAAAACAAAAAAACCAAAAAAAACCCCAACTGTGTTCTGCTTGTCCCAACTTAGACAGCAGAGTGATTATTCTCAATCATGTAACTGTGACATTCTTGGGCTGAGAATAACAGGGTAGTATTTACCTGTGGACACACACACACACACACACACACACACACACCATGCCTAGAGCTTGAGGTAAGATATAAATTTGATATAGCTACTGATTTTATAGATGAAGATGTAGCACAAATAAAACAGTTTAGAAAGCAATAAAAATGTCAAGTTTCCCACAAAAATGTGATTTACCATAATTTCTATGCCATCAAATACTAAGACAAAATGTCAGAAATACAAAAATGTAAATGCTGAAATGAAAGCACTAAACTTGTTGGGCTTCATTATTAAGATGTACATTTTGTATATAAAGAAGCGTGACTGGGTAATTTAGAGTCCCACATACTTCCATTGTTCTCCAGAAGCATATGTCCCATTTTATTCCTATTAGTTCTTATGATATTAACCTTTCCATACATTGCTACATCAAATTCCCTTCCAATATTTATATATTATAATATAGTTACTAATATATATTATACATTAAATATATAGTATATTATATAAGTTTATAACATGTTATATATTATATTTACATATTATATTGTATATATTATAGTATATTGATATATAATACATAAGATTTATATACATTAGCTAAGTATTCTATTATATTTATAACTACAAAAATCATATCCAGTAATTAATTAATAATGAAATTGTTAAATATGTGTGATGTTTCAGACCTCAAGTCCCATGAGAACAGGAATTTTTCCATACCTTGACTACATTCAATTTCCTTCCAGCATATCTATCTACCTATCTGCTAAATGTTCTGTTATTAATATAACCACAAAATTATATCCAATAATTAATTAGTCCTGAAATTGTTGTTAGGTACTTGTGATGTCTCAGACCTCAAGTCCCATAAGAACAGGAACCTGTCCATTCCTGGCTCATTATGGGGTAATGTGCACATACGTAAACTCAATAAATACTTGTTGGAAGATAGAAGGACAGATAGAAGGAAATAAAAAGAGCTTTGTGCACTTGCTCAAAATGAAGTTGGTGGGCCGTAAATACAGCCCAGTGGTAGAGTACTTGCCTAGCACATGTGAACCCTACATTCAATTCCCAGTGCAGAAAAACAAGCAAGCAATAACAACAAGAATGAGAAATTGGTCCATGTATAAATTTCGTTAACTCTTGACTGCAAGTCCTATGTTAGTTTTGATGAAAGAGAAAAATAAATGTCCTTCTGTTCTCAGCAAAGAAATGTGACATTTAGAAAGAGAAGATTGAGATTTTATGATCAATCTTTCAGCCATTTTCCCATGAATGAAAATATTCCATCTTATGATCTGGATATGATTCCTTCCAGCCATGACAGAAACAGCTGGCTCCACTTAGCCTGCTGTGTCATGGTTATGAAACATTGTTTTAATGATAGTTGCTTAAAGTGGCCACTTTGGCATAGTTTATTAATAAAATTAGCTCCTACTCTTTTTAAGTTACTCTTTCCAGAGTAAGTGAGCTCAATGTTTTTTGCTCAGTATTCTTCCTTTTCAGTTTATAAGCACACTATCCTACCTTCCGGCAGCCTTCTACAAATTCTTGATATTCACAGTAGAGGGCAGCAAAGGAACATATGTCAAGATGGAATTCCTGGCACACATCCTGATGCTCTTTGTAGATTCCCTTTGGATGATATATGGCTAGGTCTTTCGAAGGAAGACAAGCAACTCCTGAAGTAAGAGCTCAGAAGGCAGTGTGGAAATATGTCACTGGATACCCCCAGAACTGAATCAAGGAGAATCATAAACATGTTGATCTATCTAATATCTTATTTCATGGACTGGGATGCACATCCAATAACAGAATATGGCTTTATTTTTTAATGTTTATCTTGTCTGTTTTTCTGGGAAAAAAAGTGACAGTCATCAATTTTATCAGACTATATTTCATTACTTGGATAGGTAGAATTGAAGTATGATCTTTTCAAAGATCATCCCTAGGTGTTGAGATCAGATAGCTTAATAGTTTCCTAGGTGCCTGAAAGGTTAACAGATACAGAGAAATAAGCTCTGCAGCACTGTAAACTTTGCACTATGCGCCTCTAAACATGACCGTAGTAGATGCAAACCCTTGCTGAACCCATAAGATGCCTCTATTGACTGAGAAGCAGCTCAGAGCAATGCTTGGCTACAATGAGGCCATCGAGTTAGAATATCTTAGCTTCATGGAATTTACACAAAGCCCTAAAGTCTGTGAAGCTTGACAGATGGAATGATCTGATTTGTTTTGTTTGTAAGGTCTCCTGTCACAAGAGGAAGTAGAGGTTGAAAGGAAAGCAAGGAGGATTACCCTTGGCTGTACTTATGGGTCCATCACAGAAAGAGTCACTGTTAAAGCAGCCTCTTCATTTAAAGGTGAAACTGCTCAGGAGTGATGCTGTCCATACTACCTGGAAGACTTTGATAGATCTGGGCACAAAAGTAAAAGATGCAGTAAGACAGCTGCTTGCTGGTGGCATTTGTGTAGGAAAAAAACCAAAACAAAACCAGAATAACTACTGGGGGAAAAGATCAGAAAGTAAATGTTCACTTTTATCAAAGAGTAGCTCTCTTATATAGACAAATGACTATTTATGGTAATCATAAATACTAATAGTTGTTTGTATCAATGATAATATAATTCCATGCTTTGTAGAGTCTAAGGTGCATTTCTTTGTTCTCTACATATCAAGACCATTTACTTCAGGTGAACCTCTAATTGAACGTGGACACAATGATTTTTCAAGCTGGAAGAGCGTTGCTCTTATTACATGTGAATGAACAGTTTGGCTATAGCTGTTTATTTCTCATCGAAAGGAATCATTCACCCAGACAAGTCATAAAATCATACGCATGATAGTGTCTAAAAGAAGGCTAGACAAACACTTTAAAATAGCTATAAAATAGCAGTTCCAGAAGGTAAGAAAGCATTGCATCAGGATTTAAGTCAGATTTTGTTTTATGATACATAAAGTAATGATGTATGTTAACATTAATGACATTTATATTTGATAAAAATATAGGACTTTTTTTCCATTTTATGACTTGGGAATCTGAAGTCCAGAAAGACTAAAAATAATTTCTAAGAAACCACAAAGCAATATAATTCCTATCTATCATAAATTGCCTTATATTTCAAATTGAAATACTAAGAGTGACTATCATTCACTCTTTTCCACTCATTCTCATTAAAAACTATTAGTGTTTGTCTCAGTTTCCATTGTCATGAAGAGACACCATGACCAAGGCAACTCTTCTAAAGGCAGACATTTAATTAGGGCTGCTTACAGTTTCAAAGGTTCAGTCCATTATAATCATGATGGCAGCATTCAGGTAGACATGGGGCTGGAGGGAAGACAACTAGGCAAGAATCTCTGCCATAAGCAGTCAGAAGGAGGGTTTCTTCCACCTGGATGGAGTCTGAACATAGGAGGAGGTCCTATGAGACCCACCCCCACAGTGACACACTTCCTCCAACAAGGTTACACCTCCTCCAATAAGACCCCACCTACTAAAAGTGTCACTTTCCATAGGTCAAGCAAATATTCTAACCACCACAGTGTTTTTGGCTATTCATTTAAAAAGAAAATGAGGCCTTTGTAAGTGTATTAAAGAAAGAAAAGAAAAAAAAAACCTGGAACACCAATTTATATTAAGTACTGTGATATTCTATCTTAATATAGAAAATGAATAATTTTTAAAACGAAATTATTTTTAAAATAAAAATTTAGTCTGAGTTTTATACCATGTGATCATATTAATCCTTTCCCAACTCTACCCAGATTATGCTCTCCCCTGATTCTTGCCCACCCAACTTGGTGCCTTCCTTCCTTCCCTCCCACCTTACTCCTTCCTTCATTCCTTCTTTCCTTCCTTCAAGATTGATCTACGCCACCCACACACTCTTACATCTGTGATCTTTCACTGGACAGTGATTCCTTTACCAGATTATACTCAGAGAAAACTGTACCTACTTTTCCCATATAAGAAAATGAATTTTTAAAAACCTAAATATCAAAAGGTTTATTTTTTTAGTTGTTGATTAAAACATATTTAAAGCAGTGTGACTATAGGAAGTCTATAGAATAAACTCATCAAAATTCATTAAAAGTTTTAATGTATGCAAACACCCCCTGAAACCTAATGCCCGAGCTTCCTCAAGTGTTCTGTAGTTAAAATTTAAACATACAAACATAAAAGAAACAAGAGAATTATTTTATTACAAGCCTTATGTCTCCTTATGTCAGCAATGCCATGTCTCCTTACTCTATAAGCAGGATGTGAGCTACAGTTTGAAAGTCAATATAATTTGAAAGCCAGGCAGTCCAGAGGACCATCATTGGAAACACCATAGATCACCTGATCGTTTTAACGTACAAATGTTGAGTCAGACTCTGGATCCATTTCAAATTCACACTCAGCTTCTAGTTCTGAGGAGCCAATAAGGGCCAGCAACAGTACTCATTTATCACATTCCTACAAAGGAGGTTCCTTCAGTTGCTACAGGCCTGCATCAATCTGAACACTGAGGCCTTATTTGCTTGTCAAGAGTGCCAACGGAAGAAGATTTCAATCTGAAGACAGGGAGGCCTAGGCCTTTTACTCTATGACTTTGAGGACAACTTCATGTGGCACAGGCAGAGGCTACATCATGTCACATCAGGCTCTGGTGTCTGAGGCAATGCTTCATATTATGTGGCCATCCATTTACTGAGTGTATGTGGCTGTGCATTACTGAGTAATGCAGGTTATGCTGTGTGTTTTATTCTCTGGTGGGTTATTTGGCATAAATGGAGAGGAAAACAGTTTTTCAGGAGGGAAAAAGCACCCAAAGTGTCTCCTTTCTGTATCTAGCAAGTTAGTTGTCTTCCACTAACTTCTCCATGAAAGTTTCTTTCACTACAATGGCATTTGTTCATTTGCTTTTGTCAGATAGGAGCTCAGCTGAAGCCTCTCCTTGTAAGGAGCTGCCATCAAAATAGGTGGGAGACTGTCCACCCATGTGATCCTCCTCTTCCAGCTGCAGGCGTCTTCTTCCTCATATTCAAGCCCTTCCTTTCTTGACGAAATCTTTACTGATATATTTAGAAAGGTCCCATACATTCATTGTCCATTTAATTTAAGACAAACAAGTTTGAGGTACATTTTTCTTACAAACTTCGGTTGAGTCTGAGTTGAAACTTAGGGTAATTTCTATTTCTTCAAAGAGACAAGGAAGTAGAAGTTCCAGGAAAGCTCTTTTTAGTTCGGCATAAGGAAGACGTACTGATCCGGGACTCCTCGGTAACTCCGAATTTCCCAGCAAAGATACAATTTCTTTGTAAGGACTGGTAGAAAGACAATTTTATATAGTCAAATACAAAAATAACCCAACTACCAGAATGAGCACTGACCCATTATTTTATAAAGGAATAACAAAATAGGGGTGTCTAAACACCAATTTGTTTCACTCACTTGTGAGCTGCATCTTAAACATTATTATTCCATTTGTGTAAAAATCATACTTGGAAAGTTGGCCATATAAACTTTTGCTTACTTGCTTAATATTATCTTAGTTCGGTTTTAAACATAAAAGTTCTTTATAACTTAAATTTTAATATGCATCTTAAAATTATTCTGTATAGAATCACTTTCTGGGCTAAGTACTGCAGTGGCTAGTCTTAGAAACAGAAGATGGGTTTTGAAAACCTAACAGGATCAAAGAACATGAGTGCTCAGAGGACTTAGAAACATACATGCACACACACACACACACACACACACACACACACACACACACATGGGAAAGGGGAGAGAAGGTACTTTAGAGGGTATAATTATATCACTTCGTGAGCACAATTGTTTGCTAATGAGGAGCAGAAAAGTTGACATACAACCGAGATGAAAAATAAGAACAATTATAAGACGTCCTATCTAACTCTTTAATATATTATTTTTATTCTCAAAAACATGCAAAAGTATTGCCTCCATATCCTATCTACCCACTCTTCTTCCTTTTCTGGTGTCTGTCACTGCTGTGAGCTATTTCTGAGGAGTGTCCTCTAACCTTTTGGACTGGCTGGTTTTGGGTCTACTTGACACAAGCTAGACTCATTGGGGAGGAAGGAACCTTGGTGGAGGAAATGCCTCCATGAGATCCAGTTATAAGGCATTTATTTTTTCAATTAGTGATCAGTGAGGGAGGACCCACACCCACCCATTGTGAATGATGCTATCCCTTAGCAGGTAGTTCAGGCTTCTGTGACAAAGTACGCTGAACAAGCCAGGAGAAGCAAAATAGTAAGTAGTATTCCTCCACGGCCTCTGCATTAGCTCCTGCCTCCAAGTCCTATTTGAGTTCCTGTCATGACTTCCTTTGGTGATGAACAGCAATGCGGAAGTGTAAGCTGAATAAACTCCTGTCTCACTAGCTTTTTGGTCATGATGTTTCATTGTAACAATAGAAACTCTAAGACAATTTTTTCTAAGAGCTTAGGGACCTACGACATGTCAGTGTCCTGGAGGAAATTTGAAGGGTAGGGTGTGTGGTGCTTAGCTGTACTTTCTGTGGGAAGCATAAGTTTTATTTATGTGAACATTCCCAGTGAGGTGAGTGCTTCTGAGAAAATGGGAGCAATAGCAGCTGCATGTTAGTGTGGGCAGAAGCCCATGTTACTTCTTTATTCTTGTGATAATAGGAAGGTAGATGGTGAAGACCATTGAGTTTCAAACTAAGAAGTGATATTTTTCTCCCAAAGTCCTGAAGACACGATGAGGAATTCTGCTGTGCTTTGTATTATCCAAGTAACTGTGCTGCAATTCTGACCAGAGCAATGAAGAATTTGGTGAACATGTATAATGCAGCTTTCATAGCTCAATTTTCTTCTCAGATAACTGATTCAGTAGATAAATTTTAAAATTCTTGATTAAGGTGCACTTCATTCATTTAAGGTATAAATATGAGTGTACTTTCATACAATCCTAGACATTTGCAACCATCACAATGAGTTCAGGACTTTGCCCAACAATGTACAGAAACCTCATACCCAGTACTGCGACCCCCCTTTCCCTATTTGCCACTTGAGGGACATTTGGGTTTTTACACTTTCTGGCTGTTTTGAATAATAATTCTATAATAATGTTTAGCTTTTGTGTGCATATAACTTTTTATTTCTCCATGCTGTGCAACAAGAAGTTGAAATGCTGGGTCATTAAGGAACTCTGCAGTTCTGCAGGCAATTTTCTGAGGCTCTTCAAGGTTGATATATGGAGGATCCACTCTGCTTCTCGTCGCCTCTACAGTGCACGAGGGCTCTAGGTTTTCTGCATTCTTGTTACTGTCTGTTGAGTCTCACCATCTCAGGAGTGTGCAGTATCCTCTTGTTAAAGTCCCCTTAATGAGTGGTCGTTTTGAGAATATTATTCTATGCTTCTTGAGCATTTCAAGCATTTTATTTTTGTATATTTATGTGTTTCTGAATGTGCTGCTGTACACAACAGCTGGAGTACATTAGGCATCAGCTGCCCTGTTCTGTTTCTCTCTGCCTTATTCCTCTGAGACAGGGCTTCTCATTGAACTCTGGGCTAGGCTGGCAGCCAGCAAGCCCCAGTGGTCCTCCTGTAACCACAGCAAGGCGGTTACAAGGGTATGCTGGGCCAAATTTGGCTTCTAGTGTGGGTGCTGTGGATTTGAACTTATCTCCTCATACTTATTTAGATCTTACCTACAGAGTTCTTGGCAATTTTTGTATCTGCACTTCAGAAATGCCTGTTTAGATCCGTTGTCCCTTTTAAATAGTTTGAACTCATATTTATTCTTGAGTTATAATGGGCCCACATTACTCATTACGTATATGGCTTAAAATGATTTTTCCCATTCTGTGTTTTCATATTATTTAGTGCTTGTAGATGTTCAAAATATTTCCTTTTTTCTTTTTTTGCTAGTCCTTTTGGTCTCATGGTTAAAAGTCCTTTGCCAAATTCCAGGTCACAGGGATTTATCTTTAAGTCACATGTTGTTAACATTTACTTTAGGGTGTTTGATAGACTTTTCTTTAAAAATTGCTTTATTTATTTACATTTCAAATGTTGCCCCATTTCCCAGCCCCCCTCCAAGAGTTCTTCATTCCATATACCTACCCCGTTGCCTCTGAGAGGGTGCAAATTTTCTCTTCTACCTTTTTTTCTCTTTTTTTCTCTTTTTCTTTTTCCTTTCTTCCTGGTTTGTTCTTTTAGCTTTTCTAATCCATGAACATTTGTTTGTTTCTTTTCAAATATATTTCATGGTGTTTTGTAGTTTACAAAGAGTGCATTTGGTGCTGCTTTAATTTATTATGATGTATTTTATTCTATTTGTGTTATTATAAGTGGATGTAAAATTTTTATTTTTACATCATTCCTTGCAAGTGCATAGAAACACTATTGATTTTTGTAGTTTTTGTTTCTTGAAATCTGGTTAAACTTATTCATAGTTATAATAGTTGATGGAATACTCTTGACATAAAAAACAAGAACAGAAAGCATCTATATAACTGAAGCTGCTTGCTTGCCTGGTCAGAGCAGACAACTGTAATGTCTTCTCTTTGTCTCATCGACTCAGAGTTCTGTGATCAGTAACACAGCCAGCCTACCTGAGTAGCCCATGTTTGCTTGCAGGCCATACCTCCCAGACCTTCAGCATCTCAATGTGGAACCACAAAAAAAAAAAAAAAAAAAAAAAAAAAAAAAAAAATGAAATGTAAACCTCACGTTGCAAACATCCATGCTGAGAGGACAGAGTTAGCTAGAGCCAGTGTGACTCCATGCCAGGCTGTAAACAGGCAGTTTGGGAGACTAGGCTTAAGTTTTTGTTTCCCTGAACTGAAAAGTCTGAAATATGTCAATTCCAGGAAAACAACCCCATACGCACAGCCAATCAGGAAGCTGTCCCACTACCTAGCCTGAGCCAATCTTACGAGTGCCCAGTCAAGAGCTGTATTAGCTGCTTTGCCACCTAGTTTGAGCTAAGTGTAGTTAATCAGAAAAAGTCTTCAAAATACCTGGAGATAGAACCATCCAGTCAAGGGAAAGAAAGGTAAAAGTCACTCACTCCTACCCTAACAGGCTTTAAATGGACCCTGCAAAGTCCACATCTCTGTCTTCCATCCTAATGTATGGTGGACCCCTGGATGCAGGTTTTCTGCAGAATAAACTCTCTTTGATGTTGCATACTATTTGAGTCTGGGCTATCATTCTTTGCAAATCACGGACCCTTACAATGCAACCTTTCTCTATTTCTTATGGAGAAAACCCATGTAGATAGGTAGTTTTAATTATCTTACTCCTTCTGACTTTAATGATAATTAGATTGATCAGTTTTTACCCAGAGGATTGGAAACAAAACCTCAAACACTTTCAAGGTTGTCAGTAGACTGGCTTCCCAATATCTCTGCCATCCTCTTAGGCACCATCACAATGCCTCCAACATGTGCCAGTCATGAATCTTTTGCAGTATTTGTTTCTAACGTCAAATTCTGCTTTATACTTCTCTTTGTTTGGAAAAAAATTCTGTTCATATTGTGTTACTATGGTTTATTAAAGCACCAGTCCTCTATCCTCTCCTAATTAAATAGTAAGAGTCCTGTGTCTTTGGGCAGAACTTACTACTATTATTTTGCCAAGTAGGCATAGCATCAATCTGCCTTGTAAACGCTTTCCCTATACCCACAGATGACTGCAGCTTTCCACTCTCATGCAGAGATGCCTCTTATTACAGTGGAATGCAGTTAATACAGAGACTCACTACTTATCAAAATACTTAAAATGAAAGACTGTGAAATACTCAACATATCTATCACTCTCTCCTTCTAAGGTACAGAGAGCATTGGAGAGGAGGGTATAGAAAGATTGCAAGAGCCATTGGTGAAGACTAAAAGTAGCGTCTTCCGGACATAACATGACCACTGCTCTCATGTGCTTACAGAAACCATGGCCCAAGACCTGTCAGTTAACATTTCACCATGGATGGGAAATGGCTGACAGGACCCTCCCTCCCATTGAAAACTATAACCATTGAAAGATATTGGGGGTAAGGAGAGCCAGTTTTAATCAGGGTTGTGGCCTCTTACTGATTGTTCATTCTTTAGTGGATAGTCCTTCATATATTCGAATATAGACTGTTCATATTGGACTCAGTAAGTCACAGAAACCATAAGAAGACAAAAAAATTGGGGTGTGTGGAAGGAAGGTAGATAAGACTAAAATACACTGTATATGGGCATGAAATTCTCTGAAAGTAAAACAAAATTTTAAAAAAGAGAAAAACACTCTTTTTAAAATTATAACTAGATAAATACTTTCATTGCAGTATTTTGAAAGTTACCTATTTGGGGTAATTAGAATAATGTTTTTCCTGAAGAGCCAACCTTGATTATGACAGTTTTCAGAGTCTTGCAAACTTTACTAAATCAATGGTATGTTAAAAAAAAAAGTTACTTTACGGTGTGTCAGATGCCCTCTGTGAGGTTAACTTGAGTGTCAATATGATGAATTTTAAAAAAGCCTCAAGTGAGGCTCACTTGTGGTTATAATGATTGATGCTGTCTCCAGAGAGGGCGAGTCTTGAGGGCTCTGACCTAACCAATCTGTTTTAATTGCTTCATGGGTTCACAATGTGATAGTGTTACTTTCAGGTGGTGACAGGTGTGGAGGAGAGTTAGAGGGAACAGGCCACTTGACAAGTGTCTCTGAGGCTATTTCTCACTCTGGCCCCAACTCTAGTCCACCTTCTCTGCTTCCAATATACCAAGAACACATTCTGCTGCTGCTGTGATGTTCTGCCCAACCTCATGTTCAAGTCAACCAGGGATAGTGTCTTTTGAAGCCATGGGCCAATCAGTCAATCAATCAATAAAATAAAAGTTTTCTTTCTAAAGTTGTTTCTGTTAAGAATTTAGTTACATTCATGAAATAATTGACTAATTCACTCATCTCTTTTTTTTATTTTTAATTTTTAAAGAAGAGCATGTTGAGACCTGGGATAAGAAGCAGTTTGAGTTTGGGCCTAATATTATAAATTAAAGAAAACAAATGCTCAACCATAAGTTCTGAAAGGTAAGTCATATCATTTTCTCCCTTCTCCTTTGTCAAATACTCAGGAATGCAAAATCAGTGGTAGATAAATGATGTTTTATGTTTGTCTTCATTGAACATGTAATAAAATGAAAAAAAAAACAACCATAATTTTGCCTGAGCTAAAACTAGGCAACAACTAAAAATCTTATTCATGTCCATTTACTTACAATATTAACATAGAATGAAAGACAGCAATCAGCAACAAGAATCTCCAGAGCATTAAAAAAAACTATAGTCCTGAAAACATGTGTTCCTAGGCTTCTGGAAACTGAAAGCTTTGGAAAAAGAAAGATTTCTGTGTTAACAAAACAAAACAGGAAGGAGCAGGTGGGTCAGATTCCACTTTTTTTAATGTGTTCTCCCCTTGTTCCAGGAGTAAAGTAGAATCTGACATGATGTTCTTCCCATCAGCATAGTCAGCAGTAACCTTAATAGCCTAGAGGTAGGTAAGCAGGCAGAGGGGGAATCACATGGCTATCCCTCCCATGCATCAGCTAATTTCAGACTCTAGAGCTAGCCTTGGGAACTTAAGAAGTCCCAAACAGATGCTTTTTCTAAGGGGTAAGGGAGAAAGTAAAAATCTGATCTTGCTGAAAAAGAAATAAAAACAAACAGTACATCTGTGAATTATTTAAATCCAGCATTAGAGGACGATGCTGAAAATTAAGCACTTCTGTCTAGGCACCTGGTCCTTTTTTTGTTTGTTTGTTTTTGTTTTTGCTACTTTATGCAAATCTATCCTCAAGCAGTGGTTTTGGTTTATTTCCTATCCAAACCTATAATTGTGCTTAATTTCTGCCCAAGCCCACCCTTCTGCTTTCCTCATATATGCTACCTTGGTGAAACTTTCGAAGGAAGCTGGTCATAATCAAAGTATGTACATGTTAGAGGTGAACTTCCCTGGGTGGGAAACATGGCTGTACATTTGCTACTTATGTATCCATAAAAAGAAGTTTCACAAATAGACAAAAGGCCTCAGATATAAATATTTGCTCTTCAGGCAAATACAGAGAAGTTCATTGACATGTAGGCTTCCTCCTGGGTTCTGGGATGTAGGAAGGTTTGTGTGGACACAGGGGGCAACAGAGTCCTCTAGAGAATCAGGCTGTGTTATTCCCCCAGTCTTGCTTCTGGAACTGCAGAAAGCTTTGTGACAAACAAGACTGCTATTATTTAGTATGTTAGTTTGCTATGGCTGGTGAGGGGACTATCCAAGGAAGGTACTTAACAGTGAGTTTATTTTCTGATAGTTCTGGGTGCTGGGGTTCAAGAGCTTGGTGTTGGCAAGAATGCCTTCTAGTGAGGCCCCTATTTTGTTTTGTAGTTGGCTGTCCAGTTGATGTGTACTTCTCTGTTTTCCTGAGTACTTACTGATCTCTTTCTTCTTTGTATAAGGACACAGTCCTATTGAATTAAAAGACGCAGCATTATGACCTTGCTTAGTCTTAAGACTGTTGAGACACAATCACATCAGAGTATTAGGACTTTAACATTAACTTTGGTGTGTGTAAGGGACATAATTTAATCTACAACACCCAGAAAGTCATTATTCTATTCAAAGTACATTATGGAATGAAACCTGTTCCCCTTTCTCATACCTCTTCCTCTTTCTTACATAGATGATCCATATTAACACATGTACATAAGCCTACTTATATACATGTAGGTATCCCTGTGTACCTTACATATATATAGATAAGCTTGCCTTAGCACTTTGCTGCTTTAAATCTTTGAGTTTCTGCTCTTCATAATACATGATTATCAATTGACACTGCTTGTTGGTATTGCCAACAATTGATGCTTCCTATGTGTAAATCAAGGTAGACTGTCAGTCACATCAACCCTCACAGCAGTAGCATTGTGTTCAGTATTGAGGAATATACCTATTTGTTTATTGCCCCACTTACCTGAGATACGAAAGCAATTACTATCCCCCTCTCACCAATGGCAGATTGGCTTTAAGAGTTTGTGAGTTGCCTGAGGCTACAAAGCTGGTAAATCCTAGGTTGTTTCCTAATAGTCACAAACTGGAAATTTAACACAAGGTCAAGAAACCGAGAGCCTTGGCAAATCTCTAGCTTTATCACACCATTTGTGGCAAGGGCAGATTTTTGAGTAAGGGAGCCTTGCAATGATGGAATGTGCATCATTGTAATGTTTGGGGCTGCTCATGTTCATTGTTTACTATTGTTCTTCTGTAAGTTTACATATTCCTGTTGCTGAACTGCCCCAGAAGGATGATGAAGAGTAACAAACACTGGGAGAAGCACAGAATATGATTGGGAGACAAATATAACAAACTCATTTAAATACACCATGGAGAACCTGGCATTTTATGGAGTCTCTTCAAATAATATAGCAGCATAGAGAAAAGCATGGGATGCCTAAAGAGGTCAGGACATAGTTCATTATCCCATAGTCCTGGGTGATAAATGGAAAGTAAGTAAACGATTACCAGGCTGGGCAGAAGGTGATCAGAGCAGAGTCACAGTATGTTTTTATGAGATAGCATTTATGTTTAGCTGTGGAGTGTTGATCTGTAGAACCTTTACAAAGAAATAGTTCATCTTGATCCAGCCCCTTCTGCATCTCGTTCCCCTAGCCAGAATCCATGTTTCCTGTCTAGTAAATTGTCCCCTTCATAAAATATAATGTGGAAACTCTAGCTGTCACAATAGTACCACAAACTCTGGATTATGCAAATAGGATATAGAGCAAGAGCGATCCACCTGAATAGTTTTAAAAACCAACAGAAGCCCATAACCATCTCAAAGTACCCTAATTATATAATTGGATCAACAATATGATTGTTAAGACTGTTTGCCCTCTACCACTTCTCCAAATAAAGAAGAGAAAATGCCCACTCACCCAGCATAACAAACCTCTTTACTTCATCATCTTGCTGACTTTCAATCAGTGGGAAGTTCATCAAGATTCTGCTTTTTCTGTATGGGGAGAATTTTATTTCAAACACTTAATCCCCAGTCACCTGTAGAGTAGTAAATAGGTCTACTTTTGAGGTCATAAAGTTCACACTTCTTAACAGTCTGGTGGAAGCCCCTTAGTTCCTCTTAACTCAGTTCACTATCTATCCCTTTCTCTGTCTGTTTTTCTCAGTCCTGTCTGTAGCCTTAAATACAAGTTACTGATCTCTGGATAATGGTATCTTTTAGACCTTTGCTCTGCTCCCTTCTCCATTCGTGAGCTTACAAACCTTCATGCTATTATCTTCAGTCTTCTTGTTTCTTGCTGCAAAAGCTGCAGCTATCAAGAAAGGAAAAAAGAAAGGAGAGAATTAGACAAGAAGGGTACTTTCTATGGCTGCCCCTATGGAAGATTCTTCCTGTAATGGTCCAGAGGACAGATAGCTTAAATACAAGGAGATCAGGAAAGCTGGGAGACCACGAGGGCAGATCTAAAGGGTTAGACTAACAGAGAAATGATAATTTAGGCTATCTCAATGGAAATTAATATGAAAAACTGACATAAAGAAAAATCCACTAAACAAATAGCATAGTTTAATGAAATAGCCACAGAAGAGAAGATTTGCTTTGTCTTGTGTGTGTCGGGGGGTGGGGGGATAAAGACGATCCAAATGAAGAACATACAAGCTAACATTTGAACAGAGGCCCTTAAGATGAAAAGAAATAAAATGAAATATAATGGTAGTTGACTTACTGTGTTCCAAATGGAAACAAGACAAGCAGAAAAGAGAGCTGATGTTTCCTCAATGACAATTGAGCTCGATGCTTCATGCAATGGTTGCCCACCAGATGTGGACCTGAAAAATCCACTGCCTTTTTGTTTATGTTTAATCTAAACCCTTAGATAAAAGGCATTGCAAGAAGAGGGATGTGTCAAGTTTTTGTCTTTTCCACTGCTTAAGATGCTTCCCCAACAATTCAGATGACCAGGAACACGGGACTCACATTCTTTCTTAATACTTTCAGCAGTTCAATGAGAGAGGGTTAAGATAACTCTGCAGGTTACTAGTAAATTAGACTGGTATAGGAAGCTGCAACTCAGACCTTCTTGGAAAGAAAGGTGATCATTTTATAGAATGGGTGTAATAGTTAATGAAATAATGGAGTGAAGAATGCTTGTTAGAGCCAGCCTGTGGGGCTATGTCTACTTGGTGGAGTACTTACTGTTCTGCCTGGCTGCCTTTCAGCTCTGTCTACAGGACAGTTCTAGCTGAGGAGTTCCTTAGCAGTGTCCTGTTAGATAGGCCATGCTGTACAGAGATATCCTAGGATGGGAGTGTATGCAAGAAGCAGCAAGGTTTATTTTCTGTGGGTAGGTATTCCCATACAAAGCATATGAGTTCTGTAGTAGCTTGAAGTGTGGCTCTAGTTTCTCCTCCTTGTCCACCTTGTGACCTTTTATATATTATTCACTCTCCCTCTGCATCTTC
This sequence comes from Rhynchomys soricoides, assembly GCA_019843965.1. Taxonomy (NCBI): domain Eukaryota; kingdom Metazoa; phylum Chordata; class Mammalia; order Rodentia; family Muridae; genus Rhynchomys; species Rhynchomys soricoides. The sequence continues at coordinate 3,639,758 of JADRCH010000064.1, read as the reverse complement.
ATAGATCATAGGGTTTGTAAATCTATCAACTTCTTAAGGCTTTTGTGAGTATTAAGGGAGACAATACCTCTAAACAGCTTAGAATAGTGCCCAGGGCTTTGATAGGAAGCACGAAACAAATGAGTATTTCATGAAGAAGCCTTTCCCATGTTCCTTGCTGTAGGATACTAAAGGAAGAGCCAGAATGTTTACCTGACACAAGATCACACCCTTGAAAAGTGCCCAGGTTAGATTTTAAGTGTGAGTCTGATTGACGGTCCTTGTGTTCATACTACACCATGATAGCAAACTACAGTCACAAGAAATAAATGAGACCGAATTGGACAGGGTTAATACATGAGCTATCTGAAAACCAAGGTAGCCCATGATGAAAACAAAAAAGGGTAGGCCACAAAATGTTGCAATTGGCCCTACTTTCTAGGACGAGGCCCAAACAGAGTATGAGGAAAATATCACAGAGTTAGAACTGACATAGAAACTACAGAGCGAGTTGGTGGTTGTTGGGAGAATGTGTATGGCTCTAAATTCAATTTTCAGCTCTCTACAAACTGAGAGTTTGAAAGATCTATAGAAAGTAAAGGCAAAGTGTAAAACAAAAGATGAAGAATCAACCTGTAATCTGAGGAGAGCAAATACAAGAACAGGAAAAGATCCATAATCGTATACTTTGATTTGGCAAATAATAGCACACATTAGTTACGGATTTAATCAGAAGAATACTACTATGTTAGGTGGAGGAAGCAATGAGCTGGAATTTTGACTTCCTTTTTCATGGAGAGGAATCAATAAATAATGTGTAACATAGAAAAGAAAAGAATTATTAACATTAACATACTATGTTGAATACAGATGTAACTTCAAAAACAAATAAAGGGGATTAAAAGATGTGAACCAGTTACTTCTCCAAGAAAGGAGTTAGAAGATTAATGAATCTAGGATTAAGAAGAAAACCATTTTTCTACTTATATTTTCTATCTGTAAAGACATTTTTCTCTTAGTACTAGGGATTGAACCTAGGACTTTGCACATGCTCTACCATTGATCTATATCCACTTCTGCCCCATTTACAAAATATTTTGAGGCATGTTTTTAGTATGTGTTCCAGCTTAGCCTGGAGCTTGCTCTGAATCCCAGGAAGGGTGATTTGTGATTATTTAGCCTCAGCCTCCCATGTAGCTAGGATTACCAGCCTTTATGTGATCTTTAAATTACCCTCATTTTTCTGGTAATTTATGTTTATTTAAGTAATGAAAGTATTTTCTCTTAAAAAATGACTTAATCGGGGGCTGGGAAAATGGGTCAATGGTTAAGAGCACTGTCTGTTGCTCATTCAGAGGTACTGAGTTGAAGTCCCAGAATCTATATAGTGGCTCATAACCATGTATTTTGGGATCTGATGCCCTCTTCTGCCATGAAGGTGTACATGAAGATAAAGTACACATGTACAATAGATAGATAGACAGACAGATAGATAAATAAATAAATTGTACCTTAAAAATGACTTAATCACAGGTTCAGTTAATATTTGCTAGTGTCTGTATCTTTCCATATACTTTAAATTGTGCCTCTATTTCTGTCACATTCCTTAAAATATTAAACAACCCATTGTCTATAAGTGTTTGAAATGGACCCAAGGAAAGGCTGGATGGGAAGAAGAATTGGCTGTGTGTGAGCCTCACTCACAGGAGGGCCTGTTGAGTAAGAGACACTCAATGTCAGTATCTGTAAGTCCCCATTTCCAGCCTGGCTTCTTACAAAGATTCTCCTATCACCTACTTGAGGTGGCATGGGAGTGGCATTGAGATAGGAGGTAAGGCTCCTTGGATTGCCACACATAGTTTCATTTAAGTTGTATGTGAGCATAGCCTTCAGCTGCTACTGGAATCTCAAGTGCAGAGCAGTAACTGGTTTAATCACCCAAGAGAGGCACTAGCATGGCTCTGGGGGGCAGGGAGGGGGCATGCCCTCAGAGCCTGATTGGTCCTCATTTAGGCCTGCTAGGAACCCTTCTCATTGCTTTCTCACCTGGAATCTATCCCCCAGCCTGCTTTGTCCTGCATCTTCATGTCTGTGTTTGTCTTCTCCACAGCTCAGACTGTAGGCTCTTCATTTCTGCTGTCTCCGTTCTGGTAATTCACTACCTGTTTATCCTTCAATTTTCTTTCCTCCAAGGATTTATTGCCAGCTTATATCTACTCAGTGGACTCCCTTTATTTATGCTTGGGGTAGAGGGAGGTGGAACCCTTTGCTTTATTTCTATGTCTAACTCTTTCTTGTGGTTTTGGTGGCCTTTTTTTTTTTTTAACAACATGGCTGAGATGAACCCATATTGTCTCCATAATATGGAGCTTATTTAGAAGCTCCATTATTCACTTAAAGAAATGTCTTTAGTCAGTACACAGAAATTAGGAATTTTATTATTGTTATTTAAAATTATTAATATCATTTCCAGAGGACAGGGCATATCAAACTTGTTTTTTTCCCAAGCAAGTTTCTAGAAGACTCATGCTGAAGTTTGAGATTTATACATTTATTTATCAGAATCATTAAGTATTGAAAGAGAAATCTATTCCCACATGGTACAGGAAAGAACAGTGCATTTGAAGGAGCAAATATCCAATTCTAGATTTATCTTGACCATCTTGGACAAAATACTTTCTCCCAGGACTTTAGTAAAAGAGTGATAATTAGATTGTGTGGCAGCTAAGAGGCCATCTGGGCCAGTCGTACTCAACATTCTTAATGCTGTCACTCTATAACATAGTCCCTCATGTTATGGTGAACACTGACCACAAAATTATTTTTGATTCTACTTTCTGAGTGTAATTTTATTTTGGCAAATAGAAGGTTGCCAAAGGGGTTTCGACTCACAGTTTGAGAACCACTGAGTTAGGTTAAACACATTCTGCAGCTCTGCTGGGCAGACTGATGTCACCCCTTGAACTTGCTGCTCTAAAAACTGATTTCATGCAGATTGTGAAATGCACATTATTGGTGTCCAGCAAAGTACTTTTTTTGTTTTGATTATATTATGCTATTTGATTGATAAAAGACTCTATATTAAACACTTAGTAACATTTTTATTATTTATTTATTTATTTAGACAATTCTAGAGATCAAACTCAGGGACTTGCATATTCTAGGCAAAGACTCTTAACACAGAGCTATATTGCCAACCTATACATGGACTTATTTATTTTAAAATTTTATTTTGTATATAATTTTATGTATAGGGGTGTTTTGCCTACATGGATGTCTGTGTACCACATGGCAGTACTGAAGAAGGCCAGAAGAAGGCATCTGTTCCTGTGGAACTAGAGTTGCAAATGATTTATGAACAGCCATGCCAGTACTGGAAACAGAATCTTGGCCATCTGCAAGAGCAGCAAGTGTTCTCAACAGCCTCATGTTAATTTACTTTAATTCTTATATAGAGATTCAAAGAAAGAATTTTTAAAGTATAAGAATTAATAGTTTTATTCATTACTTATATTTATGTAATTATGAATTTATTTTAAAAGATAAACACAAGAATTTGTCCAGCAAATTGAATTTTTCTTTGTAAATTGACTTACTTATGTTCAAAACTGTGAGTTGTTTCAGTGCAAATTGCGAAGTAGCTATGGGATCCTAGCATGTGGATGTGATGATAGCTAGGAAGGCCCCCTGCAAATAGTGCAGCTTGTGAAACATGTCTTGTAGTGTCACGCCCTTCTTGACTGGGCCTCTGTACATATATTAGTTTTCTACTTGGTCACATCTTTAAATGTCTAGCTCAAAGGTTGCTTGCCTATTGAACTGTGCAAGGCAGAAGAGTTTCATCTTCTCAAACAGTTCAGTGCATTGTGACTGCCCTATTTACACGGACCAGAGACTGCATCTTATTCATCTCTGCATCTCCAATACATCACTGTGCTTGGCTTACAATGGACGCTCAATGAACATTTGCTGAACGAATAGGTCAAGTCATTGCCTCACTAATCATAATAGGGAAATTTTTACTACTTCTGATTGTTTTTTTCCATACTTTTTTACATTTCAAATGTTTCCCCCTTTCCAGATCTCCCCTTTGGAACCTCCCTATTCCCTCCCCCTCCCCCTGCCACTATGGGGGTATTCCCCCAACCACCCACCCACCCACTCTTGGCTTCCCTCCTTGGCATTCTCCTATACTGGGGGATCTAACACCCTCAAGCTCTAGAGCCTCTGCGTCCCCTGATGGCTAACAAGACCCTTCTCTGCTACATATGTGGCCAGCACCATGGGTCCCCCCATGTGTATTCTTTGGTTGGTGATCCAGTCTCCGGGAGCATCGAGGGGTCAGGCCAGTTGTCACTGTTGCTCCCTCTCTGAGGCTTCAAACTCCCTCAGCTCCTTCAATCCCTTCTCCAAGTCCTCCATCTGGGACCTCACACTCAGCCCTACAGTTGCTGTGAAGTGACTCTTGGGTATTTCGAACTTTTGGGCTAATAACCACAGATCAGTGAGTACTTCTGATTGTTATTTATATATTTGTTTATTTATTTATCTATCTACTTTTTACTAACTCTATGTTGCTGGCCTCTGCTTTTATCTCATTAGTTGCAAAGGATGATTCCCTACCATAGTCGCAGCAGGAAAAGCAGGCCTGATATCAGGGGCCAGAAATAAAGAAAAACTCGTTGAGATTCCCCCAACTGTGTTTCTGAGAATAAAAACCCAGGGTCTGAGCATGTTGGCAAGTGCTCATGTTAGACAGGCCCTTTCCCATAGAACCTTCTTGGAGATTTGGAGCTTAGTGTTACATTCATGACAAATTTAAGAAGGAAATACTTGTCACTGAAATGGGGAATTCTGAGGTGAGGTGACAAGTCTCAAGTCAAAAGTCTAGGATTAATGCTTTTCCATAGAATTTGATATTCCCTACCTATTAGAGTAATTTGTAGTTTGTATACTCTATATTATAAAACCTAAAGGTCATGTAATCTGAATTTACAGGGTACGTCTACACACATCATTTAATTTTGTCCCCACAATAATGCTTTGTAATTGCCCTAATGTAAAGGAGAACTGAGCATTAGAGGATGATCAGATGATTTTCCCATATCACCAAGCTTGTAGTTATACCAGAAGAAGTCATAGAACTAGATAGAGAAGCTTGGAAAGCAAGAATGGTCCACTACTCTTACTTTAGAAATGAAGTTTAATTGAAGCAATGGCTTGCTTTTATGAGACAGCATCTCCATTTTACACATGGAGAAGAACTGGAGACAAAGAACTGGCTATTGACTTTGTTACACAGCCAGAGATTGGTGCTGTGGGTAGATGACCCGGGTGCTGCCTTTGGTGTCCAAATAAATCCTGGTTCTAGCTTTGTATTGTGAGGGATTTGGTCCCCTAATCTCCTGTGAGCTACTATTTGTCAAATGCTTGACACAGAGCAAATGCTCTAGAAAACATTTTAATTTACAATCAAATCTTTTGATATCCTATTTCTTTCCAATGGCTAAATAAATAAATAAATAAATAGCTTTAATACTATGGGTGGACACCCTACATATCTCCCTTAAGTTTCTTAGGAATTGATTACTAATTGCATTTGAGAAGAAAAATGGAAATGCTGGTTAATCAGTTTTTTCTGGTGTCAATCCCAGGTTTGTCTGACTTTTTAAACCTACCTTCAGGACAAATTCTTAATCTCATTATTTCCTCTGTAGGAATTTATCATGCATGAAAAACACAGTGATTGACCTCCTAAACACCCACTAAATAGTTAACCACTCTCCATGAAGGTTCTGTTCACCTGAATCCGGGGCTAGCCTTCTGTGACTTCCTTAAGCAAGCTGCTTCTGGAATCTAAAATATCCATCACTACAGCTTCTTTATTGAAATCCTGTTTGTTCTTTGAAGCCAGATTCAAACAGCAGTGAATCCTTAAAAGACATCTCAGATCAAAGACAGAAGGTGTGTGTTCTCAGAAATCCAGTGCGATTTTTGTTTGTACTTTGCTCAATGAAATTCACATAGTGGGACATGTCTTAAAGTAGCCTCAGAAATTCATACCTTTAACCTATTTTGTAAGAGATAGTAAGAGACATGAGAGTGTGTGTCTCTCTGTCTGTGTATGTATATATATGTATATGCACAATTGTGAATACTAAATTTTTAAAAACAAATTAAGCCACCCATTAAGAATGTACAAGAATGCTTCTTTTAAAAAAGATATCTTAATTGAATGTGAGAGCATGTTTGAGTGTCAGTGGGAGGGTGTGCATGTGAGCACAGGTGCTCACAGAGGCCAGAAGCTGTATGCCCTGGGCTGTAGTCAGGCGATTATGGATGCTGGGAACTAAACTCCTCTGAAGGAGCGCATGTGTACTTAACTCCTGAGTCATCTCTCCAGTAAAAACGTTTCTGGTTGAAATATCTTCTTATTTTGTAAGCACTTGAGATCCTCCCTTTGCTCAGCACTGTGTTGTAACATCAAATGTTAGGCACATAGTAAATATTTACCTAATTTATGTCTCAAGTTCTCTTTATAATGCTAATTTCACATTTGCATTTAGCTTAGTCCAATTAATTTAAAAGTCTCAAATAAAGACAAATAAAAGACAGAATATATAATTTATTCTAACACCTTATCTCTGCTTCTCATTTCACAGTGTCTTTCTTTAACTCATTTTCCATTCTGTGTCAACAGCTCATGTTTTACGCTACTCAAAAATTACTTGGTAAGACTTCAATCCACTTAAGCAATGCTTATATGCTGATTAATTCATCATTCAAAGGCTAAAACCCATGACATGGCAATTTAATATTTGTTTGTGTCCAAACCTCACCAAAAATTATTATATATTTCAAGTTCATCTTGTAACTTCAGCTTTGCATTTGAATGACCTCTTACGATTAATTAGAAATGGGGAATGCCATACAGGTAAGTGATCAACTATCTGACTTACCACTAGACAACTGGGAACGGCAGTGTAAAAGAATCAATTGGATTAGTAAAATGTTATGTTATAAGAGTGTTTTAAATGTAGAAACACACCTTCAAGTACATTGGCATCTAAGTGCCCATAGAGTGTTTTTCAAGTAGAAGCCTTAGTACCATTTTTTTCTTTTCATTTTACTGAAAATAGATTCTTTTTTCATATATCCCGATTACGGCCCCTCCCCATATTCCTTCCAGTCCTTCCTATCTTCCCTCCCATCTAGATCGACTCCCTTTTTGTGTCTCACTAAAAATAAAACAAAACAAATAAAAAACAAAGACTGCTAAGAGATAATTATAAAGTATAACCAAATAAAATAAGATAAAACAGAAATGATCACACCAAAATTGGACAGGACAAACCAACAGAAGGAAAGGAGCCCAAGAGAAAGCCCAGGAATCAGAGACCCACTCATTTACACACTCAGGAATCCCACTAAACACACTGAACTGGAAGCAATAACATATACTCAGAGGACAGTACAGACCAGTGTAGGCTCTGTTCCTTCTGCTTCAATTTCTGTGAGTGCATAAGAGCCTTGATCTTGTTGATTGAGAGGCCCTTATTTTCTTTGATATTGTTGGTTGAGAGGGCCTTATTTCCTTGGTGTCTCTCATTCCCTCTGTCTCTTATATTCTTTCTTCCTCCCATTCTGTGGGTTTCCTGAGCTCTGAGGGACAGAATTTGGTGGAGACATTCCACTGGGGTTAAGTGTTCTAAGGTCTCTTACCCTCTACATAGTGTCTGGCTGTGGGTCTCTCATTCTGTTCCAATCTGCTGCAGGAGGAAGCTTCTCTGATTATGGCTGAACAAGGCACTGATTATATTTGTCTTTCTAGGTCTGGCTTACCTCACTCAGGATGATTTTTTCTAGTTCTATTCATTTGCCTGCAAATTTCATGATGTCATTTTTTTTTTTAAACAGCTGAGTCATACTCCGTTGTGTAAATGTAGCACGTTCTCCTTATTTTTCTGTTGAGGAACACCTAGACAGTTTCATATTTGGGGTTATTGTGGATATAATGCAATGAACATTGCTGAGCAAGGGTCTTTGTAGTAGAATGAAGCATCCTTTGGGTGTATGCCCAAGAGTGGTATATCTGCATCTTGAGGTAGATTGATTCTCAGATTTCAGAGGAACTGCCACAGTGATTTCCATTGTGGCTGTACAAGTTTGCTCTCCTACCCATGGTAGATGAATATTTACCTTGATCCATGTCTGAGCCAGTAGGAAGTGTCACTTGTTTTATTGATCTTAGCTATTCTGACAGGTATAAGATGATACCTCAAAGTAGTTTTGATTAGCTCTTTCCTGACATCTAAGGATGTCCACAATTCTTTAAATGTTTCTTAGTTATTTTCCGCTCTTGAGAATTCTTCTTGGATCTGTACTCCATTTTTAATTGTGTTGTTTTACTTTCTTAATTTAATTTTATATTTTTTTACTTATTCACGTTATATCCCCCTCAATGCTCCCATCCTGGTCACCCCCACCGACAATTCTACCCCCATCACCTTTCCTGTTCTCTTCCCCCTGTGAGTCAAGTTTCTGTGAGGCTAGGAGCTTTCTCTCCCACTGAGGCCAGACAAGAATATATCCCACATACAGGCAACAGGGTAGCTCCTGTTCCAGTTGTTCAGGACACACATGAAGACCAAGCTGTACATCTGCTACATATGTGTGGGGAAGCCTAGGTCCAGCCTGTCTATGTTCTTTGATTGGTGGTTCAGGCTCTGAGAGCCCAAAGGTCCAGGTTAGTTGACTCTGTTGGTCTTCCTGTGGAGTTCAGATCCTTTGGGGCCCACAGTCCTTCCTACTATTCTTTTATAAGAGTATTCCAGCTCCACCCACTGTTTGGCTGTGGGTATCTGTATCTGTCTGAGGCAACTGTTTGGTGGAGCCTCTCAGCAGACAATGTGCTCCTGTCTGAAAACATAACAGAGTATCATTAATAGTGTTAGGGATTGGTGCTTGCCCATGGATGGGTCTCAAGCTGGGCCAGTTACTTGTTGGCCATTTCCTCAATTTCTGTTTCATCCCTCAGGCCTGAATTTCTTGTAGACAGGATACATTTAGGGTTGAACGTTTTGTGGGTGGGTTGATGTCTCTATCACTCCACTGGGGTTCCTGCCTGGCTACAGGAGGTGGCCTCTTCATGTGCCATATCCCCAGCCCTTTATGGATGTTTAGTTGATCATAATCTTTTTCTATTATGTACACAGCCATTTTTCTGAATGGTTACCTTTGCCTTACAAAAGCTGCTCATTTAGAAAAGGTCCCATTTTTTTTTTGTTGATTTGTCTGCACATTTAGTGTTTGGTTGAGAAGTCTTCTCCTGTGCCAATGAGTTTAAGGCTAATTCTTACTTTCTCATCAATTGGCTTCAGTGTATCAGGTTTTATGTTGAGTTCTTTGATCCAATTGTAGTCAAGTTTTGTGCAGGGTGATAAATATGAATCTATTTGCATTTTTCTACATGCAATCATCCAGTTTGATCAGCACCAGTTGTTGAAGACACTGTATTTTTCCAGTGAGTGTTTCTTGCTTCTATATCAAAAATAAGATGTTCATAGGTGTGTGGATTTATGTCTGGGTCTTCAATTTGATTTCATTGCTTAATGTTTCTGTTTTTGTTTTATTTGTGCCAAATATAAATATACTGTTTTTATTACTATAGTTTTATAGTTCAACCTGAAATTGGAGATAAATCCAGCAATTGTTCAGTGCTTTCAATCCTTCCCCTAACTTTTCCATAAAAGTCCCTGACCTGCGTCCAGAGGTTAGCTGTGGGTATCAGCATCTGTTTCAGTCAGCTGCTGGGCAAAGCCTCTCAGAGGACAGTAATGCTAGAATCCTGTCTGTAAGCATAACAGAGTATCATAAATACTGTCAGGGATTGGTGCTTACCCATGGGATGGGTGTCATGTTAGGCTGGTTTTTGGTTGGTCATTCCCTCAAGCTCTGCTTCATCTTTGTCGCTTTATTTCTTTTAGACAGGACAGATTTTGAGCTAAAAGTTTTGTGGGTGGGTTGGTGTCCTTATCCCTCCACTGTGGGTCCTCCCTGGCTACAGAAGGTGGCCGCTTCTGTTTTCATGTCCCCCCTGTAGTTATCTTGGCTGAGGTCACGTGCATTGACTCCTGGGATCCTCCCCTATCCCAGGTCTCTGGGACTTCCTAGAGATCCCCTACCACTACAGCCGCAGATTTTCACTCATTTCCTCTCACTCTGGTTCTCTTTCCTGTCTCTACCCACACCTGATCAAGATTCCCCCATTCCTCTCTTATCTCCACTTCCTCCCAGTCCCCTTCCTCCCTTATCTTTCTATGACGATTTTATTCCCCCTTCTAAGTGAGATTCAAGAATCCTCACTTGGGCTTTCCTTCTTGTTTAACTTCTTTGGGTCTGTCAGATTTACCATGTGTATCATGTACATTATGGCTAATGTCCACTTATCAGTGAGTACATTCCCACTTGAGTCTCACTCAGGATGTTATTTCTAGTTCTATCTTCCATCCTTTGCTTGTAAAATTCATGATGTCCTCCTTTTTAAAAGCTGAATAGTATCCAATTGTGTAAATGTAAATGAACCACATTTTCTCTATCCATTTTTTGGTTGAGGGACATCTGGGTTGTTTTCAGTTTCTGTCTACTACAAAAAAAGCTGCTATGATCATAGTAGAGCACATGTCCCTGTAGTGTGGTAGAGCATGTTTGGAGGTATATGCTGGGTATTCAGGTAGAATTATTTCCAATTTTCTGCAAAGACTGATTTCCAGAGTGGTTGTACAACTTTTCACTCCCGCCAGCAATGGAAGAATGCTTCTCTTCTTGATACATCCTTGCCAGCATCTGCTGTTGCTTGACTTTTTGATCTTAGCCATTCTGATTGGTATAAGCTGGAATCTCAGGATGGTTTTGGTTTCCATTTTCTTGATGACTAAGAACGTTGAACATTTCTTCTTCTTCTTCTTCTTCTTCTTCTTCTTCTTCTTCTTCTTCTTCTTCTTCTT
>JADRCH010000064.1:3552117-3628763 GCA_019843965.1 Rhynchomys soricoides | reverse complement strand
TTCTTCTTCTTCTTCTTCTTCTTCTTCTTCTTCTTCTTCTTCTTCTTGTTTTTGTTTGAATATGGTATTTTTATTTTATTTGTTTCTTTTTTTCATATTTATTTACATTTCAAAAGTCTCCCCCTTTCCAGATCTCCCATTTCTAACTTCCCCATTCCCTCCCCCCTTCCCCTACCACTATGGGGGTATTATCCCACCCACCCACTCTCGTCTTCCCTCTTTGGCATTCTCCTATACCGGGGATCTAACACCCTCAGGCCCAAGGGCCTTTCCTCCCCCTGATGGCTAACAAGACCCTCTTCTGCCACATATGTGGCCACCACCATGGGTCCCTCCATGTGTATTCTTTTGTTGGTGATTCACTCTCCGGGAGCATCCAGGAGTCAGGCCAGCTGCCACTGTTGTTCCCTCACTGGGGCTGCAAACTCCCTCAGCTCCTTCAGTCCCTTCTCCAAGTCCTCCATCTGGGACCTCACACTCTGCCCTACTGTTGCTGTGATGCGACTCTTGGGTATTTCGAACTTTTGGGCTAATAACCACTTATCAGTGAGTACATACCTTGATCATTCTTTTGTGACTGTGTTACCTCACTCAGGATGATATTTTCAAGTTCTATCTATTTGTCTGTGAATTTCATGAAGTCACTGGTTTTAATAGCTGAGTAGTATTCCATTGTGTAAATGTACCACATTTTCTGTATCCATTCCTCTATGGAGGGAAATCTGGGTTGTTTCCAGTTTCTGGCTATTATAAATATGGCTTCCAGAGAAATGCTGTCTCGAAAAACAAACAAACAAAAATAAATAAATAAATAAATAAATAAATATGGCTGCTATGAATATAGTGGAACATGTGTCTTTATTACATGTTGGAGCATCTTCTGGGTATATGCCCAGGAGTGGAATAGCTGGGTCCTCAGGTAGTATTATATTCATTTTTCTGAGGATCCACCAAACTGATTTTCAGAGAGGTTATATCAGCTTGCATTCCCACAAGCAATGGAGGAGTGTTCCTCTTTCTCCATATCCTTGCCAACATCTGCTGTCACCTGAGTTTTTGATCTTAGCCATTCTGACTGGTGTGAGGTGGAATCTCAGGGTTGTTTTGATTTGCATTTCCCTGATGACTAAGGATGTTGAGCATTTCTTTAGGTGCTTCTCAGCCACTCAGGTTTCCTCAGTTGAGAATTCTCTGTTTAGCTCTCTTCTCCATTTTTTGATAGGGTTATTTGGATCTCTGGAGTCTAGCTTCTTGAGTTCTTTGTATACCTTGGGTATTAACCCTCTATCGGATGTAGGATTGGTAAAGATCTTTTGCCAATCTATAGGTTGCCATTTTGTCCTATTTACAGTGTCCTTTACCTTACAGAAGCTTTGTAATTTTATGAGGTCCCATTTGTCCATTCTTGATCTTAGAGCACAAGCCATTGGTGTTCTGTTCAGGAACTTTTCACCTGTGCCCCTGTGTTCTAGACTTTTCTCTACTTTCTCTTCTATTAGATTCAGTGTATCTGGTTTTATGTAGAGGTCCTTGATCCACTTGGACTTGAGCTTTGTACAGGGACATAGGAATGGATCAATTCGTAATCTTCTACATGTAGACCGCCAGTTGAATCAGCACCATTTGTTGAAGATGCTGTCTTTTTTCCACTGTATGGTTTTAGCTCCTTTGTCAAAGATCAAGTGACCATAAGTGTGTGGGTTCATTTCTGGGTCTACAATTCTATTCCATTGATCTACATGCCTGTCACTGTAGATCAGGAATTCAAGGAGCTACCTAAACATAGTAAAAGCAATATGCAGTAAACCAGTGGCCAACATCAAACTAAATGGAGAGAAACTCGAAGCAATTCCACTAAAATCAGGGACTAGGCAAGGTTGCCCTTTCTCTCTCTCTTTATTCAATATAGTACTTGAAGTTCTAGCTAAGGCAATTAGACAACCAAAGGAGGTCAAAGGGATACAAATTGGAAAGGAAGAAATCAAAATGTCACTATTTGCAGATGATATGATGGTATACTTAAATGACCCAAAAAACTCCACCAGAAATCTGCTACAGCTGAAACACCTTCAGCAAAGTGGTCAGATACAAAATTAACTCAAGCAAATCAGTAGCCTTCCTATACTCGAAGGGTAAACAGGCTGAGAAAGAAATTAAGGAAATGGCACCCTTCACAATTCTCACAAACAATATAAAATATTTTGGTGTGACTTTAACCAAACAAGTGAAAGATCTGTATGACAAGAACTTCAAGTCTCTGAAGAAAAATATCAAAGAAGACCTCAGAAGTTGGAAAGATCTCCCATGCTCATGGATTGGCAGGATTAATATAGTTAAAATGGCCATCCTGCCGAAAGCAATCTACAGATTCAATGCAATTCCCATCAAAATCCCAACTCAATTCTTCATAGACTTAGAAAGAACAATTCTCAAATTCATATGGAATAACAAAAAACCCAGGATAGCAAAAACTTTTCTCAACAATAAAAGGATTTCTGGGGTAATCTGCCTCCCTGACCTCAAGCTATACTACAGAGCAGTAGTGATAAAAACTGTTGAACATTTCTTTAAGTACTCCTCAATCATTTGAACTTCCACTGTTGAGAATTCTCTGTTTAGCTCTGTACCCCATTTTTTCATCTAATTATCTTTTGTTTTTTAATTTTTGTATGAAATTAGTGTTTTATTTTATGTTACACATTGACATTTCAAGTGTTATCCCTCTTCCATGTTTCCCCTCCACAAGCTTCCTATCCCTTCTCCTTCCCCCTGTCTCTGTGAGGGTGCTCCCCCCCACTCCTACCTCAGCATCTTAGCATTCCTTTACCCTGGGTCATTGAGCCTGCACAGGACCAAAGGTCTCCCCTCCCAGTGATGCCCAATAAGGCAATCCTCTGCTACATATGCAGCTGGAGCCATGGGTTCCCCCATTTGTATTCTTTGGTTGGTGATTTGGTCTCTGGGAGCTTTGGGGGGGTCTGGTTGGTTGATATTGTTGTTCTTCCTATGGGGTTGCAAACCCCTTCAGCTCCTATAGTCCTTGACCTAACTTCTCCATTGTGGTCCCTGTGCTCAGTCCAATGTTTGGTTGCATGCATCTGCATCTGTATTGGTTAGTCTCTGGAAGAGCCTCTTAGGGACAGCTATACCTAGCTCCTATCAGCAAGTGCTTCTTGGCATCAGCAATAGTGTCTGCAGATGAGATGAATCCCTATCTGGGACAGTCTCTGGATGGCCTTTCCTTCAGTCTTGGCTTCCCTCTTTGTCCCTGCATTTCCTTTTGACAGGTGGAATTCTGGATTAATGTTTTTAAGGTGCGTAGTTGGTCCCATTCCTCAACGGGGGGCCATACCTATCCACTGGATATGGTCTTTACAGGTTTTATCTCCCGTTGTTGTGTATTTTGTACCCCATTTCAATTGGGTTATTTGGTTTATTGGAGTCTTTAACTTCTTCAGTATTTTATATGTTTTAGATATCAGCCCTCAGTGAGATACAGGGTTATCAAAGATTTTTTCCCAATTTGTAGACTGCAGTTGTGGCTTATTGACAGCGTCTTTTGCCTTACAGGAGAATTTTAGTTTCATGAGGGCCAAATTATCAATTGTTGATCTTAGAGCCTGAGCTATTAATGTTCTGTTCAGGAAATTGTCTCCTGTACCAATGTTTTCAAGGGTAATTCTTACTTTCTATTCTATTAGATTCAATGAATCTGTTTTATGTTGAGTTCCTTGATCCACTTGGACTTGTGTTTTGTGCAGGGTGATAAATATGGATCTATTTGCATTCTTCTATATATAGATACACAGTTAGACAAGCACCACTCATTGAATATGCTTTTCCCCTCCATTATATGGTTGTGGCTTCTTTGTCAACAATCAAGTGATCATAGGTCTGTTTTTTTTTTTTTTTTTTTTTTTGCAGGGGGTCTTCAATTTGATTCCATTGATCAACCTGTCTGTTTCTATGCCTATGCCATGCAGTGTTTATCACTATTGCTTTGGAGTACAGCTTGATATCAGGGATGGTGATACCTCCAGAAGTTCTTCTATTGTTCAGGATCATTTGGGCTATCCTGAGTTTTTTTGTTTTCCCATAGGAAGCTGAGAACTCTTCTTTCAAGGTCTGTAAAAAACTGTGTTGGAATTTTGATGGGAATTACATTGATTCTGTAGATTGCTTATGGTAAGATGGCCATTTTAACTATGTCAATCTTAATGATCCATGAGCATGGGAGTTCTTTCCATCTTCTGAGGACTTACTTTCTTCCTTCAGGGATTTGTCATATAGTTCTTCCACTTGCTTGGTTAGAATTACATCAAGATATTTTATATTGTTTGTGGCTTTGTGAAGAGTGTTGTTTCCCTGATTTCTTTCTCCACCTACTACTGTTTTAATTAAATTAATTTTATATCCAGCCACTTTGCTGAAATTATTAATCATCTATAGGAGCTCTCTGGTAGAATTCTTGGGGTTGCTTATGTATAATATCATATCATATACAAATAGTGATACCTTGCCTTTTTCCTTTCTAATTTGTATCCCCTTGATCTCTTCTTGTTGTCTTATTGCTTGAGCAGAACTTCAAGTACTTTATTGAATAGATAGAGTGAGAGTGGGCAATCTTGTCTCTTATTTTAGTGAGATTGCTTTAAGTTTCTCTCTATTTAATTAGATGTTGGCTACTGGCTTGCCATATATTGTTTTGATTATATTTAGGGATGTGCCTTGAATCCCTGATCTCTCCAAAGACTTTTAACATGAAGGGGTGTTGGATTGTGTTGAAGGCTTTTAGATCATCTAATGAGATGACCATGTAATTTTTTTCTTTCAGTTTGTAGATATAGTTGATTACATTGATGATTTTTCATACATTGAACCATCCCTACATCCCTAGGATGAAGCCTACTTGATCATGGTGAATGATGTTTTGATGTGTTCTTGGATTCAGTTTGCGAGAATTTTATTGAATAATTTTGCTTCGATGCACATAGCTGAAATTGGTATAAATTTCTTTCTTTGTTGAGTTTTTGTTTGGTTTATGTATCAGAGTGACTCTAGCCTCATAGAATGAATTAGGTAGTATTTCTTCTGTTTCTATTTTGTTGAATAATTTGAGGAGTATCAATATTAGCTCTTTGAAAATCAGGTAGAATTCTGCCCTAAAATCATCTGGCCCTGGGCTTTTTATGGTTGGGAGACTTTTAATGACAGCTTCTATTTCCTTAGGAGTTAAAGGACTATTTAGATAGCTTACCAGATCTTGATTTAACTTTGGTAAATGGTATTTGTCTAGAAAAAGCATCCATTTCATTCAGATTTTACAGTTTTCTAGAGTACAGGCTTTTGAATTCAGACCTCAGTTTCCATTATTATGTTGCCCTTTTCACTTCTGGTTTTGTTAATTTTGAAACTGTCTAGATGCCTTTTACATAAGTTGGCTATGAGTTACTCTATCTTGTTGATTTTTTCAAAGAACCTGCTCTTGGTTTTCTTGATTTGTTGTCTTGTTCTCTTTGTTTGTAATTGATTGATTTCAGCCCTGAATTTGACTATTTCTTCTCTCTACTTCTCTTGGTTGTGTTTGCTTCTTCTTTTTCTTCTTTTTTTTCTAGAGCTTTCAGGTCTACTGTTAAGTTGCTAGCATGAACTCTCTCCTCTCCAACATCAAAATAACAGAAATACACACGCATTGGTTATTAATATCTCTCAATACCAATAGTCTCTTTTTATTGGTAAAAAGACACAGGTTATCAGACTGAATAAGTAAACAGGATCCATCATTCTGCTGCATACAAGAAACACACTTCAGCAACAAAGATAGACACTACACCAGAGTAAAGGGTTAGAAAAGGTTTTCCAAGCAAACAGACCCCCAAAACAAGCTGGAGTAACCATTCTAATAGCTTCTAAAATAGACTTTAGCCAAATGCAGTAAAAAGAGATAGAGAAGGACACTACATACTCTTTGAAGAAAAAATACACAAAGATGATGTCTCAATTCTGAATATCTATGTCCCAAATACAAGATACTTTGGCTATTTCCTTTGCCAGTTGTATCTCCTTGATCTTCTCTAGTTGTCTAATTGCTCTAGCTAAGATTTCTAGTACTCTACTGAATAAGTATGGACAGATTGGACAAACTTATCCTGTTCCTGACTTTAGTGGAAATGTTTCTTTCTATTTGTGTTGATTCTGGCTATTGGCTTGCTGTAAACTGTCCTTATGTTATATATGACTCTTTTATTAGTATCTCTCCAGGGCTTTTATCATGCATGGGTGTTGGATTTTGTTAAACGATTTTGTCAATTCAGTTTGTTTATATGGTAAATTAAATTTCTTGATATGAATGTGTTAAAAAATTCTACATCCCTGGGGTGATGCCTACTTGATCATCCTTGATAATCATTTTTATATATACTTGGATTCAGTTTGTGATTATTTTATTGAGAAAATTTGCATCTATGTTCATAAAGGAAATTTGTCTGTAATTATCTTTCTTTGTTGGGTCTTTATATGGTTTGAATATCATGGTAACTGTGGTCTTGTATATTGGATTTGGCAATGTTCCTTTTGTCTTTATTTTGTGTATTTTTATTTTATCAGCAATAACTTTTCTTTGAAAGTCTTGTAGAATTCTGCACAAAAACTATCTGTCCCTGGCCTTTTTTGGGTTGGGAAACTATTAATAAATGCTTGTATTTCATATAAATTGCTCAATTGATCTTAATTTGTCATTGATAATTTGTCATTAAGTGGTAATGTAGAAAAGTAGTCATTTACTTTTATATTTCTAATTTGATGGAGTATAGATTTTGAAAGTATGTGCTTATGATTGTCTGGATTTCTTCACTGTCTCTTATTAAGACCCTATTTTTATTTGTAATTTGGATATTCTTTTTCCATCATTTATTCAGTTTGGATATGGGGCTGTCTATCTTATTGTTTTCTCAAAAAACATCCCTTTGTTTAACTGATTCTTTGTATCATTTTTTGTTTGTTTGTTTTTATTGGTCTCAGCCCTGAGTTTGATTATTTATTGCTGTTTGCTTTTTGGGGTGTGATTTCTTCTTTTTGTTCTAGAGATTTCAGATGTACTGTTAAGTTGATATTATGAGATCTCTCCATTTTTTTTTTTTTTGTGTACAAACTCTTAATGGTATGAGCTTACCTCTCAGGACTGCTTTCATTGTGTCCCATAAGTTTGGGTATGATGTGTATTTATTTTCACTTAATTCTATAAAGTCTTTTATTTCCTTCTGAATTTCTGTCTTGAAAATTTTTTCATTCAATAAAAAGTTATCAGTTTCCATGACTTTATGAGCTTTCTGTTGTTTCTGTTGTTGTAGATATTTAGCTTTAATTGATAGAACTCAGTTATGATTCAAGGTCTTATTTCAATTTTCTTGTATTTGTTGTGACTTTTTTTTTGTCTGATTATGTGTTCAATTTTGGAAAAAGTTCTATGAGATGCTGAGAAGATATATTCCTTTGTGTTTGTGTGAAACAGCCTATAAATATCTATTCAGTCAATTTGGATTATAATTTCAGCTCCAGTATTTTTGTTTAGTTTTTGTCTAGATAATTGTCTATTGGTGAGAGTTGGATATTTATATCCCCCACTATCATCAGTGTGTGAGTGTCACCATGTAATTTAATCTGATATATATCCAAAGTGTCTGTCCTTGCATTTGGGGAATCAATGTTAAGAATTGCAGTGTCCTATTAGTGGATTTATACTTTGGTGAGTATTTTATTTCTTCTGATTGGTTCTGATTTGAAGTTGTGTGGGTTTTTTTTTTTTGTCATATATTAAAATGACTATACCAGTTTGGTTCTTAAGTCTATTTGCTTTTATTATCTTTTCCAACCCTTTATTTTGAGATAAGGGCAATTGTTGATATTGAGGTGTGTTTTTTGAATATAGGAGAAGGATAGATACAGTTTTTGCATTCATTCTGTCAGTCTGTGTCTTTTTTTGGAGAATTGAGACCATTGATATTGAGAGATATCAATGACCAAAGATTGTTTATTATTGATTTTGTTGTTGTTGTTGTTGGTAGCAGTGTGTGTGTGTGTGTGTGTGTGTGTGTGTGTGTGCATGTATGTATGTAACCTATTTAGTTTGATATTTTACTTCTAGTATGTTTTGTAGGGCTAGACTTATAGATAGATATTACTTACATTTAGTTTTATTTTGGAATGTCTTATTTTCTTCATCTATCGTGACTGTAAGTTTGGTTATAGCAGTCTCAACTGGCATCTGTAATCTCTTAAAGCTGGCAACACATCTGCCTAAGACCTTGACTTTTAAAATCTTCATTGAGAAGTCAGGTATAATTCTTCTTTAATGAATTAAGTTA
The DNA here is from genome assembly GCA_019843965.1 of Rhynchomys soricoides. Taxonomy (NCBI): domain Eukaryota; kingdom Metazoa; phylum Chordata; class Mammalia; order Rodentia; family Muridae; genus Rhynchomys; species Rhynchomys soricoides. The sequence goes on along the minus strand of JADRCH010000064.1, from coordinate 3,620,400 downwards.
TTTATTTATGTTACTTCCCAATCACAACTTTCCCTCCCTCCTTTCCTCGAAGTCCCTTCCACTCCACACCCGGTCCCCAATTCTCCTTCCTTTCTCCTCAGATGCGAGGAGGCCTCTCATGAATATCAAACAGTCTTGACATAAAGTTGCAGTAAGACTAGGCCTATCTTCTATTGAGGCTGGACAAGGCAGTTTAGTTAGGGGTAAGGAATCCAAAGGCAGACAATGCAGTCAGAGATAGCCCCTGATCCTACTTTAGAAGTCTCACATAACGACCCAGCTGCACAACTGTTACATTTGTGCGGAGGGCCTAGGCCTGTCCCATGCATGCTCTCTGGTTGGCAGTTCAGTTTCTATGAGCCCCCATGGGCCCAGGTTGGCTGATTCTGAAGGTTTTCTTTCGTTGTCCTTGATCAATCTGGTTCATTCTCCCTCTTCCATAGGATTCTCCAAGCTCCATTTAATGTTTGGCTGTGTGTCTCTGAACGTTTCCATCAGTTGCTAGGTGAAGCCTCACTGATGACAGTTATGCTAAGCTCCAGTCTGCAAGTATAGCAGTATATTCATTTCTTCTATTGTGTCTTCAATGCCAGATTTTCTCTTCCATCACTTATATTCTGTTTGTGAAGCTTGCCTCTCTTGTTGCTGTTTGAGTTCATACATTTTTTTATTTTCAGATTTCTCTCAGTTTGGGTTTTCTTTATTAATGTTTTCCCAATTTCAAGTTTTGAATGATTTTCATTTCACAATTTGTTTGCATGTTCAAAGATTCTCTCTCTCTCTCTCTCTCTCTCTCTCACACACACACACACACACACACACACACACACACACATGCACTTTTTCTTTGTTTCTTTCTTTCCTTTGGTTTATCAAGACAGGGTCTTTCCATGTATCCCTGGCTATTCTGGAACTCACTCTGTAGACTAGGCTTGCCTTATTCACTTAAAAAATATTATGAAAAAGAAAGCCCAAAACCATGCTTCACAGTATTTTAATATGGCTTACCATGTATTTCACACACTAGAAGGAGGCAGGTTGTTCTAATTTGTCTTAATACTACTTATGTAGAGTCAAATCCTGATCTGTTTACAGTGAAGCAAATTCAAAGCTAATCAAATGTACAAATGCCACTACCAACAAAAGGGATCCATTTGTGGCTCTGGCCTCTGATTCATCTGTTGAAGACCTAACCACAAATATGGTTTTATTTGGAGGTGGGACTTAATGAAGACATGTTAAAAGGTAAACAAGACAGTAAGAATGGAACCCTTGTAAGAATGGGGAAGAGATAGCCTAGGTTTTTTTACTATGTGAGGATACAGGAGGAAAGCTCACACCAGCAAATGAGCCATACCATGCTGGCACCTTTATCTTTGACTTCTGTCTCCTAGAGCTATGCTGTAGTAAATTTTGGTTGTTTTTTGATATTTTGTGATAGTAGTCTGAGTGTGTTATAACACTTGAGGTGGGCTTGAGAGGCATTGGTTTATCGTCTTTCAGGGAAACACAAGTAGAAAAATACTTAAGTTTTAAATGAATTACTTTTGAAGGTTGAATATTTGTGTTTTAATTATAGGATATTATTATTACCATCTTGAGAATATGTAAATGTTTTCATTGAAATTACTAGTTGTCTAGCTTGGTGTGGTAGCTTAGACCTTTAACCCAGCACCTGAGATGCAGAGGCAGAGGGGAAGGCAAAGGGATCACTGTGAACTCCAGGCTAGCCTGATCTACATAGTGATGTCTAAGCCAGCCAGAGCTACATAGTGACACCCTGTCTCAGAAGTTAAACCAAAGCATTCTCTTAATGACTCCACAATTAGGAATGTGCTGATTAAATTTAAAAGTATAATTTTACTATGTCATTTTTCCTCTCTAAACTCCTGGAGATTTCTGCTTGGTTCATCTACTTTTTAATCCTGTTAGTATTGATTAAGTATAGAAAAAAATTCTTTGACTGAATCATGTTGTCAGTTGAGAAAAGAACATTCTTTGTATAGAGAGATGTCATTACAACTTGACAAAAGTTTAGAGTCATATCAGTATGTTAATTTTCAGTACTCCCCAAATAATCTATGACTGACTTTAGGCAGGCTTACTGAATGTATTTTTGACACAGAAACCCCAGTCTTCTAAGAATATCTAGCCACTGGAACAAAGCATGTGAAAACTGTCATCAAATATGAATCTTGAGTCTTCACAGTTTTGTTTTAGTTGGCTTTGGCTCCATGAATGTAGTACAGTGCTGAAGTGAGGAAATTGAAAGGATGGATGGATGTACTCATATACCTGGTTCTGGGGCTCTCTGCTAGATTAACTGCTATTTCCAATGCCAGGTACCCAGCTCTTTTTGGTGATTGGTTTAGCTTATCTCTACAGAGAACCTGCTGTTTCCTCTGCTCCATCTGATATCTTGGGAGTTCCTCAAACACAGTCTCTCTTTTACCTTTCTGATTTCTTGTACATGCTACTTTGAATGCCTGGTTCTTCTGATGTGATCTGTGAAATGTTTCTTGGTTTCTGCATGTTAGAACCCTTGTTTGTTGCTTCAGTTACACAAGACCTGTGCATGATCACCATCCCAGGTCTTCTTTGGCATAAATAAAATAACTAAACTCTCAGGTTAGAAATGTTCCTACGAGGTTTGTTTATTTGTTTATTTATTCCATCAGTTTGCAGAAGTGTACCTTCATCCGTGAAACAAATTTTAGGATCCTTTTATAAGGACAGGGAATGTAGCTCAGTTGGTAGAGTACATAGTAATGGAGTTCAGGGTCTATCCCCAGGCCTGCATAAAAAAAGGACTGGAGCGAGCCTGAACTCTCAACATCTGGGAGGTAGAGGAAGTGGTATCAGAAGTTCAAAGTCATTATCTAATATATGATAAGTTCATGTCCAGCCTGTGATATATTAGATTTTGTGTAAAGGAATTTTAATCTAGCAACATGGCTACTCTGATCACATCCAAAGACCTTCTAGGTCTGTGTGATCTAGCTATAATATAGACATGCCCTTAGTATACCTTTAATCTCTCTAGCTGGAATTCTTTAGTATACACTTTTAATCCCAAACAATGACATCTAATTGAAAGGCAGACAAAATGATAAATCAGGGAAAGATTTGACAGAATGAGTCAGAGATAGGATATGCACAACTCTCAGGAGAAAAGCTATTTAAGGCCATCCAGAGATTGCCCCAACATGCGATCTAGTCTATCTGCAGACAACAAACCTTGACACTATTGCTGATACCAAGATATGCTTGCAGACAGGAGCCTGGTATGGCTGTCCTCTGAAAGGCTCTGCCAGCACCTGACTATGACAGATGGATATACTCACAGTTAACCATTGGACTGAGCCCGGGCAACCCAATGGAAGAGTTAGGGGAAGGGCTGAAGGAGCCAAAGGGGAATGCAACAACATAGGAAGAACAACAGTATCAATTAACCAGACTCCTCAGAGCTCCCACAGACTAAACCACCAACCAAAGAGAATATATGGTCTAGTCAATAGTTCCTGCTACATATGTAGCAGAGGACTGCCTTATCTGGCATCAGTGGGAAGGGAGGTGCTTGGTCCTGCAGAAGCTTCATGCCCCAAAGAAGGGGAATACTAGAGGGGTGAGGCAGAAGTGGGTAGGTGGGTGGGGAAGTACCCTCTTAGAGCAAAGGGAAGGGGGTTCATGGATGAGAGACCAGGAGGAGGGGTAACATTTGAAATGTAAACAAATAAAATGATTATTATTTTTTTTTTTTAAAGAACAATACAGGGAGAATGAAGGAGTTCAGTCAGTTTGGTCAGTCAATTGAAATCAGTGCAGTGAGTACAGTGCAGGGGAGGTGAGTCTGTTAGTAAATTCATGCATTTCAGTACTGGTCAGCTGAGCCAGTTGAATCCAAAGACTAAGGAGCCAGAAGATTAAAACAAATTGTAAAAGTTAGTTTGAGGCCAAGCAAAGCAATTCAGTGAGAAGCTGAGAGAAGCCAGATTGAATCTGTCAGCTTGGGTTGGAGTTTGAGCTAGAACAGTTGAGCCAGCTAGCCAAAGTTGAGAAAGAACTAGAAGGGGTGAGTTTATCAGTAGCAAGCCTCAAAGAAGGCAGTTTCATCAGGTGAATAAAAGTTACTTTTATAATCATGTTGCAAAGGAACAAAACAACATCCCTGTTTTTTCGTTTTATTTTATTTTATTTAAATATGTATTTTAGTTTAGTGTGTAGGTAGTAGTTATCTATGGAATTTTCAAAAAAGTGTGTCTTAGTAGATACTCCTTCTCCCTCACCCTTTGTAAACTCTCTACCCTCATTTCTTTCCCTTCTTCATATAACATATGTCCTTTGTCCTCCACTCTCCTTATTTCTCAGAACTCATTTTTGCTTTCTCTTGTTCTCTTTCTAGTTTTTTTAGGCCTTGCATTTGTGCATGCATATACATATACACACACATACACATGCACATATACATATATATATGAGGTTCATGTCTTTCCAAGTTTGATTCACCTTGCTTAATATTATACTTTCCAGCTCCATCCATTTTTTTCCTCTAAGATCTATAATCTCATTGCCCTTTGTAGCTGAGTACAGTGTCATTAGGTATATGCACCACATTTCTTTATGCATACATCTGTTGGTGGATAGCTAGGCTAGCTCCATTTCTTTGCTATTGCACATACAATGTGCAAGTGTCTGTGTAATAGGGTAAGTAATCTTTTTGAGTAGGTGTCAAACAGTGGTATAGTTGAGTCATATGTGTTGAGACCTGCCCCCACCCCAGCATATACTTCATACAGAACATAACAGGATATATGATCAGCATGACCTTGCTCTGATTCAAGTTATTTTCCTGTGTCAATGACTGGCATGCATATTACAGCAACATTATGAAATAGCTATCAGGCATAAAACAAAATACAGATTTTGGGCACACTTAAAGACAAAAATCAGTGATTTGGGAGATACTCTTTCTCTTTTTAGAGTTGTCTATGATCTATATGATCTTCAAAATATTCTCAGTTTGTTCACTGTGAGTATATAGATACCAGAGATTGGTAATGACCCTTCAGTGCTCAATTGAAGCAGAAATGTCTCTTACTCTTCTTTCTGCACAGGTAACAAGCTCATTTTGTCATTGGTGTGTTAGACTGTTGGTTGAGTATATGTCAAACTTCCCCACTTGGGCTCTTGAGGCTCCACACTTAGTGTGAGCCTACCAGGCAGATTATCTCCTGAGATTCTTTGAGTCCAGTGTCCATCTCTGAACAAGAGTCTCGAGAATTCTGTTGGTCAGTCATCTGTACTGCTGTGGCAGGTAACAGACTTTGTGATTGTCAGTAGCATCAGATGGATGAGTCAGTTAAAGAAAGGAAAAGAGGTATCTTCTAGTGTAAGGGAAAGAATGGAGAACAGGGGCATCAAATAGGCATCTGTTACATTTTACCTCTTCAGAGAAAACATTCTCATATGCATAAACTCAAGCATGCTTACTTTGTATAAAACAACTGTTCATCATCTTAAAACAATACACTTACTTGGGTGGGCAGAATAGCTTTTACCTCTAGGCCTCTTGTCCACCGTCTGTCTGTGAGACCTGTATGGTAGAAGAAGAAAACTCACTTCCTTAAGTTGTCCTCTGACCACCACATGCACACTACATACACATTCAAATGCACACACACACACACACACACACACACACACACACACACACACACTGAAGTAGAAATTTAAAGAGTATGCCTGGGAGGAGCTGGAGGGAGAAAAGGGACAATGTAGGCAATGTAACTCTACTTCACTTGAAAACTTATTAAAAAAGAAACATGCTTTATTAAGGGGCAAAATCATGGAGTGTTTTACTATTCTAAAGTATCTTTCATTTATGTAATGATTCATGCTTAAGATATATGTGGGGTGACTGAACTTTTTCTCTTCGGTTTGTGTGTGAATCTGAAATGTGAACTGGTAATGAGCAGACAGGAGAAAAGGTAGTAGTGCTATTTATAAGAACAGCATAGAATCATGGGAAATTGATCTGAGCCTTGTGTAGTCTTTCCATCAGAGAGAGGGCACAGGGATTGTGAAGCTGATTAGCCAGATCCACATGAATCCTATCTGTTGACATTTTAGCTGATCTGTGCAGATCTTGTCTGCTGGATCTGGGATCCGATGACCTGGAAGAATGAGGGAAACTACAGTTTTAGGCTGTAGACGGCCTTACTTCATTCAGTTCCAGTGGACTTTTATACCCAAATGTAACAAGAGAAGCAACAGTTTAGGGAAGGTTGTTTGCATTCAGAAAAACATGATCAGAAAAACATGTAAATAAAAGCCAGTGAGGGCATATTAAATATTAACTGGGCAGTCTTTTCCCAGAACTTTCTCAGAACAGACCAATTTAACCACAATTGCCTGGTACTATAGATTATATCTGGGAAAGCATGAAAGCAAGGCAGAAAGCCATATTCAGATTCAGGGTATGCTGACTAGATTGGGTTCTACAGCTGTGTTCTGATATCCAACAAGAGTAAATATGCCTTAGAAGTTGAATGTAAATGTTTGTCACAGGGGGCACAAAATCACAACCAAGAGCAATCCAGGGAACAAAATGCATCTGAAGTAAAAGGCCCTCTAACTTTTTTCCTGGAGCTTCTCTGACAGTTCCCCAAGGGCTTGCTTACCCTGGCTCATTCGTTTGACTGCATTTAGACACCTGTCCATCAGAGAGAGCACTACAGGTAATTTTACAAACACAACAGCAAAAAGCTTTTAGAGGAGACGAGTAGGCAAAAAAACAGATGATAGCCTGGGGCAAAGATGTCTTGGGCTTTGGTGGGATGTCTGTCTCCTCTAGGACATAAGAATACTCATCCTCTGTTGATGGGGTAATAGAGGTTAGTTGTTTTCTCTTCAGCACACTCTTTCATAATGTATATAGAGACACTTCAAAGAAAGCTGCTTCTTCCTCTTTAGTTCAAAAAGAAGAGACAACAACAGAACAAAGAGTGGGAGAAGGTCACAAACAAACACGTGCTTTGAGTACTTTTAATACAAACTATTCAGTATGCCAAAGTGCTATCTTTGGAGATTGCATTAATTGGGGATACTATTGTCTTAATGAGACATTGTGGCCAAAAAGCAACTTAGGGAGTAAAGGGTTTATTTGGCTTTCACTTCCATATCAATAACTGGTCATCACTGAAATAAGTCAGGATAGGAACTCAAGCAGGGCAGGAACCTGGAGTCAGAAGCTGATGCAGAGGCCATGGAGAGGTGCTGCTAACGGGGCTTGCTCCCTATGGATTTCTCAGCCTACTTTCTTATAGAAGCTAGGACCACCAGCCTAGAGTATCCCCACCCACAATGAACTGTGCCCTCCTCCATCAATCACTAATTTAAAAAACTACTTACAGGCTTGTCTGCAGCCTGATCTGGTGGTGTCATTTTCTCATTTGAGATTCCCTTCTCTCAGATGACTCTAGCTTGTGTGAATGTGACATAAAACTAGCCAGCACTGGGGTTTTAGTTTCTGAACCTTAACAAAGTAAAAAGTGAAGAACAGGAGACTGTAAAAGTAAAAACAAACAAACAAACAAACAAAAACAACACACACACACACACACACACACACACACACACACACACACACAAACAATAGAGGCTTTGGGAAAGAAGAATAGAGAGAACGTGAAAACGTGGTCACTGTCCCCAGCCAGCACAGCCTCTGGTGGGTAGGTCCTTAATTAGCCTGCCTCTTTTTCCCTAGCTCTGTTACATGACATCTCCCATGCCATCAGTTTCCTGAAGTAATGCTTCTTTGGCAGATGCCTGTAAATAGCTCTTAAGAGTACTAAATGTTTTCTTATATGTTTGTCTAGTGAGTACTTGAATCCAGAAATATCCTTGCATGCTAGAACTGAATGGGTATTCTGCTTGAACCTCTCAGAATCTTTAGTTTCTATACCATCTCTGATCTGAGGGAGAAGCCCCAGGAATAACTACAAGGTGAAATTTTGAGGATTTTAGGTTTTTAAAAAATTTTATTATTATTTAAAAGAGCCTTTCAAAACCAAACTGAGGTGAAAACCCTGTTCTTGCTCCCTGGGTTGTCAAACATTCTTTGGTGTATTTTGTATTTGGTGTATTTGTATAACATTTGTATGCATTCATGGACAGCTTTCAGAGTGCCTGGGACTTGCCAATTAAAGCCCACATTGAAATGTTATAAAATAGATCTGTTTGTTGTAATCACAGATACTGTATATAACATAGCAATTTATGACTTGAATGCTAATTACAAAAGTTGTTTGAAATAATCAGGGCCTTATTCAGCAGCTCCTGGATGGGGACATCTGTACAAATACTTACCATAGTAGCAATGGCAAGAGAGTAGGGCAGAAAAAAATAGGTTAGTTAAAAGTTCAAACAAAGGGTGAACCACGAAAAGGAAAAGAATTCCCCTTGCTCTATTCAGTGACTGTAATGAACATTCAAGGGCACACTGTTCCAGATTCTCAGAAAAATATTGAAATACACTTTTGACATGACAACAGGTTCTGCTAGAATTATAAAACGTTCAGTAGCTACTTAATTAATTGCAGCTAAAGTTCCTGGGACTCTCCCAGACTCCAAGTAATCTCTCATTACCTGTTGAATCATGGCAATTTTCTCTAGAGAAAAGGTGTAAAATATGTACCAGCCAAACAGATGGCTTTTAAACTCTCAAACATCTCCCTTGATGGGATAAATTGCTAACTGTAGTGCTATCGAACCTTTCTGTGGTCTGCATGGCTTTTTAAAGTGGAAGGCAGACTCTCTGGCCAGTACCTGGCTGTACATACCCTGGAAAAGCCTGCTTCTGTCCTGAACAACAGCTATACCCTTGTATTTATGTACCTCTTTTACCATGAGATAAGACCCAGTGGCATTATCCTCAAAAGGAATAATTGTAATTTTGCAAGTTTAGCAGAGCTACACAATCCTGAACACATGCCATCAAGGACTAGGAACAGGCAAGGTGTGCCACTGAGCAAGACATGCTTCTCAACTGTGGCACCGCTAGTCATAAATTTCACATAAATAACAAAAATGCGTTGATTTATAGCCTTTTCTGGCCAACCATAAAACCAGATTTTATGCTTAAAAATAAATGTCCCTATTATTCAGGGAAGTTTATATATGTATATTTTTTTCAAAAGATAAAGCTATTTGGGCAACTGGAAAAAATCAGGTTATTTTGTAGCGCTCAGAGAACCCAGTGGAGTTATAAATATATACACACACTGCATAGATAATCTTTACTGAGCTCCTCTTCTTGAAACTTCCTGATGGTTTCTTTAGACTTGTAATAAATCCTCCTTGAGCCTAATTAAATTGGCGTTCAGGATCACTGGTGTTGTATCTCGCACTGAACTTTAACAGCCGCTTCGTTATCCACTGGAGTAGGTAGAATGTACACAGGAATAGCTGTGAGTAATGCAATATTTATTGTCTTCTTTTCTGGGAAAATATTTTTAGACAGCAATTTTTTTTTAAATACTAAAGAGTTGCCTTTTTAGTATCTAGTACAATTTCGAATTGACCAGACATCAATAAATGTTGATAGTTCAAAAGTATTTTGAATCATTTGAATATATAAGTATAACTTTTTATGATACTTTAGGTTTATTTTTATTAATATTTTATTTATTTTTTGAGAATGTCACCATTTAGTTTGATCAGATTATTTTCCACATTACTACAGATGACAGTATTGATAACTTTCTATTCTCATATGGCAGAGACTTTTTTTTCCAGGTGGCAAAAAATTTTTCCTGACCTTATATTTTAACTCATAATATTTTTTAAAAAAATTATGTGGAGCTATGCATCAATATATCTAATTAGGGACCTGCTTTTTTGAATAAAACACGACTTACATGAACAAATAAAATAGTTAAAAGCATACCAGAAATTGTTAGAATTCACTCATGCATGATAAGCATGCCTGTATGATGTTTGGACCTCTCAGTAGTAGTTGCTGACACAATTTCACAAACAAATATATTAATTTGCCAACAATCATATTTTCTTTGAAAAATTTGTGAAGTTCTCTAAGGAGCTTTTTTATTTACTATGTGTATATTTGAGTGGTGTATGCATGTGTGTCCACATGTGTGCAGGTGTATTCACCCATGTGAGCACACGTGGGGGCCAAAAGTTGTTATGACCTTTTATCTATTTATCATTGAGCTTATAATTTGCTGTTTTGGATTGAGGATGATATCATATAGATCCACTGTTTTCATGAAAATTTATTCTAGAATCAAGATGTGTAAAACTGCATTTAAAACTGAAACTATTAGAGGCTACCATTTGTTCTGACATGGAATGAATGGTTAACATGATGCCATCTTGTATGCAATAGATTCTCAATATATTTCTTTTTTAATTAAGGAGATTCCAATAGTTCTATGCAGATGATTCAGTGTAAGGCTCCTTTAAGGCTGTTTTGATATCTTGGACTTTATCCTCAAAGGAGACAAAAAAATGGAAAGAAAAAATACTTCAGTAGAAAAGGTATCAGAGAGGGTCAAGAGAACTGACTTGGGTTTTGCATTACGAGGTCACTCTTATCTGGTGTGGGGGACTAAAGAAAATATCTTAGCTATTCCAAGCATGATTTTTTAATGAAATAAAAACTATTTTCTTAGGGTTTGTGAAAACAAAGGAGAGCTCTGTGTAAGCTAGAAATATAGCCATGGGTTCATAAGCTGCTGCCATTAGTTTATGATGTGAAATGATCATCAGAGCTCTTGCCTTGATCTTCCTTATCAAAAGCTTCTTTTTAGAGCTATTTTCAGAAGCTTGGAAACAATCATTAACACTAAGTCTGTGCTTTAAAAACACAATTCAAAGAGGCTTTGGTCAGAGCAGTTGAACAAATCTCAAAGAAAAGAAAACAGTCTCCCCCCCCCCCCCGAATAAAAGGGAATATTTGGTTCAAAGCAATGCCAGTCTCATACTACTTGAGAATTTATACTAGTTTTCAATATCATAATAGACAGTGTAGGAGGAACACTGTTAATCAGAGATTTACATTGCGGTGTTTACTTTATGGGCAGTTTAACAAATGCTGAGGCTTCATGAAACCTGTACTTCAGAAGCCCACACTTGGAGGAACACCACCTCCTCCACCATAGCACTGTCACCGTTTCCAGTCGTCTGAGCTCTTTATTCCATGTCCACCTCATGAAAGTCCTTCTCAGGAGCTCTCAAGGCTGAATATAGCAGTAAGCAAAAGGAGTCACAATCTATATAGCAAGAGACTTCTTTTTATAGAAGGAGACAGGAAACAGTTTGATGGCAAAAAGGGCTAGCAAATCAATTTTGTGCTTTGAATAAAAATGTCCCTCATAGGCTTAGATAATTGAACTCTTGGTCCACAGTTGGTTGTGCCTTTTGGGGGTTCTGAAGGTGGCCTTGGTGGGAGAAGCACATCCCTGGGAGCAGACTTTGAGAATTTGAAGACTTGAGTCAATAGCAGTTGTTCTCTGCTTCTTGCTTGTGGTTAAGGGATCTCTCCCTCTCCTGCTGCTCTCCTTAACTGTTGCCATGGCTTCCTCCTGAGATAGATTTTTATCTCTCTGAAATGTAAGCCCAAATAAACCTTTCCTTCTATAATTTGTCTTGGTCATGGTATTGTATCAAGGCAAAAGAAATTGAACTACTGCGTTCAGTTATCGTGTGTGTGTGTGTGTGTGTATGTGTGTGTGTGTGTGTGTGTGTGTGTGTGTGTGTGTAGTTCTAACCTGGGAGTTCATACATGCTACATAAGTAACCATTCTATCACTTAGCTATATCCACAGTCCAATAATGACTTTACCTTTCATTCCATTAATATAATTTATTATATTTATTGATTTATATGTATTAAATGTCCCTATAACCATTAGGATGATCTTTTCCTAAGTGTCTTTCAGATAAATAGTTAAGTGTCATTACATCACAGAACCTGGAAGAGCCAGCTCCAGCAGCAAGAACCCTTATCCGTTTTTAGAAACTCATGCTTTCACAGTAGCAGCAGTTAAGGATTTTAAATAATTTTCTATTCTATTACTTTCACTGACCAATAATTAGAATCCTGAAAAAACTGAAAAATTAAAAGAAAAAAAGTGGCCTTAGTACCTGCCTCACCTTTCTTTGTTTATGGTCTCCTGATGTTAAACACAGTTTCACACTCTATTAGATAGTTGATCACTGCTAGCTGATGGTTGTGTCTACCTTGAGGATTGGACATGCTGAAAGTGAGGGTTGAAAGCAAGTTATATAAAGCTAATCCAGCACTCCAGAAAGAATGCAAACAATAAAGATAACATTCTGCTTACTTCTCACCTTATAATGTAGAGTGAGGTATAGTCTCAAATTAGGTTAGATAATGATGAACAGAATAGTAGGTGTCAGAATGTACTGTGTGAATAGTACATGAGTATACAATGGCTTGAGTAGTAGACTGAATAAGCCCATAACCCTGTATTTCCAGAGGCTTTTTTTTTTTTTAATGGTGAAAAGCAAGTGTATATTTAGAATTAGCCATCTGGACTCAGTTTAGATGATCCCAAGCTTGTCAGCAACATCTAGCGCATCAGGAGCCAAGTGAACACACGCCTTCTTTCCCTCTGTCAGGCCTTATCAGGGTATTGACTTCGGCCACATTCATGTCATAGAGTTTCTTCTCGGCCTGTTTGATCTGGTGCTTGTTGGCTTTGACATCCACAATGAACACAAGCGTGTTGTTGTCCTCTATTTTCTTCATGGCTCACTCGGTGGTCAGTGGGAATTTGATAATGGCATAGTGGTCAAGCTTGTTTCTCCTGGGTGCACTCTTTTGAGGATATTTGGGCTGCCTCCGGAGCCGCAGGGTCTTGGGCCGCAGGAAGGTGGGTGACCTTCAGATCTTCTTTTTTTGTGGCTGTGGACGCCTTTCAAGCACTGCTTTCTTAGCTTTCAAGGACTTCGCTTTGGCTTCGGCTTTGGGAGCGGCAGGAGCTTCCTTCTTTGCTTTCGGCTCCATCTTGGTGGAAAAACAAAACAAAACAAAACCAGAGGCCTATTTTCTAGTCTCTGAACTTGTGATAGAAAAAGTAGTGCTTGTTCAGGTTCAGATATCTTCCATCCTTGGGCAGTAGTAAAGAGAAGTTACCCAAGAGTTCTCAGTTGGTATTAAGAGTAATTAGGACCAGCATTTTAAGCATGTATTGATTTAAGTAGTTAATTAAGACTTGATGGATATACATAAGCTGCCTATAACACTGCAGTGACCAGAAACTTCTACATTGCTTTGAGTCACTGAAATTTTCTCACTATTTTAATTATATCTTTTGTTACTTTTTCCACATGTGATAAAAGTCTAAGTGTCTATTATACAATAAAATGTTTGGAAAAAAAAACTGAAATTTAGGTATCTAAAATTTGCTATCTTACACACAAACATACACACACACACACACAGAGAGAGAGAGAGAGAGAGAGAGAGAGAGAGAGAGATATTTTAATAATTACTTGGGTGAAAATGAAATAGATCATATACTACCAGAAGTAACATTGTACTACTCAAAGACAAGCACCCCTTGATTAATTTTGATTTTCAACCTCATTGTATTAACAAATACCCAGGAGATTAGTAAAGCATATCTGGGTGTGACTGTGATAATATTTATAGCAAGTATTGAATTCTGAGGGCTCTGGTCTACTCAATGAATCTCTTAATGGATCAATAATCTATGAGGTTATTTAGACACAGTGAAAAATAGGAGGTGGGGTCTTCAATGTAGTAGATCTCTGAAGACATGTTCCTGTGGGTGTACTGCCTGGGATTCTTCCTGTATGTTCTCCATTCTTTGTTTCTTGTCCTCAAAGAAGCTGTTTCTTCTCTTATGCTAGACATAATGTTCTGACTACAACTGACATCCAGCTAACCATAGGCAGAACCCACTAACATTATGAGCCCAAATAAATCATTCCTCTTTTTAAATAATTTCTTTTAGAAATTTGTCCATAGTGGTGAGACATCATTCACATTGCAGTATGAGCAAAGCTGACTTGTATTGATTCTTTCAAGACAGATACTGAATTTCTATTGTGTGCTAGGCCCTGGGTTGGTAAGTCTCGTAGATAGAATAGGAACCATCTGAAGCAGATGTCAGGGTAGGAAGACAATGTTTGATATGGCACCTGATCATCACTTAATAAATGCATTCAATAGATGGGATGAACAGATTCTAGTGTGTTGCAGTTAGCAGTGCCACTGTGGAGATTTGTACATGATTTCTTTAAATGAGCCATTTCCACATTACTTTGATGAGGAACGAAGCTGAAGTCACAGAAAAGCCAAGGGTATATTTTCTCAATAACTACATAGAATGTCTCTCTTAGTGCCACTGGTGGTGGTTCATAATCCCAGCACTTGGAGGGGTGAAGCAGAAGGATTATAATTGGGGAACAACTTGGTCTACATAGTGAGAACTTGTGCTGAGAAAAAAAAAAAAAAAAAAGACCAAACAAGTAAATGAGTGAAAAAAAGAAAGGGTTAGCTTTTAGCATTAATATTATATCATCCTTAAGCTCAGTAAATATTTGATAATTAATGAACTTTTAAATAAAGAAAAAAAACAAACCTCCCTTGTTTCTTTTAATGCCCACACATTTTGGCAGGCTAAGTACAGAAATGTAGGGAATCATTAGGAAGATTGGCAATTCCTTTTGCTCATTTACTGCTAATAAAGTGTTTTTATGCCTCATGGAAAGCTAGAACTTCATTTTAAATAACAGTTCTTGTGCTGAATTGGATTGTTTCTCTGTTTCTTAATCACTCCCACATACATAACAGGAAACTAACATCCAGCCACTGTTTCCGCAGGTCGCAGGTTGGTACAGCATTTTCAATTCCAAATGAAAGTTAACCCACTAATTGTTGAATAAACCACCTACTGCTCAACCACACAGAAAATAAGGTATAATTTTATAATTAATAATATAATGATACTTCCTGTGCCCTGATCATGAAACAGTATGGAGAAGCTAATCTTTCTAAAATAAGAGGAATGAATTCAAAGCTCCATGCTAACAACACAAGGCTCATAGCTCTGGATTTCTTTCCATTTTCACTTTAGTAAAGTGTCTGGACATAAATTTGTGTTGATGATTATTGCCAAATGTATAGTCAGTATTTTTAAGCACAATCACATTATTATACTGCCATCACCACCAGATATATCTGAAACTTTTTCCTCACCTCAGTGGGAAACTTTGAACCTATAACAAATAATTTCTTGTTTCTCCCTTCTAAGACTCTGTGTTGTCTTTAGAATAGGAATGGCTCCCACAGACTCATGTGTTTGAATGCTTGGCCATAGAGAGTGGCACTATTATTAGGTGACATCTTGTTGGAGTAGGTGGCTTTGTTGGAGGAAGTGTGTCACTAGAGTGATACTTTGAGGTCTCAGGTGCTCAAGCGGGTTCACTTCCTGTTGCCTGCAGATCAAGGTGTAGAACTGTTAGTATCTTCTACATCCTGTCTGCCTGCAAACTGCCATAATTCCCTCCATAATAATGCACTTAACCTCTGAAACTATATGCCAACTTAATTAGAAGGTTTCCTTTATTAGAGTTGTCTTGGTCATAGTTTCTCTTCACAGCAATAGAAACCTAACTAAGACATTCTGGCAGCTATCACTCTTTCTGTCTTTTTGTATCTGTGATTTTAATTATGCTAGGTACCTTGTTAAGTGTAATCATATAGAACTTATTTTGTCATTCAACACAATGGCTCCAAGCTTCATCTGTGTTGTAACTTGGGAGAGGATTTCATTCCTTTTCCAGGTTCAATAGTATTCTTCTGTGAATATATGTACTATCTTAGTTTATCTGTTCTTCTAACAGAAGGCATTTAGGTAGTAGTGAATTTTGAGCCAGTTCAACAATAATTGTTTAAAAAGTAATAAAAAGATGTAGAGATATTGTACATAAGATAAAAAGATCAAGGATTTAGCATGATTGTGAACTGGATATGATAATACAAAGCACTTGCAGTGTGAACCATCTGAATTGAATTGAGCTGGATACATGAAACTATACACCAGATCATCTAAAAGACCATAGAAGGAAAGAAGTTATAGCAGCTCGTGAACAGCTTTTAAGTATTTAATGCAGGTTGAAATTGTATCATTTTGGCTATGTGTGGTTAAATAAACTACATTATTCAAATTTACTTTGCCTGTTATTCTCTTTAATGTAGCTGGCAGCAAGTTAAAACCACAAATGTGGCTCATGTGATATTTCTCCTTCTACTTTCTATTTCTCAAGAGATGTAAGTATTTATTCTTATGACTTCCCTGTAGAACGTTTTCCCCACTGTATATTTTATGGTTTGGATGCTCTGTTTTCATCACCATGTACGACACTTTAAATTCTCCTTTGTCTTCTCAAGGACTTACTGTTTGTTTCATTGAATTGTGTTCCATCTCCATATATTTGTGTCGTTCCTCTTACTTATTTCTCCTTTTATAACATTTTTGTCATAGAAAGTAAATGAACTGATTTCAAAGTTTTTGAAGTTGTTGAAGTTTCTTTTTTGGCCTAACATATGGTCCATGAGGTAATAAAGAGGAATATGAACTCTCCAGCTATTGGAGGAAATGTTCTGTAAATTTTAAGTAGATCCACCTCATTTGAATTGTAGTTTATGTTTCTTTGTTGATTAGCATTGTCATGGTGATCTTTGGATTTAATATCATTTTATTTAACTAGTCCAGTAATCCAATGCTAGGGGCATATGAAGCTACAATCATGATATTTTCTTGTTGAATTGATGCCTTGATCATGACACAATGACTTTTGCTTCTTTGTATAGATTTTGTCTTAAACTTAATTTCATCTGATATAGAATATAGGTGCTGTGACTTATTTTTAGTTTTCATTAGCCTGGGCTAACTTTTACTGTTTCTTCTTTCAGTCTGTGCTCTTCATTATATGAGTTTCTTGTAAGCTGCATATCACTGAGTCTTGTTGGTTCACTCAGTTATCTAGTCTGTACCTTTTCAGTGAGGGATTTAATCTACTTACACTTAATGTTAATACTGATGTGTAAAGACCTATACTCTCAGTTAAAAACCTTATTGTTTTGAATATAATGTTTTTCCTTTTTTAGTCTGTTGTATATCTTTGTGGTTTGATTAAAAAAAAAAAAAACTATATGTATGTGTATGTGGTGTGTGGACACATATGGAGTCCAGAGGACACATGAAGTGTTCTGTCTTATCATACTCTACCTTCTTATTTTGATACAGGGTTTTCCCTGAACTTTGAGTTAAGGTGGTATTCAACAAGCCCCAGTGATATACCTGCCTCTACTTCTGACAGAGCTAATTACAGATATAAGTGCACCCTGCTTTTTATGTTTTTATGTGAGTGATGGCATTTGAACTCAAGTCTTAATGCTTGTGCAGTATGTGTTCTTACTCCCTGAACCATCTCCCCAGGCAATGATGTGGTATTTGATTCTTTCATCTTTGAGTATTTGTTTTACTGTTGAGTTTTTATGTGTTTATTCTTTTACATCTAGAGAAAAAGTCCCTTAAACATTTCATCAAAGGCAAGTAATGATGAATTCCCTCAGCTTTGCTTTTCTTGGAAAATCTTTATTTACTATTTATTTATTTATTATTATTATCATTTCTGAAGGATAGCTGTTCTGGGTATAGTATACTTGGTTGGCAGCTTTCTACTTGCTGTTCCCTGCATTTTTTTTTCCTTTTAGTATCTCTTGCTGATTTTGGAATTCTAGATTTTTTGCTGTATACTTTTATCAATTTAAGCATAATTCACTATGGTGAGGACTTTGGTTAGTCTCTAGAGCTCTTTGGGCCTCATACCTATCTAGAGCACTATATTTTTTCTATGGTTTAGGGACATTTTTCTGTTGCTATTTTTTCCATAGATTTTCTTGACTTTTCCCCTGTTCTTTACCCTCTATGACTCTGAGAACTCAAATACTTATTATTTAAATCATCTCATAAGTCTTGAAGGTAGACTTAATTTCTTCTGATCTGATTGGGATATTTAGAAAGATATTTGAATACTAGGCATAGTAGCATGTGCCAGTGTTTGTAGCTATTAGAGAGAGAAAGAAAGGATGACTGAGCCCAAGCCCAACACCTCAGGACAGCCAGAGCAACATAGATAAGACTCTGTTCACACACACACAAATAAAAGTTTTCAAGTTGAGAAAAAGTTTTCTTCTGATTGACCTTGTCATGTTTGATGTTTGCAGTTGTATACTGTATTTGTTGTATTTTCTTAGCTTTTCGAACTTCTGTTTGGTCCCATTTACGATCTCTAACTCTTCATACATATGTTTTCTCATTTGTATCATGAATCATTTTTTTTCTTTTTAAGGAAGATTTTATCTTTACTTTTTAGTGGTGTGTGTGTGTGTGTGTGTGTGTGTGTGTGTGTGTGTGTTGGTATGTGCATGTGAGCACAAATACCTGTGGATACCAGAGGAGGAACAGGATGCCCTGGAGCTAGAGTTATAGGCAGTGTGAAGGGTCTAACATGGGTGCTGGGAACCAAACTTGGGTCCTCTTGGAAAACATACATCCTCTTGACTGATGAGCCATCATTCCATCCTCATGAATAATTGTCTTAATTATATTTCCCAATTTCATTATCTATCTGCAGTCTCTTGTCTCTCACCAGCTTTCCTTAGAATCATTATTTTGATATCTTTAGCAGATACTGTGCCAGTATCTTTTTCTTTGGGGCCTTTTTCTAGACATTTATGAAGAATTCTTGGAGGCATCATAGTACTGTAAGTAGGCACAGCAAGAAACCACTGAACCCAGCCACTATGAGAAGAGAACAATTGAATGAAACATACAGTTTGGATGCCTCAGAGAGTGCAGGATAGCAATAGCTACAAAAGCTATATGACAGGAGAGGTGATGCTCAGAAGCTGAGTAGCCAGGTGATTAGCATGGAGATTCTTTAAAACAGTTAAGATGCTAGTTAGCAGCATTCACACAGCCCATCAGAGCTTCTCAGAAACATGTCAGGTTAAGGTTAAGCCATTAACATCAGCACTGCCACTTTGGGTACCTGACATTTCAATTTTTATTGTTGATAAGGAGTGGCAGTAGGCCTTTGCTTTCTGATGAGTAGGAATGTGGGAAAAGAGAGGGCTCAGCTGGTCTATTTCCCTGTTGACCAATGATTTTGAACATTTCTTTAAGTGCTTCTCAGTCATTAGAGGTTCCTCTGTTGAAAATTCTCTGTTTAGCTCCATACCTCATTTTAAAAATTGGATTATTTGGTGTCTAATTTCTGAAGGTCTTTATGTATTGAGAATATTAGCTCTCTGTCAGACATAGGGTTGATGAAGATATTTTACCAATCTATAGGCTGCCTTACAGAAGATTTTTCAGTCTCATGAGGTCCTATTTATTGATTGTTGATCTTAGTGCCTGAACCTTTGGTGTTCTGTTCAGGAAGTTGTCTCCTGTGCCAATGCGCTCAAGGCTATTCCTCACTTTTGTGGCTTTCATATTTAGTGTATCTGGTTTTATGTTGAGGTCTTTGATCTACTTGGACATGAATTTTGTGCAGGGTGATAAATATGAATTCATTTGCATCTTCTACATGCAGACATCTAGTTAGACTAGCACCAATGTTTAAAGATGCTTTCTTTTTGCTGTTGTATAGTTTTGGCTTCTTTTTCAAAAAATGAAGTATCTGTATCTGTAGGTGTGTAGGTTTATTTCTGGGTCTTTGGTTCTATCACATTGATTAGCATGTATGTTTCTATGTAGTTTTTATTTCTGTTGCTCTGTAGTACAGCTTGAAATTAGGGATGGTGATAACTCCAGAAAGTTTTTTTTTTTTTGTACAGGATTATTTTAGCTATCCTGGGTTTTTTATATTTTTTTAAATGAAGTTTTTAAATGAAGTTGAGAATTGCTCTTTCAAGGCCTGTAAAGAATTGTGTTGGAATTTTGATGGGAATTGAATTGAATCTATAGACTGCTTTACTTAAAGCATCCATTTTTGCTATGTTAATTCATTGAGGCATATATCAACTGTAGGAGTATTTAGTAGAATTTTTGGGGTCATTGTTGAAGACCAGCCTTAGTCTGTGTTGATCTGATAGGATGCATGGGATTATTTCAATCTTCTTGTATATGTTAAGGCTTGTTTTGTGACCAATTACATGGTCAGTTTTGGAGAAGGTACCATAAGGTGTTGAGAAGAAGGTATATTTTTTTGTTTTAGGATGAAATGTTCTATAGATAACTGTTAAATCCATTTGGTTCATAACTTCTGTTGGTTTCACTGTGTCTCTGTTTAGTTTCCGTTTCCATGATGTGTCCATTGATGAGAGTGGAGTGTTGAAGTCTCCCATTATTATTGTGTGAGGTGCAATGTGTGCTTTGAGCTTTAGTAAAGTTTCTTTTATGAATGTGGGTGCCCTTGAATTTAGAGCATAGATGTTCAGAATTGAGAGCTCATCTTGGTAGAATGGGCACTTTGATGAGTATGAAGAGTCCTTCCTCATATTTTGATAACTTTTGCTATACCACTCCTAGGCATATACCCAAAAGATGCTTCAATATATAACAAGGACACATTCTCCACTATGTTCATAGAAGCCTTATTTATAATAGCCAGAAGTTGGAAACAATCTAGATGTCCCTCAAGAGAGGAATGGATATAGAAAATGTGGTACATTTACACAATAAAGTACTACTCAACAATTAAAAATGACTTCATGAGATTTGCAGGCTAATAGATGGAACCAGAAAATATCATCCTGAGTGAGGTAACCCAGTCACAAAAGAACACACATGGTATATATTCACTGATAAGTGGATAGTAGACAAAAAGTTCAGAAAACCCAAAATGCAATTCACAGACCATATGAAGCTCAAGAAGAAGGAAGACCACCATCAGATAGTATCAGATGCCAGGAAATCAAGAGGCTCCCAGAACCCAACAGGGATGACATTAGCTCAAATATACAACAAAGAGGAAGAAGAACCTGTAGAGAGCACATCCATATATTAGGCAAGGTCCCTGGCTGAGGGATGGGGCTACCCACTCATCTTCAAAATATTAACCCAGACTTGCTCCTGTCTAAAGGAAATACGGGGACAAAGAGTGGAACAGAGACTGAATGAAAGACCATCCAGAGACTGTCCCACTTGGGAATTCATCCCACATGCAGATACTAAACCCAGACACTATTGCTGATGCCAAGAAGTGTTGCTGACAGGAGCCTGACACAGCTGTCTCTTGAGAAGCTCTGCTAGAACCTGACCAATACAGATGGGGATGCTTGCAGCCAACCATTGGAATGAGCATGGGGACCCCAATGGAGGAGTTAGGGGCAGGACTGAAGGAAGAACAACAGTATCAACCAACCGGGTCCCCCCTCCCCCCAGAGCTTCCAGGGACTAAACCACCAACCAAAGAGTACACATGGATAGACCCATTTCTCCAGCTGCACATGTAGTGGAGGATGGCCTTGTTTGGCATCAATGGGAGGGGATGCCCTTGGTCCTGTAGAAGCTCGATGCCCCAGTGTAGGGGAATGAGTTCTAGGAAGATGAGATGCGTGTGGGTGGGTGGGTGTGGGAGCACCCTCATAGAAGTAGGGGAAGGGGGAAGGGATAGGGGTTTGAGGAGAAAACCAGGAATGAGGATAACATTTGAAATGTAAATAAATAAAATATCTAATAAAAATGAGAGAAGAAAAGATTTTGGGGGGTGACTTGTGTATACCATCTTATCATCTACGAATAGCAATACTTTGATTTTCATGTGGTAGAATTTTTGGGGTCACTTATGTATACTGTTATATCATCTGAGAATAGAAATAACTTTATTTTTTCCTTTCCATAGACTCTAACATTCCATCTTACATCCATCAGAATGGCTAAGATAAAAAACTCAATTCACTCTACATTCTCATGAGGACATGCAACAAGGGAAAACTTCTCCATTGCTGGTGGGAGTGCAAACATTTACAACCCTTTTGGAAACCAATTTAATGGCTTCTCAGAAAATTGAGAATAGTTCTACCAGAAGAACCTGCTCTACCACTCCTTGACATATACCCAAAATGTTCTCCACCATACTCTAAGGATATTTGCTCAACTATTTTTATAGTAGACTTATTAATATTAGCCAGAAACTGGAAACAACATAGATGTCCCTCAACTGAAGAAGGAGTACAGAAAATGCGCTATATTTGCACAATGGAAAATTACTCAGCTATTAAAAACAAAGACATCATGAAAATTTGAAGCAAATAGATGAAACTAGAAAATACAATCCTGGGTGAGGTAACTCAGGCCCACAAAAACATGCACGGTAAGTAGCTATTAGCCGTAAAATACAGGACAACCATGCTGCAATCCATAGACCCAAAGAAGCTAAGTAATAAGGAGGGTCCAAGAGAGGATGCTTAAATCTCACTCAGAAAGGGAAAAATAGACATGAGAGATGGATGGATGGAGGAAACTGGGTAGGAGAGGGGAAGAGAGCACAGCAAGAGTGGGGATCAAATGTGGTGAAGGGGTGGGTAAGAGGTCTTGGAGAGAGAAGGAAAATTGAAGAGATGGAGAAGCCAGAGACCTGGGATGGGATAGACTCCCAGGATTCTATTAGGGTGACCCTAGCTGAGATTCCTGTAAGTGGGATAGGGACATAGAGAGCCTGAAGTGGCCACCTGCTATTGCCAGGTAGGACTTCCAGTGGAGAGAGGGAGATACCAACCCACCCAAAATCGCTGACACAAAATTTGTTCTGCCTACAAGATGTGCAAGGATAAAGTTGGAGCAGAGGTTGTGTGGATAGCCAACTAATGACTGGTTGAACTTGAGACCCATCCAGTAGGAGAAAGCAAATCCCTGACACTACTACTGTTACTCTGTTGTGCATGCATGCAGGAGCCTAGCATAACTTTACTTTGATAGGGAACCCAACAGTTGATGGAAACAGATGCTAAACATAAGGTAGAGCTCAGGGAGTCTTGTGGAAGACTGGGAGGAAGGATTTAGTGATCTGGAGGTGTCAAGGACACCACAAGAAGACCTACAGAGCTAACTAACCTGGGCTCATAGGGGCTCACAGAGACAAAACCACCAACCAAGGAACATGCATGGGCTGTCCTGAGGTTCTTCTCTACATTTGTAGCAGATCTGCAGCTTGGTCTTCATGTGGGTCCTCTATCAGTCTGACTTTGTTGCGTCCCTTCAGATTGCTTTGCCCTAACTGGGCTGCCTTGTATGGTCTTAGTGGGAGAGGATGTGCCTAGTTCTGCTCTGACTTGATGTGCCAGAGCAGCTTGGTACCTACTTGGGTGGCAGCTTTCCTTCTCAGAAAAGGGGAAGATGGGGGAAGAGGGTGTGTAGGTGGGTTTTTGAGGAGAGGAGGGGGGGTGTAATTGGGATGTAAACTAACTAAAGCAATAGGAGAGAGAGAAAGATAAAAGGATGCTGGTGCAAAGCAGGTGTTTAACTGGCAGGTGACAATAGATGACCTGAGGGATTTCTGTCAGAAGCATCTGGTTCACTGAGCATCAAATCAGCTCACCATTTTTTTTTCCCTGCAAAATCTGAAGAGATGGGAGGTAGTCATTACTTTGAGGAGGATGAGATAGAGGGCCAAGAACTGCTAGGAGACCATACTGAGGGCCCTGTCATAGACCCCCACCCCCTTCAGATTTTGCATGCTAACTTACATGTATGTTTTTAACACTTTCTTTAACCTGGACAGATTGATTTACAAAGTAATAGTATTTTCCACTGAAGAAGAGATAAGTGCCTGGTTTGTAAGCAGTCCATAGGTCAAGGCCCCTTTGGTTTTGTTGAACTACCCAAGGCTGAGCTTTTTTGGATTAGTAGCAGGCTTAAGTTGATTCTTGGATGGTGTTTTTTCTCTAGATGGAGATCTGATGGGACAGACAAACTTTCAAGAGAAGGTAAAGTTAAGGAGCTTTTATACTGGGCATGTACTTGTGTTTGGAAGGGTGGAAAGGAGCCTCAAGAACATAAAAGGAAAGAGCCCATCCTCAGGTCTAGGGAGCAGGTGGGAGAGTTTGAGCTTTAGCTATCCCATTGACAGGAGTATCAGACAATGGACCCAGAGCCTGTTTGAGTTGTGACAGATAGATCCAAATTGTGAGTCCCTGAAGTACTTAAATTTTTTAAGTTAACAAAAATAAGATAAAAGCTTTAGCTATATTAGCAGGACCCCCTTCTATTTTAATCTGTATTGAAATACTCCTTGTAGAGAAAGCAGTTAACACATGTTTGTAAACAGCTTGAAAAGACTCATGCTTTTGAGCCATAGCAATATAAAGCCTAAAATGTTATTAACATAAATATAGTCAAATTTAAAAATTTAAGCCTGTAAATATAATAGTTAAAAAATGTTTTAGTAACCAGCACTTAAAGCTATCACCAAAAGTAGATTGTTATTTATGACTACTTTATTAATTTGAACAGAGGTTTAACATTGCCTTTTTAAAAACACCATGAGACATAGCTTTTTGGGTATTGAGTATAGTCATTGAAAAAGAAAGTTCTTTTTAAATCCTTATTGGAACAGAAAGGAATAGTGAGGAGCCATGTTTAAGTCAGTAACAAGGGGCTGGTAGTTATGAGTTTCTTTTTTTCTTTCTTTCTTTTTTTTTCAAAGGAGATGAGAGATAATTTATTCTGGAGCCATGGTTTGGGAACACCGATTCCAATAAAATAACAGTTTTGTGAAATTCTTATAGTAACAGAACAAAGAAAGTCATAAATCCAGGTACTTTCCAAAGCCATTGGTGGAAACATTAAGTAGGTGACAACAGCAAAGTAGAGAAATATCAGTGGCGGGACTGGGATGCTGTCTGATGATGCTCTTAGCCTTTGGGTTGGTGGAACTAGGTTCTGCCAAGTTAATATACTCCAAAGGTTTTATCTGTTAGTCACAATGTGTAAGGTCAGACACAATGATAGGTAAGAATGGCCATTGAGGGGGCTAAAGATAACTCAAGACAAATTGTAACTAGACTCAAGACCTGCAACATTCCAACCTCTCTACAATCTTTGAGGTTCTAATCAGCTAATCTGCCTTGCAGAAGACTCAGTGGAAGGAACAAATTCTTTATGGGAACTTTGGTTCACAAAGGCTAGGCAAAAAGCTCATTGAGGGAAGACTGGGGAGATGTCTCAGTCTGTAAAGCACTGACTTTGCAAGTATAAAGATCTGAGTTTGCTCCACAGAACTATGTGAAAGTCAAACTGATGGTGTGTGCCTTTTAATCCTGCTGATAGCGAGCTGCAAGGTGGAGACAGACAGATCTTTAGAAACTCTCTGGCCAGTTAGTCTTGCCTGCTTGGTGAAGTTCCAGGTCAATGAGAAATTCTGTCTCAAATGAAAAGAGGAGGATGATTGATATTATCCTATGATGTTTTCACACCACACACACACACACACAGTCACACTCAATCACACGAGCACACTCTTACTCACACATACTCACACATACAAATACTCACATACCACATACAATCACAAAACACGACACCCACACAGACAAATTCACACACAAACACACTACACATGGCCACACAATAACACACACTCACATACTCACATACTGTAACACACACAAACACACTCACACAAGCACATGAGAACACACACACTTATACACATATTTATACAAGCAGACACACAACTGTACTGGCTGGTTTTGTGTTAACCTGACACAAGCTGGAGTTATCACAGAGAAAGGAGCTTCAATTGAGAAAATACCTCCATGAGATCCAGCTGTAAGGCATTTTCTCAATTAGTGATCAAGGGGGGAGGGTCCCTTGTGAGTGGTGCCATCCCTGGGCTGGTAGTCTTGGGTTTTATAAGAGAGCAGGTTGAGCAAGCCAGGGGAAGTAAGCCAGTAAAAAACATCCCTCCATGGCCTCTGCCTCAGTTACTGCTTCCTGACCTGCTTGAGTTCCAGTTCTGACTTCCTTTGGTGATTATGAACAGCATGGAAATGTAAGCTGAATAAACCCTTTCCTCCCCAACTTATATCTTGGTCATGATGTTTGTGCAGGAATAGAAACCCTGACTAAGACACACACACGCACATACGTACATACTAACAATACACATACACACACACACACACACAAACTCATACTCACATTCACATACTAACACACTCATATACACTCACACTCATACACACACTCACACACACATATACACATACATTCACATTCACACACACACACAAACATGTACACATGTGAGAAGGAAGTCTCAAGTTCAGGATTGGCAAAAGCATCATGGTTCTGTGGGGTGTCATTATCTACAACCACAGAATCGGCAGGCTGCTACCACATGAACAAACAAACAAGCAAATTAACCAAAAAGCAATGTAAACTTTGATCGAACATCCTCTGTGGTCAGTATAATATCGCTTACAAATACAATGCACAGAGAAGAAAAGTTCCATAGAGTCAACAGCCAACACCCCTAGCCTATGGGCATACAGAAGGGAGCCCACATTGCCATCAGGTGGTACACACATACATGAAAAGAGCTGTTTGCACAAGAGAAGGGACAGATAAAAGGGACTCCTCACCAGTTATTACCACTGTTTCCTCTTGTGGACTGGGAGGGAGCAAGACTGAGATTGCAGATGAGGTAACTACAGCTCCGGTGTCTATGAGAAAACGTTAAGAGGAGGAGACTTTCTGGTGAATAACAGCATAATACATTGAGATGCTGACCCTCATCTCTCTCTATGGTTCAGTTTTTTTAGATTTAAATTATTTTATTTATTTACATTTCAGTCATTGCTCCCCCTCAGTTCCCCCTCTACAGTTCCTCATCCCATTCCTCCTTCCTCTTGCCTCCGAGAGGGTGCTCTCCCTTCTACTAGCCCGCACCCCCTTCCCTGGGGTTTCAAGGCTCTCAAGGCCTCAAGGATTTCTTTCTCCATTGAAACCCATTTGTTAGTATACTTATTTCAATAGGAAGCCTGCCAGCTCTAGAAAATAGCAAGGCCTGACTTTATACTTGAAAGCAGCTTAAGGTAGCAGGTAATCAAGCCTCAGTCTGAAAGCTTTTTCATTTAAGAGAGTCAGGTTTTAAACTTTTAAAAAAGTGATTCAGTTTGTATCATCAGCATATCATATATCCATCTTTTGGACCCAAAGGTATTGTAAAGCCAGACTGTTTTTAAAGTGAAGTTTTGAATGTTGATCAGGTGAAGCACAAGGAAAATGTTTCTGTAAAGCATCTCTAACTTTTTTTCCATATGACTGGCATAATTTTATTTGATATGAAATAGGAAAATATACTTTATTATATCTAAAAACAAGCTAAACCAGGGTGGGTTGGTGCTCAGAGACTAGTAGAAAAAGAAAAATTTAGGGAGGCATTGGATGAAAAGAAAAGGAAAAATGTAATTTAGCTATTATATCCCTGCCCAATAACAGGGCTGGGCATCTAGGCATAAGTAAGGAGTGTGTGATTAGGTAGCCCTGGAGAAAACAGAGGAGAGGGCCAATCAGTCGACCTCCAGTGACCCCCCTGTCCACAGTTTGGGCAGAGCTCTGGAGGTAGGCAAGGCACAAGGTAGTTTTTTGTCCACTGGCCAGTGTTGCCACATTTGGAGGAGATCTGGTGGAATCTGTTGGTGCCCCAATCTTCTTTGGAGGTGGCCCTATGGCTGCTACCAGAATCAGGTATTTCTATCTTAAAAATCCTTTTTGATCCTTTTCTTCTCTTCCCTCCTTTAAAGACCTTAAATGCCTTGCTCAGCAGATCTCTGTGGAACATATCTAGTAGCTGATTTTGAATTTTATTTTATAATAACAAACTTGGTTTTAATTACTTGTTTCAGGCTTAATTTTGACAACAGAAAGCTAACATTTGTCCCTGTAAGTGAATTACATTTCTACATGTATTATAGTAAAATCATGACTATAAACATAGTTCTGAGCACAGGGAAGATTTTGGTCATTTGTAAGGTGACTGACCACTAGCTTACATGTCTTAATTATTTTTAACAGTTTACAATAACAGTTAGCAAACAGGTAAATGGTTAGACATAAAATTTTAAGTAAGTTTCTGTTAAGTTGAATAGACTTTTATAACCTTAGGAATTTAGAAAGCATATGTTCTTAGTATGTTTTATTTTCACAAATGAGTTAAATTTATGTTACATATATAGTGAACTGTAGCAAATTAGGATTACACATAGATTTTTAAAAAATGAGTAACCCTTTTGTTACAAGTTTTAAATTAATCTTTTGTTATGCCTTTTGTAGAGTACACATTTTAAAATCACACCCAAGGAACTTAAGAATCCTGGGATAAATAAAGTTTGCATTTTAGCAAGGATTAATGGCTTCATGGAGTCCAAGAGAGAAAAGTGATTTGAGAAGGCAAGCAAGAGTGATGCTATTGTCAGGCTTGTAAGGATAGGATCTATGGTTTATGAGATGAAGGAGTCCTGAAAAGGGCATGACAGAAAAAGAATCTCTGTATCTGGCAAAATGTAGGTAAAACAAAATAAAACAAAACTACAGGAAAAGACTTTTAAGTCTACACACTGAGAATGGCAAGTAGAAGACCACTAAGGGTAGAAGTCTAATATATGCAAGACTAAGGAGGTAGAGATTGTATGATTATATAGATCATAAGTATGCAGAAGGAGGCAACTGTGACTGGGTTGGTGGTGGTGGTGTTAATTGTCACTGATGGAAACTCAATTAAAAGATGTCCCCAAGTGGTTTGAAGTTCCTGAAGAGAATGCCCAGATTAGGAGGGATAGCCTTGCCTCACCAAGTGATGGGTGCCCAGGGAGATATGAGAAACAGATTAGTGTATGGGCATCATTTTCTGACAAACAAACAAAACCAACCAACTAACTAACCAACCAACCAACCAATCAACAAGCAACAAAACTGAGCAGGCAAGTCAGAAAAAATTATATTTACCCTAGTCTCTGGGGTGAGGCAAGTATTTATGTAAAAAAGAAACTGAGCAGGGAGTTCTGTGACAAGTGCACCTCCCTCAGGCTGTGAGAAGTAGGAAAGAGGCATGCAGGAGAGAGGAGCAGTCAGAGAGACTGACTCAGAATCTGGAGTCAAATATGATGGATGGCAGGGGCCAGCAAAGGCAAATAATCCATACAGCAGGAGATCCTAGTCATCAGATTTTGGTTCAGTTACAGGAGGGACAAGGTCTGCAGAGGAAGGCCCTGACACCTCTTCTGAGTTTCAGCAGCAAATGAAAATAGGCACAGAGAATATCCCCATATTGGCAGGGGGAAGGTGGAGGGAATGGGGAGGTTCCAAAGGGGAGATCTGAAACGTTTGAAATGTAAATAAAATATGAAAATAAAAAAGCAACATAAAAAAGAACATAAATAAATAAAAAAGTAAATAAATAAAATGAGTAGAAAAAAAAAGAAAATAGGCACAGAAAAAAAAATATTGAATATACTCGCTCTCCCTACAGAGAAGAACAGTTTGATTAAAAAAAATAATTAAGTAAAGGGAAGAAAAGGAAGGAAAAGAGAAAAGAAAGAAAGGAAAAAAGAAGAAATCTGTTTGTTCATTCTTCCATCCTTCCTTCTGTCTGTCCATCTGTCATCTGTCTGTCTGTCTGTCTGTCTGTCTGTCGTGGTAAGTAGAGGGCAGTAACAGTTGCAAAATCTTGTTAGGTTTTAGATGGTCATACAACAGGTGAAGGTGGCTTAAAAACAAGAAGAGCCAGGGGGTATTGTGGGGACTCTTTCAGAGAGATGAAGTGCTGACTGTGACAGTTAGAAGCCTTCAGTCAACCTTTAAGGGCTTCTGAGAAATGCATTTGGTTTCTGTTTCCTGGCAAACCTGGACTCCTAAGGGTGGTGAGCTATTGTCATCAGGCCCTGCCACTTTTGGGTCTGCTTTTGGAACCTTATAACTACCTTCTTTTTTTCATACTTCTTGTATGGAACTCATATATTGATATTTGCATCTATGAAAGATCAGTTGTTTGTATTCATTTTGTAGTAACTGTATAGTAGAAGATTTTTTTTCTAACAATGTATCTTATGGGAATGGTTTGGTAGATGTTGTTGGTTTTGGTTATGGTTAGGTACCAAACTGCTTTAATTAATTTCCTATAGCTATGATAAGACACCACACAAATGGCAACTTATAAAAGAAATTTAGATGTGGAGCTCAGAGTTTCAGAGGGTTAGAGTTTAAGACCATCATGGAACCATCGCTGGAACAATAGCCAAGAGCTGACATAATAACCCACAAGCAGGGTGTTAACTAGGAATGGCATAGGCTTTTGAAACATCAAGGCCCACCTTCAGTGGCACACATTCTCCAACAATGCCATACCTCTTAATCTTTGCCAAATAATTCCACCACCTAGGGACAAAAGTATTCAGATATATGACTCTGTGGGGGTCATTCTCATCCATACCAGTACATATCTGAAAGAATTCTCCAGATGTTTCCTTCAGCTGTGATCAGTGGGATTGAGCATCCTGTTTGTGCCATGGATGGGAGAAAGCACCCTGTGATCTCTTAAGGAATAGGAGGAGTGTTACTAAGAATGTGGAACACAAATGGTAGAATTCCCAGAAACCACAGTAGAGTTGGGTTCTCCACAATTGCAGCTAATGCAGTCCATTGTTATGGAGTTTGAAACTTTCTTGTCAGTGGAGGGGAATGGGGGATGCATGTCTTCATGTCCACCAGTGACACAAGCAAAACTAGCTGTGGAGGAAAGTGGAGCGATGTGCAGGATGTCATCAGGCAAAGCCAAAGACAACCACTTTGAGAGGTAACAGAAATGGTGGCATGGAAAGATGGTTTGCTAACAGGAGGCAGCAGTGGAAGATGATTGAACTTAGATATCAGAAGACAAATACATTTCTCTTAGTGCCTAGAAATGGCATTGCTCTGCAGTAGGTTGAGCAGCCTGCCCTCTGAAGTGTGGGATATTCTGTGTGTTTTGATGCAGGAGTCACAGTTTCATTGGTGGTTCTAGTTGGATTGTGAACCTTCAGTAGTAGAGTATCTCAGGTCCAGGGATAGAAATGTATCCACAATTCTCTTCCTTATATGACCTATAGATCCGGTTGCAATTGTATTTCTTAAGAATCTTCCCTTTAGTCTCTCCTCCTAACGATTTTCTTCTGGCCAGGGAAATAGTTGCTGATGTCCTCTGTCCACACTGTTATTCTGTGACTGTCTCCAGGGGTCCTT
This sequence comes from Rhynchomys soricoides, assembly GCA_019843965.1. NCBI lineage: Eukaryota > Metazoa > Chordata > Mammalia > Rodentia > Muridae > Rhynchomys > Rhynchomys soricoides. Next base: position 3,589,090 of record JADRCH010000064.1, on the reverse strand, counting down.
ATTCATCTCCTGCTGAATCCCAGAAGAAGGAAATACTGTGCCCCTCCATCTGGATACCTTGAATTCTTTTATGTTCAGTTTTCTATTGGACATAATAGACACTTAATGCCAATTAGGATGATTGTCTTCAGGTTTTCTTTACTAACAAGGCTCAGATAAGATTTGATTTCTCTATTCTAACATGTTAACAAGAGCCAGTATTTTTTTCCCCAAAGCATTAGGTTCTAATTCTAAAACATTCTAAAAAAAAAACCTCAAGGCAAGGGTGGAAAATATTTTGTATATCAGAAAGTCTTCCTTGCCATAAAGTTTCATAGTATTGTGTAGAAGATGCTAGCCTTTTACCTAATAATACTCCTCGTCTGAAGCAAATGAGAAATGAATAACAGGATGACATAAGCCTTTCTGTCTTCTCTTTCCCTCCTCTGCTTGTGTTTCTCTCTTTCATTTGGAATTTCTTCTTTAAAGGCTTGTTGACATTCTCTGTGTCTGTGTCTTTTTCTGATTGTCTCTCATGCTCCCCCCATTCCAAGAAAAAGTATGTTATTATGTAGCTTGGCTGGCCTAGAACTCCCTTTGTAAACTATGCTCCCTTGAAGTCATTGAGATCCATCGCCTCTGCCTCCCAATCTCTAGGACTAATGGTATATGATGTCATGCCTGGTTCACAGTAACTGGTTTTTGTTGTTGTTGTTTGGTATTTTTTTTTGTGATTTTTAGATTTATTTATTTATTATGCAGTGTTCTGTCTGCATGTATGCCTTCATGCCAGAAGAGACCACCACATCTCATTATAGATGGTTATGAGCTACCATGTGGTTGCTGGGAATTGAACTCAGGACTTCTGGAGAGCAGCCAGTGCTTTTAAACTCTGAGCCATCTCTCCAGCCCAGGGACTGTTTTTATTAGAAAATGTTTCTTAAGTTCCTATTGGACATTTATTGTAAATATTTTCAGGTAAGAAGAATACCACATTTACAACAACTAATGCTACTGCTTTGGTTAATTAGCTTAATAATAATAACAATAACAATAATAATAATAATAATAATAATAATAATAATAATAATAATAACAACAATAGTGCCAGTCCTCAAAAGAGCAGTAGGAGACAGTGTCTATTCATTCAAACCAACTCCATCTAGAAGCTGGGTGTCCTGCTGCCTTGCCCCAGCACACATCCTGTTCTTTCTGTTTCTAGAACAGGAGTTCCAAGGGTGAACAAGGTCAAGCCTTAAAGTATAGCAATAAAAGAAATGTGAAGTCATAATTCCTTAGGTATTCATAGTATCACATACCCTTTCTACTTCAACTGCTTTAGCGTGGAATCTTATTACACTAAGGTGGTACAGTTGTAGAAGAAATTTCTTTAACTATATCTCTCTTTTCTTATATTCAATACCAATGAACCTTTTCTGCTATAATTGACTAAGTCTGGTTTCTTTCTCATTTTAAACTGACAGTTATTTTTTAAAGGGCTGTTTTGATATTTTAGACACTTTAAGTATAATTCTTTTCTCACATAGCTATGAAGATTTTAGGGTCACTATCCAGACTATAGGACACCTATTTCCTTACATCTGACACTTTTCATATACTATGGTCTGAGTGGTGAGATTTCCCTTATAGATGAATGGAGGATATATTTATCTAGATCACTGATTCTATTTAACGAAAATTCTGTTCTAAACTGTATGAGGGGAAACAGAGTGGGGTTAATTGCAATGGCAGATAAGGGGAAAATAGAGAGGTTGAAATATGAGAGGGAAACAAAGAAAAGAGAATCAGGATAGAGACTGGTTAGTGCATAAGTTATAAAGGCAAGAGAGATAGGGAAGAGGAAGAAAGAACTAAAGCATGGACAGAGGGAAGAGAAAGCGGAAGAAACAGAAACAGAAGGTGAGAGAGAACCAGGGCAAAAGTAAAGGGAGGGGCTGGTGAGAGACTCCAGGAGCTGGAGGGCTGCTTTTATTTGTACTGGTTCTCAACTGCAAAGGATCTCATAAAATAATAACAACATCATATAAGAATGTGTCATTTCAGCACGTTGCTAAAATGTGATACAAGTTTTTCCAAGTATAAAATGATTAATGTTTGTTCTTTTTTGTATGATCTATGTACCAACTATGAATATCTTCACATCTCCTAGAGTATAAGTGACACCACATATGGCTTCTTTTTCTTTTAATTAGAAAGACCTTAAGACATGTGTGCTGTGTATATGTGTATGTATATGGTGTGTGTGCGTGTGCATATACATGCATGTGCGTGTGTGTGTGTGTGTGTGTGTGTTCGAAGTCCAATGCCTATAATACTAATGGCGTCTTTGTATCTTCTCATTTTTTTTTTTTAGGAATTCCTGGACCCTTCAAAAGCTCTGTCATTTTAAGTGGGTCCTGAGGAAAAACTTCCCTTTTCCCATCAAGCTTATTATCACTGCACATGTTCCTTTGTGTGTTACTGTGAGATGGGAGTGAACTGGTCCCTAGGCTCTTGCTTGCTCTGTCACTGCTTTATTTCATTGCCAAGTTTTGAATGTTGGAAAGCTCACATCAGGATTATAGATCAAGTGTTGTTGTCCCCTAAACACAGTCTGGGGCCACCAGGCTCCCATCTAGCCTCCAGCAATTCACCTGTGCCACCTTGCTGAAATCCCACTAGCACAGAAGCAGTGCATTCTGCCAGCTTGGCTTTCCGTCCTCAACGCTCCTCTATCACTTCTCCTTCATGACTTCAGGGATCAATTCAAGGACAGCCTGCCTTTTTATTTCCATTTTGCTTTTTTCCTACACAACAAAACAATCCTCAGGATTTTATCACACATTTCTGTTCCCAAAAGCTTGATAGTTGATCTTCAGCGAATTGGTCTCTTAATAAGATAGGCTTGGGCCAGCAAGATGGCTCAGCAGGTAAAAAGGCTTGCTGCCAAGCCCAATGACCTGAGTTCAATCTTTAGGACCCACATGATTTAAAGAGAGAGACTCTCACAGATTTTCTCCTAACATCATCTACCCATACACTGTGACACATAATGCGCTCCACCAAACTAAATTAGTAACTGTAATTTATATGCTTTACCCTGTTCTTTCTTTCCTTTCATTTCTTTTCCTTCCTTCCTTTCTTCCTTTCTTTCTTTCCTTCCTTTCTTTCTTTCTTCCTTTCCCTCCCTCCCTCCCTTCCTTCCTTCCTTCCTTCCTTCCTTCCTTCTTTCTTTTCAAAGAAATTGGGTTTTAGACCACAGAATAACAGAATAATCCACTTTCTTTTTCTTACTGGTCAGTCAGGTTCTTACTGGTTAGTACTTAGTTAGGACCAAATGTCTTACACCTTTCTGTGAAGTGAGCAAGCCACCCTTTTTTCTGTTAATATAAATTTTAAGTTGTAGAAACACAAACTCAAATAATCATATTGACTGAGTAATATGCCACAGTATACTTTTCTAGACAGTATACAGTATATTTAAAATGTTTGGTTATTTCCTGCTTAAATTCTGCAAAATATATACCATTATTGTTATTCCTTTTAACAAAAGTTAAAAGGTTTCGAAAGACTGAAATGTTTATTGAAGTTTTTTTTAAAGAATAAAATTTTTATTTTTATTTTTTTGTGAACATATTTTTTAAAATTTTTTTTATGTTTATTGAAGTTAACACTGACTCCGTAGTAAAGTCTAGATCAAGTTGTCATCTAACCTGACTATATTATATAAGTTGCTCGGCATCATACATGAAGACACACTTAAGTCAGGTTGGATTGTTTGCTAATTTGAAGGCATAATCTTTCAACGTATAATCATTAAGCAGTATGTAAATGGAGACATGTAAATTGGAGAGCTGGGGAAGATTGGCACAAACTTATTGAAGAGCATGTCTGTTTCTTCTTAGTCCGTTATAACGGCTGGGAAATTGTCTTGGTATACTTTCAGTTTATATAGAGAGTAAAAACTATTAAAATATGAGAGGACAAATGCTTACAAAGGTAAATAATACATGATGTGACATGAACATCTAAAACAGTAAGTGGTACAATGAAACATCTAAAAAGAAGCAGAGTGAGGAAGGAATGCAAAGTGGCAGAAGCAAGGAGGGAAGCTAAGCGGAAAAACAAGAAAGGAGGATGGATAGTGTGCAAAGAAAACAGAAGTAATAGACAATGGATCCATTGAAATACATGTCAACATCTGAGGTCACCTGAGCAGCTAACATGCATAGTCATCAGAGTGAGTAAAATTGTCTTGGTTTAATGTAAGAAAAACGACATTCTGACATGTTTCAGATTTCCAGAAGCATTATTTGAGTGATCATTAATAACATGTTTTGATAGAAAGGTACAAATAGGGGGAAAATTTTAATGTATGACTACAAATTCAAATTTAGTACCAGACTGTCAGCATACTCTCTGAAAAAGTTTCTCTGCCAACTTCCCTTCTCCCCTCTTCTTATACCCATGATTTTAGTAAATCTCTGACTCGAATACACATCCTTTGTGTGCTAACAGGTGTTGTCTTATATTTATTTATTATTATCTGATTCATGACTTGCTCACTTTATGTCAAGATCTATGATACAAAAATCTTATTTACTTTGTGCAGCAATGTAGTTTCAATACCCTTCACAATTAGTGTCTGGCATATGGAGATGCTCAACAAGTATATTTCTATTGAATACATCATTCAATAACTCTATAGAGCAGGCAGTATGAAACTTTAGTTAATTTTCATGCACCTTAAATTGGATTAAAGAACAGAAAGTCATATTGGGTTGTAGAAGTAAGAGTTGTACTTGATGAATGCCAATTTGCCACTCACACTAGATAATGAGAGTAATCCATGCAAAGTTTGCACTGAAACAGTCCCAATCCTGAAGCCTACGGTTCTGATAGGAGTGACTTTTAATATTGCCCTTGATTCTAGCTTTTGTTTTGTTTTTCTATGATTGTAAAAATCTGGTTTTACCCCAAGGAGGGCCATTAGGAGACAGTGGTAGATAGTCCTCATGTCCATCTGAGTATAGTGTGTGCCCCCCTTCATATTTAAAGCATGAAGTTAAAGCAAATAATTTTAACCTAGTTGAAAATATCAACTAGTATGGCCAGAGTCTAAAAGCGATATAATAACAACCATTGATGAGGATATGGACAAAGCAAAACACTTATTCATTGCTGATAGAAAGGCTGAATGATACACACACTTGGAAAGACTGTTGAATTCTTTGAATGATTAAACACAGAGTTATTGTATGACCCAGAAATACTGCTCCTAGTTGTAAAGCCCAGAGAATCCATATCCACACAGAAGTATGAATATAAACAATTATAATAGCACTACTTACAATAACTCAAAGGCAGGAACATCTCAAATGTCCACTGATGAATCAGTGAGTAATCAACATGTTTTATACCGATAGGTATTATGCGTTCAATATAGAAACAGATGTTGTATGAAATAACTCATATGATCACAGTCACCAAGATGTTTCATGATCTACCATCTGCAAATTGAAGAATAAAGAAAACCAGCATTGTAAGTCAATCTGAATCTTAGGGTTTTAGAACCAATAGTTGGGGGAGAGGAAGATAATGTGATTTAGCTCAAGAGAGCCCTAATTCTCCTTTATTCTACTTCTTTGATATATTTAGATATCTAGGGATCCTTTAGCCAGATTTAGACAATATATAAGATGAGATAATACACAGTAGCCGAGGATATAGAGTGGTTGACTAGCATGTAAGAGATCCTGGGTTCAATCCTTATAGCTGTATAAAAACAATTCAGCAAGCTACATATTGGGAAAAAAAATATTCACTAATCTTACATCTGATACAGGGCTAATATCCAAAATGTATAAAGAACTCAAGTAGCTAACCTCCAAAACACCAAACAACTCAATCAAAAAATATGGTATATAGCTAAACACAGAATTCATAATAGAGGAATCTTGAATGGCCAAGAAGCACTTAAAGAACTATTCAAAGTCCTTAGTATCAGGGAAATGCAAATCAAAGCGACCCTGAAATTCTACCTCACACCAATCAGAATAGTTAAGATCAAAAACTCAGGTGACAGCACATGGTGGCAAGGAAGTGGAGAAAGAGGAACACTCCTCCATTGCTGGTGGGATTGAAAACTGGTACAACCACTCTGGAAATCAATCTGGAGGTTCCTTAGAAAATTGGAAATAGATCTACCTGAAGACCCAACTATACTACCCTTGGGCATGTACCCAAAAGACACCCCACCATACTATAGGGACACATGCTCCACTATGTTCATAGTGACCTTATTTGTAATAGGCAGAGCTGGAATCAATCCAAATGTCCTATAATGAAAGAACGGATACAGAAAATGTACTTCATTTATACAATGGAATACTATTCAGCTATTAAGAATGAGGACATCGTGAGCTTTGCAGGCAAATGCAAGGAATGAGAAAATATCATCCTGGCTGAGATAACTCAGACCCAAAAGGACATGCATGGTATATACTCACTAATAAGCAGATATTAGCTAAAAAAAAAAGTACAGAATACTTAGGATACAATCCATAGAACTCAAGAAGGTTAACAGCAGAAGGGCCCAAGTGAGGATGCTTCGATCCCACTTGGGAGGTAACTGGGTGGGAGAGGGTAGCAGGAAGGGAAAGAGGAACATGATCAGGTAATAGGGGTGGGAAACAGGACAGAATTCCTGAGGGCCAGCACAATGAATGGAAATATGCAACCTTGGGGGGATGGGAGGTGGAGGAACCCGAGGTGGGACTTTCAGTAATCAAAGGGAGACTGACCTTAGATGAAATGCCTAACATTGGGGAGAGGAAAGTGGAAAAGTCCACCTCCAGTAGAAAGACGGAATCAAGTGGAGGGATGGGGTTGCTATCCCTCTGTCAAAAATTCTGACACAGAATATTTCCTGTCTAACAGAACTGCAGGAACAAAAATGGAAAAGAGACTTAGGGAAAGGTTGTCCAATGACTAGCCCAACTTGGGATCCATCCTCAAGGGGAGCCACCAAGGTTTGGCACTATTACTGATGCTATGGTGTGCTTACAGACAGGAGCCTAGCATGCTTGTCCTCTGAGTGGCCCAACAAGCAGCATACTGAGACAGAAGCAGATACTTACACCCAACCATTGGACTGAAGTTGGGGACCCCTGTTGTTGAATTAGGGAAAGGCTGGAAGAAATTGAGGAGGAGGGCAACCCATAGGAAGACCAGAAGTCTCAATGAACCCAGACCCCTGAGACCTCTCAGACACTGAGCTACCAACAAGGCAGCATGCACGAGTTGGTTGGAGGCCTCCGACACATATACAGCAGAGGACTGCCTGGTCTGGCTTTGGTGGGAGATGTGCCTAACCCTTGAGAGACTTGGAGTCCCAAGGAGTGGTGAGACCTGGAGAGGGGGACATCCTTTCAGAGACAGGAGGTAGGAGGAATGGGATGAGGGACTGAGGGGGAGGACTGGGATGGGGCCAATGGCTGAACTGTAAAAAATGAAAGTAATAAAAAAATGAATCAGAATATTCCAACAAACCATATTAATCATCACATAATGTAAAGTGTATCCTATTTGGTCATAAAATTGAATGAAGTGGTGGATCAATCCAAACAAGATGAACCTTAAAAACATTATGATAAACAAAAGAATCATGGCACAAAAGTTGATACACTATGTGCTCCATATATATGAATCTTCAGGTAGGAAAACAGAGAAAGACAGGAAGTATTGTAGATTGTTTGTTGGCTAGATTTTGGGGAATGAGGATTGAGGGAAAAGATAATTCAAGATCATTTAGAGGTGGCAAGAGGACAGATACATAGTATACATCATAATGTTTTAGTTAACATTGGACCTAGAATGATGGCCATGTGTTCAATGGCATTCCCATGTGGTTATAGTAGAGAGAAAGAGTGGTATGTGGTCAGCATGACCTCATTGTTATAATGCGTCACACATGTTTGTGATGATGCTAATATAAATAAACCTACTATACTCTCAGTTATGTATACACACTTCATTAATTGTACAATTGTGGAGAAAAAGGAAAACAGAACCTTTTGAGACAAGAAAAGAGGGCTGTAGAGATAGCTAAATGGTTTAGAATGATGGCTACTCTTCCAGAAGATCTGGGTTCAGTTTCCAGCACCATGTGGTGACTTGACTCACAGCTGTTAACATTTTCCATTCCAGGAGATCCAAGCCCTCTTTGGACTTCCACCAGGCATACACATAATACACATAAAAACATGTAGGCAAAATGTTCTCACATAAAAATAAATAAATCTTTTTTAAAACATAAGAAAGGAGTACATTTTATATAAAATAGAAATAAGGTCAATACTATAGTGCAGTCTCCCAAAGATTAGGAAGAAATGTTAAATTAGTGTAGGTGTGTTTTTCTGAAATTATGAGACCATGATTGCTTTTCATTTTAAATAATTTACATAATTTTAAAAGCACTTTAACAATGTAGGAACTGTAGTAAGTTAAACTACCTCCTGCTGTTTGTCCTCTATTTTACGGGCTCTATTAAGAGAGATAAAGCAAAAGTTAATTATAAGGGAAGGTAGGCAATAGTGATGAAATTCCTAGCTGTTAGGAAAGGAGAATTCTTAAGGGGATAGGTCATTCTTGACAACAAACTGAAAGGACATTTTTAAGGTTGATGAATGATGTCTGCAAGCCTGCTAATTAGCTGTGCTCTCATGAGTAAGCCATTTAACCTTTAAGGAAGCCAACCCCCCTCACTTACAAACTAAGAAAGAAGAGAGAGAGAGAGAGAGAGAGAGAGAGAGAGAGAGAGAGAGAGAGAGAGAGATATGCATCTTTGACAGTGAAGTGAATATTCATAGCTCAAATACAAAGAACCCTCTCTTAATCTCTCAGAGGAAGCATGTGACTACATGTATGTGGTCTATGTTACATGTGGAGAAAATAAAACTCACACAAGTTCTATGATCAGTCACTTGTTATGTTAATTATTGTTATTGTTGAGAATGGGTAACAAAGCTTGTTATTCCTTCACCTTTTCCTCTGTAGCAGGGATCTCCACGAAGAGAAGTGTTTTGATGTTGACTGAAAATGAAACTAGTCATAGAGCATCCCCAAAGATACCTGAGGAAAGAGCAATCAATGGGATGCATGTGATGTGAAAGCAGAGTAGCGAGTATCTTTGTAGGGTAGGGGGCAGTGAAGGGGTGGGGGGGGTGGGGGCAGAGGGATAAGTGTAGGGGTTGATGAAAGAGAACAAAAAGAATATGACATGTATGTGGGAAAATGTCACAATAAAACTTATCTCCTTGCCAACTTAACTAGTCCAAAAACAAAGCACGGCAAACAGATGAGTAAATATCAAAAAGGCAGGCACTTTAAATAAAACCTAGTGTGACTAGGAGAGAGCTCGAATAGATTTGAAAGCAGGTGCTGAGCCCTTTCTGTTGCATCTGAGAGAGAAAATGCAATGGTTACGTTAGTACTCATGCTGAGATCAGACAGAACAATTGGGAAATGAGAGAGGGTCACTCTGTAATCCATGTCTCAGAGTTAATTAAGCGGATGAAGGAAGACTGCATTTTAATTTATGTTTTCGCTCCTCTGTCCTCCTCTGCCCTTAGCAGCTTTCTCCATGGGGGAAAGAATCCCACAGCCTTTAGAGTGAGCTCACAGAGTGCATTGGCTTCCAGCGCCAGCAGTTGTAACTGTGTGCAGACTCACAATCAGAAGACGCTTAGTCTGAAAGGTGCTTAAACAGAAGGTGCTTAATCAGACAGTGCTTATTCTACTCTGCGACAGTCTCTCCCCTGAGCACAGGGGACCTGAGTCACAAGCCCTTCCCTTCCTGATCTTGCCTTCTCCACTTCACTGTTCCTTCTTGTCTACTTGTTTGCAACTCAGACCAAGTAACCCTGTTAACAGTTGGCATTGCGGCTCTCTCTGCCTACACTCCAGTTCTACCTCACAAGGAATTTTAACAAAGATACTTAGCTTACTCATTCTCAAGGGCTCATTTCATTTTAACTTTCCTGTTTTAAATGGCTCTATTGGGGCCAGAAGAGGTGACTCAGTACTTATGAACACTGTCTGCCCTTCCAGACCTGGGTTCAATTCCACAAGGTGTCTCACTACTGTCTGTAGCTCCAGTTCAAGAGGATCTCACACCCTCTGATGACCTCTTCAGGCAATATACACACAAGGAGCTCATACATACATGCAGGCAAAACATCATACAAGAAACAGCTATGTATACTAAGACATGCAGTTTCACTTAGTGCCAAGCAGTGGCCCATGGAAGCAGTAATGAGCACGAGACCTAGTAGATTCCTTTTTACACTGGAGAGCCCTTTACCTGACTTCCTTCAAGAACAGAAGTTCTACAGTATGCTACCTTAAAAGTTAAACAGTAATTATTTTGCTTATTTTAAAATGTATAAAGATTTAAAATTTCCTAATCCAAAATTTGTTCCTAGAAAATATTCCCTTTTAAGGACATATATTTGATTCTTGAAAGACTGTCAGCAGAACTAGTCTGTGCACTTCATTGTCTAGTGACATTTTTATTCTATTGTATTCTTTTTTATTGTGTTAAGAACACTTAACATAAGATCTACCATCTTACGACTTGAAATGTACAATATAATGCTGTTAATTATAGGCATGATGTTGCAGAGCAGATGGCGTAAGCTTTCTAGAATTATCAATTTTGTATAACTGAAACATTATGCTGGTTGAATGGCAGCTCATTTCCCTTTCTACCCAGGCTACACCAGTTTACTCTCTGCTGTTGTGCATTGGGCTGTTTTAAGTGCCTCCTAAAGTCTTGTGACTATGTGACTGGCTCTCCTCTCAGGGGGAATGTTGTTCAGATTCACCCATGTGGTTGCATGAGACAGTGTCTACTAGTTAATGTCTTGAAATTATCACACTCTATGTATCTACCATATTCTCTGTAGTTTTCCTCTGTAATGGCTGCTTAGGATGTTTGCACATCTAGGCTATTGTAACATCATAACATCCCATTGGAATTTAATTTCTCTTCATTATCCTGAAATCAATTTTTTAAAATGTATATTCGGAAATGGGCTTATAAGATTGGTAGGAATTCTATTTTTGATCCCTTTTAAAAACTCCTATACAGTTTCTCTCAATGACTTTACCTTTCATCATCCCACCAACAATGTGTAAAAGTTCATTTTCTAATTATTTTTACCAATACTTTTTAAATTAATAGCTTCTCTCACATATGTGAGGCCATGTCTAATTGTGGCTTTAATTTACACTTTCTTTTTGGTCAGTGATGTTGTGTACTGCTTTTGAGAAATGTCCATCCAAGGCTTGTGTTGAGTTCTAATTCATTGGTACTGTTATTGCTGTTAAGTTACAGGGAATACTGTACATTTTGGATATAGTTCTTCATCAGATGTATGATTTACATGTTTTTACATTTCAAATGATTCTCATTTTTGACTATTTTCCTTGCTCTATAGGAACCTTTCAGCATGTTCTCTCTTTGATGTCTAATTTTGCTTTTGTTGGTTGTGTACTTGGTATCATATGATCTATGTCTAAATAAACTGTAGGCAGATGCTAAGATTATAGGATAAGCAGGCTTTGACAATTCAGGAAATAACCACATACTTAGATTGCTTCAGCCACCAAAATGTGACCTTAGGAAACATAAGCACAGCGTGGTGTTTTAAGAGAATCCTTATGAATTGTGATGATAGGTTTGAACATCTTCAAGCTTTGGAAAAGATAATTATTCAGAGTTGATTCTTAATTCTAGTTAAATAGTGATAAAAAATAGACATTTCGATTGAATTTTTATTGTCATTTGTTATCGCTTAAAATCACCATCAGTAGGAGGGCAGATGGGCAAGTCACAATGAAGAGAAAAAGTGATGGCTATTTAAATCAGGGTATACAAAAGAAAACATAGAAGATAATTTAACTTAAGGATTGCTAGTATCCTTTACAATTGCTAGTTTCATAAAACCCTAAATAATTTAAAATTAGAATGTTTGTTTTCTCTGTTTCCCATCACAACTTCCCTGTAGTCTGGAAGCTTCCTGATCTGTTTTATAAGACATGCAAGGCACCTTCACACAGAGACTGGAAAACCCTGGCATGAGACAGGAGAGCCAAGACTCCCTCTGGAGGAGTCTGCAGTCTCCTCCAGAGGGGCTGTATGAGCCAGGTTTGTCAACACTCTGTACCTGGTTTTCTAAGGAAATTACGCATGACTGTCATACTTTAAACAGTGTGCCAAATCTCTTGCAAGTAGTTTCCATGTCATATTCATCTTTAGATCTTGTTAATTTCCCAATTCCCATTCCATGTCTCCCCAGTCACAGAAGTCAGCACATTTACCACTATATCCCACTTTTTTTGGCCATAATAATTGCATGAGGTACTGTATCAAGTCAGCTCACAAAGCTCCAAGGATTGGGGTCTACCAGCAGCAAATTTTTTGGAACTTTCAGCCTGAAATTGGGTAACTGTATTAGTCATGGCTCTCAAAAGTCACAGAACATATCGGTAGTCTCTATATAGTAAGGGAATTTGTTGATGACTTACAGTATGTAGTCAAACTCCCCAACAATGGTCAGCAGTAGCTGTGAATAAATATCCAAGGATCTAGCATTGCTTAATCCCACAAGGCATTCAGGCAAAGAAGAATCGTCCTTCTTCCAATGTCCTTATATAGGTCTCCAGCATCAGGTGTGACCCAGATTAAAGGTGTGTGTATCATCACACCTGAAATTTGTGTCTTTCAGACTCAAGATCTAGATCACAGGTGAGCCTTCTAATTCTGGATTGTAGTTCACTCCAGATATAGTCAAGTTGACAACCAGAAATAGCCACTACAATCCACCCTTTGTCAACTTGACACAAATAATATCTCATGTCCACATGAAACAATAGCAAGGTCATGAATATTCCTAACATGATATAACTATTCCTTGTGCAATTGCAAACACATTTGTAAATTTACAGGGACAATGTCCCTTGGGAACATTCCTTTAGTATCTCAACTTAAGTACCAACTGATGTTAAAAAAAAAATGGAAGACGAATATGTTCTTAACAAAATACAACAGAAGCATTCGTATTACCTTTTAATCCTTGTTTCTGAAGCTGGTAACCTGGTATTAGCTGGTATTTATAACTACCTTTCTTTACTACCCATTCTGTATTTCCTCCACCCTCTGCAAGCACCTCAGCAGGTCTTGGCTCTTTTCCTGGAGGAGTGACCCATACCTTTATTCCTGATGGGTCTGTGTCCTTTGTCATCCTGCTTGGATTAGGCTGTTGTAGTTTCCCATTGGCTTTAATCACAGGACATGGTAGTACTAAGAGACGCCCTAAGGGATCTCCTGCACTCTAGACATAATCCTTCTTACCTCCATTGTGGAGAGGCAATTTCTCCATGGTAATCTGGATCTATCACTCCTCCTCACACTGTTATTCCTTTCTTAGCCTGTTGGTTTAAGGGTATTAGAAGCCCAAAATAACCAGGGGGAAGTCTAACCTTCCAGTTCAATGAAATGTTTGTTGTGGCTCCTGGTAGGAGCACTCCCCCCTCTGGAACCAAAACTTCTAGGCCAGCAGAACCTATAGTTGTGGAGACAGGAAGCAGAAATTTTTCCTAGAGGGTTGACAAGAAGTGATAGTGAGTAAAACTATTCCCTTTTCCACCCCTTGATTCCTGGACCCATGGATCCTGGCTCTGGGAGAAACTGTACCATATATTGGATGCTGATTTAAAGCATATACTGCTTCCTGAAGAACTCTGCCCCAGCCCTCCATGCTTTTGCCACCTAATTGGCACTGTAACTGTGTCTTCAAAAAGCCATTCCATATTTCTATCAGACCAGATGCTTCAGGATGATGGGGAACATGGTAATACCAGTGAATTCCGATCGTGGGACACTGTCGCACTTCTCTGGCTGTGAAATGAGTTCCCTGGTCAGAAGCAATACTGTGTGGAATACCATGACGATGAATAAGGCATTCTGTAAGTACATGAATGGTGGTTTTGGCAGAAGCATTACATGCAGGAAAGGCAAATCTATAACCAGAATAAGTATCTGCCCCAGTAAGAGCAAAACATTGTTCTTTCCTAGGAGGAAGTGGTCCAATGTAGTTACTCTGCCACCAGGTTGCTGGCTGGTCACCTTGAGGATTGGTGCCATATTTGGGTCTCAGTGTTGGTCTCTGCTGTTGGCAGATCTGATATTCAGCAACAGCTGTAGCCAGATCAGCCATGGTAAGTGAGTGGAAGTCCATGTTGTTGAGCCCAAGCATAATCTCCATCTCGGCCACCATGGCCACTTTGTGTGCCCACTGAGCAATGACAGGGATGGCTGAGGAAAGAGGCTGACTGTCTGCAGAACGGATCATCTTATCCACTTGATTATTTAACTCCTCCTCAGCTGAAGTCACCTTTTGGTGAGCATTTACATGGGACACAAATATCTTCACATCCTTTGCTCATTTGGAGAGATCTATCCATATACTTCTTCCCCAGATGTCTTTCTCATCAATTTTCCAATCATGATCTTTCCAAGTCCCTGACCATCCAGCCAGTCTATTGGATACAACCCATGAATCAGTGAATAATCATACATCTGTCCATAAAGTTCTGCCCACTGTGAAGATTTTCCTTCACCTGTATCTTTCAGGGTTATCCCAGAAAGGGAATGTAATGCTGTAGCTGTCCACTTCTGGGTGGTGCCTGCATAACATGCAGAGCCATCAGTAAACCAGGTTCTAGTCTTCTCTTCTTCAGTCAGTCGATCATAGGGAACACCCCATGAGGCTATAGGCACATAATTGGCAGCAGATGGCATTGTTACAGGAGTAGAAACCATAGGCATTTGAGCAACTTCTTCATGTAACTTGCTTGTGCCTTCAGGACCTGCTCGGGCTCAATCTCGGATGTACCACTTCCATTTGATAATAGAATGCTACTGTGCATGTCCTACTTTATGACTTGGAGGGTCTGATAACACCCAGCTCATGATGGGCAGTTCAGGTCGAATGGTAACTTGGTGTCCTATTGTCAAAAGTTCAGTTTCCACTAAGGCCCAATAGCAGGTTAAGAACTGTTTTTCAAAGAGAGAAAAGTTGTCTGCAGATGATGGTAGAGATTTGCTCCAAAATCCCAAAGGTCTCTTTTGTGATTCACCTACAGAGGCCTGCCAGAGGCTCCAAACAGCATCTCTATCTGCCATTGACACCTTAAGTACCATTGGGTCTGTTAGATCATATGGTACAAGTGGTAGAGCAGCCTGCACAGCAGCCTGGACCTGTTGAAGAGCCTTCTCCTGTTCCAGGCCCCACACAAACCTAGCAGCTTTATGAGTCACTTGGTAAATGGGCCTGAGTAACACAACCAAGTAAGGAATGTGCTGTCTCCAGAATCCAAATAGACCCACTAAACACTGTGCTTCTTTCTTCGTGGTGGTGGTAGGGGCAGGTGCAATAATTTATCTTTCACCTTAGAAGGAATATCTCTGCATGTCCCATACCACTGGACTCCTAAGAATTTCACTGAGGTAGATGCTCCTTAAATTTTGGTTGGATTTATTTCCCATCCTCTGATATGCATATGTGTTACCAATGAGTCCAAAGTGGTTGCTACTTCCTGCTCACCTGGTTCAATCAGCATAATGTCATCAACATAGTGCACCAATGTGATATTTTGTGGAAGAGACAAATGATCAAGATTGCTTCTAAGTTATAACACAGGGCAGGAGAGTTAACATATCCTTGAGGCAAAATCGTAAAGGTATACTGCTGACCTTACCAACTAAAAGCAAATTGCTTCTGGTGGTCCTTATGGACAGGTACTGACAAGAAGGCATTTGCTAGATCAATAGTTGCATACCAGGTACCAGGAGATGTGTTAATTTGCTCAAGTAACGAAACTACATCTGGTACAGCAGCTGCAATCAGAGTTACTTTCTGATTTAGTTTTCAATAGTCAACTGTCATTCTCCATGATCCATCTGTCTTCTGCACTGGCCAGATAGGAGAGTTAAAGGTAGATGTGGTGGGAACCACCACCTCTGCATCTCTCAAGTCCTTCATAGTGGCAGTAATTTCTGCAATTCCTTCAGGAATATGGTACTGTTTTTGATTCACTATTTTCTTTGGCAGAGGCAACTCTAACGGCTTCCATTTAGCCTTTCCAACCATAATAGTCCTCACTCCACATGTCAGAGAACCAATGTGAGAATTCTGCCAATTTCTAAGTATATCTATCCCAATTATACATTCTGGAACTGGGGAAATGAGCACAGGATGTGTTTGGGGACCTACTGGACCTACTGTGAGTTGCTCATCAGTCAAAACCCCACTAATCACCTGTCCTTCATAAGCCCCTACTTTAACTGGAGGGCCACAATGTTTCTTGGGATCACCTGGGATCAATGTCAATTCAGAGCCAGTATCCAATAGACCCCTGAAAATCTGATTATTTCGTTTCCCCAGTGTACAGTTACCATTGTAAAAGGTTGTAGGTCCCTCTGGGGAAGGACTGGAGAAAGGCTAAGAGCAAACCTTTTAGGTGTCTTATCAAGATCCTTCCTCAGGGGAACCTGGCCACCCCTTCATTCAAGGGGTTCTGGGTCTGCAAACTGGCTCAAGTCTGGAAATTGATTCACTGGCTGAGATTGCCTTTTGCCAGGATCCAATGTAGTCTTTCTTTCATTTGTTTGAGAATTTTTCTGCTTATACAGATCAAACAGATATGCAGTAGGCTTCCTATGTATTTCATACCTGGAAATACCATGACTGATTAGCCAGAACCAAGGGTCCGAATGAGTCATGCCATTATAAATTTCACTTCTCCTGTGCTGACTGTCACAGTATATGTCATTATAAATGTTTTGTCTACGCTATCCATTATAATAACTACGATCACCTTGTCTCTGGTGATTCAGTGCTGCCACCTGGCCCTTATTAAGTTACCTCGAGGCCCAATTAAACCCATTGCATTTAATTCATCTAATTGAGCAGCAGCATCTCCAACCCTAAGGTGAGGAACAAGGAAAAGGGCAAGAACAAAATTCTTCAAATTTGCTGGTGCTCCTCTCACCAGTTTGTGTCTTATAGGATTGGTGAAGGGTGTTGGGAGCTGAAGCAGAGCTGAAGTCTTCATGCTGCTCCTGGGAACCTGACCCCACCAAGCTTGGCACAGCCTTGCTGTACCTTCTGAGAACTGGTCACAATTGTTTGAAGATTAATTGTTCCCCATGCTCTGGGGAACGTTCTGAAGATCAATGAGCCAGAGCGACCAGAGACCACAAGCTCCCTGCTTCCCATTCCTTCCTTTGCCTCATTCCCACCCCTCCTTTTGCCTCATTTCTGCATTAAAAACAGCCTATGTTTCAAGAATAAATGAGACCTTGACAAGATTTTGCTTGGTCTCGCTCCTCTTTTTTCCCCTTTTTTCTTTCAGGCTTGGTCCCCCTTGACCCCACGAATAACGAGGTCCTGCAGGGCGGGACAGAAGGGCATATCTTTTAGGCCTTTCCATTGTGGAGAATTAGGTTTTATGCAACGTATCCACTCTAGCATTGCAATTTCCCTGAGCCTTAAAATCCCTTCATCAACACCAAGCCAAAGAATATCAGGACTTTCCAACTCCTTTCCAATAGGCCATCTTTTGATAAACGCTTCAGCCAACCATTTAAACAAACTTCTGACACCTTTTTTAACTGTACATGCTTCCATATTAAACCTAGAATCTCCACTCAGAGGACCCATGTCAATAAACTCAGCCTGATCTAGTTTGATATTCCTTCCACCATTACCCCACACCCTTAAAATCCATTCCCACACATAGTCTCCAGATTTCTGCTTGAATGAATTAGCAAACTCATTAAGATCCTTAGTAGTGTAGTGCACTTCCTCATGGACTACACTTTCTACCTCCCCTCTAGGGGCCTGTTTTGTCTTGAGTCTGGTTATAGGTCTAGAAGAAACTATTGGTGGGCCTTGAGAAACATCAGTATTGTCTGGCATTTTCTTCATCGAAAGTCACTGCTGGTTTATCAGACTCTGAGGGATTAATTTCCTCCTGTGGAGAAGGCATTATTTCAAGGGGCGGGGCTGAGGATACTACTTCCCCAGGTGGGGTAAACCATTGAGAATCTGAAAATTCAGAATTCTCAGCTTTAACAGGGTCTTCCCACACATCTCCCAAGTTATAGGATCCTATTCTTTGCCAATTAATGCTCTTACTTTAACTGCTGACACCCTCTGAGGCTGAGACTTGAATTTTCGCTGTAATTCAGCCAACGTTATAAAGAGGGCTTCAGTTTGATTTTCTGCAACTTGAGCTCTATGGCCACTGGAGAGAAGATTCTCTTCAAGGACACACCTAGCAAATTTTAGATTGGTTATTTGCATCTGGATCCTTTCAATTTTATTATCCAACTCCTTCTTTTCCTTCATCATCTTTTCCAGAGATACCAAGAGCAACCAGCCAGCAAAGTCATTTTCAATTTTTTTCCCATCTTGTAAAAAGTTTTGTACACACAATCACCTAATTCATCAAGATGCTCAATGACATTAGCTTCTTTAAGTTTGAAATATATTTCCAACCACCGGTCTTCAGTATCCTCCAAGCTCCCAGGAGAGAGCATATCTGGAGAGGTTTCAGCAGTTGAAGGTGCTGGTGAATTACTAAACCAACTCCAGATTCTTAATAGAGTCATCCTTATACTGTTTTTTGCTCCTCTAGAGCTACTCCCAGTACCAATTTCTGTATTAGTCAGGGCTCTCTAGAGTCACTGACTTATGGGTAGTTTCTATATAGTAAGGAAATTTGTTGATCACTTACAGTCTGTAGTCCAACTCCCCAAAAATGGTCAGCAGCAGCTGTGAATAAATATCCGAGGATCTAGCATTGCTTAATCTCACAAGGCATTCAGGCAAAGAAGAAGAATCTTCCTTCTTCCAATGTCCTTATATAGGTCTCCAGCAGCAGGCGTGGCCCAGATTAAAAGTGTGCATATCACCACACCTGAAACTTGTGTCTTCCATACTTAAGATCTACATCACAGATCTAGATTAGCATTCTAATTCTGGATTGTAGTTCACTCCAGATATAGTCAAGTTGACAATCAGGAATAATCACTATAGTAACTAAGTGTGTTGTGCCTATTAAGTGTTCCTGAACCTCAAAATACCACCAAGGATCTGACTCCAACACAATTGCACTAGGGTCTTTTATTCAAACTCGAGTTTGGGCCACATGCTGTCTCTGATGCAGCAGTACAGGAGGGTAAAGCCCCAGCTCTCAGTGGGATGAGGTTTTATAGAAAATGGCAAGCAAGTAAGAGGATTTATAGCCTGGCACACATCTGATTTGGGGACTATTACGGAATTCTGTTGCTCTTTAAGATAATTGGCTGGTGCTGGGATACAAACCATCAACTTAACTTTTGCTTTCCTCCTTGATTGGTGGTTGTTAGGAAGTGAAGTGCCAGGGGCAGGTTTGTAACCTGGAAGCACAGGTTTGTTGGTGAGTAACCTGGAAACTGGTGCTTGACTCAAGTTTGTTGGGGAATAACCTGGATACTGGTGCTAAAGAGTTGAAACTTAGGTCAGGTTCTCTAAGATAGAGTATGAACCGAAGATCTGGTCTCTCAAGTGGGATGTGGAAGATGTTTGAAAGTGTCAAGAGAAGAGCAGAATAAAGGAAGGAAGCTTATACTGAATGAGGTAGAACAAAGAAAGTGAGGGAAATAATTAAATCTAGTTTATGGTTTCATGAGTGTGTGTGTGTGTGTTTGCGACAGGTTCTCTTGATCCTTCTTTTCCACATACCAATTTCTGTGTTTGAGGTACATATCATGACTCCTAGCTAATTCATATTTTTAAAGCTATCAATAAAAGACTTAATCTGAAAACACATTACTTTGGGATTTTATGTAGATGTGCCAAAAAATTGTGTGTTTTAAGAAAATTTAAGTCAGTGGTTTTGCTACTACTGTGAGTTTTCATATGCCTTAACTCTACATGCTTTAGACAATGGTCCAATAGGACTTCTACATTTGACCCATGTCCTCACACGGCCCCTTGCTCCCCAGATGTCCCGTGAGCTTCAGGTCCCTTAAGAGAACCCTCTGCAGTGGACTTGTGCTCCAGATTCTGAACTGGGTTCTACCCAAAGGTGTTGTAGATTAAGCCACATTTTATATACTTTTTAAGAGGGCTCTTCTTCCTTTCAGTATACAATAATAACATATCTATCACATGTTAGTGTTAGATTCATTTTAGTAGATGTATCACAAACATTTAGACTGTTTTGGTTGAATGTTTAAAAACCTTTTTGTGAGGGTGGAGATATGACTCAATGATTTAGAGAACTTTCTCTTTCAAAGCACAAGGGTTCAATTCCTGGTACTCACATGGTGGCTTACAATGATCTGTAACAACCATTTCAGGGGATCCAGTGCCCTCTTCTGACTTCCTTGGGTGTGCAGCACACACATGATGCATAGAAATACATTCAGGCAAACCTCTTATATACATAAAATAAGAAGTAAATCTTCACAATACATTTACATGCATTATTGAACCTTACTGTTACTGATATACAAAAGTTCATCCATCTGAACAAAAACTTTTAATGTCTTGAAAAACACAGAACTAACCTGCTTCCACATACACACACCACATGAATGAACTATACTTTCATCTACCCTTATCAAATTCCAGTAACAATAATTTGTTTTAGAGACAGTTCTGTGGCTGTTTCATCCTGCTCTCTGGAATGACACCTTCATGAAACAATGCAGCCTGTGGGAAGAGCCTAATTATAGCTGATACAGACCTGGGCTCTTAGGTAGCATTTGATAACAGCAAAAGTGAACAGAGGTTCAGTGAGTCTTCTAAGAATTTATGATTTGAGGAACATGAAAAGACACAATGTGATAGAACAAATATTTAATGAGTTAATGATACTAATAAAGATTAGAACATGTTTTCCTACTTATAAATATGTTTATGTAGATATATTTGTCTTTTCCAGTTAAGATGTTACATTAAGTTATTTGACTGGATGCTTTAAAGAAGCTGGGAGAAACACTCTGTGCTCTGCACTGTCTATGCTCCATCTAAATTCACTGTTTACTCATTAGGATTTAATAAGTGCTTATCTTTTATTATTACATTGGTATGAGTTAGTATACAGGGTTAATCCTATGTGATAGTAGAAAATCTTTTAAGAGCTAAGTATAAATTGAGGAATCATTGCAGAGAAGTCATCAAGAATGGTGGCCTTTGAGGAGTGGGCAGAGGAAGAGGGCACACACAGCGAAGGACAAAGCAGCTTCCCCCTTGCTCTTTCTGCTCTGTAAGCTTTGATTCAGGGGCAGTTAGTTCTTCTTCCTGTGCTGTCTCCTCTCCATGGCTGTTATGGTACTTATTTCATCGTGTTACACAATAATTGTTTATTTACTTACCTTCCCTTTTAGATGAAAGTCCTTGAGATGAAGATATTTTTAATATTTCTGCCAGAAGATCTGAGAGTACCCAACAAAGGCTTCTGAATATTTATTGGAAGAATGAATAGAGAAAGATGGAAGGAAGGAAATATCCTGATTACAGGTACAAAGTTTCAGTTCAATAGGGGGAATGAGTGATAGATTGAAGTCAATAGATATTTTAATTAGCTCTATTCACTCATTTTGCTCTACATAATATAATATAGTATAATACCATATAAAATTTATATATGATATATATAATTTTTCCTTGTGTGAAAATATTGTAAGATATTTAAAATAAAATATACTTTCTTAACTACAATTTTCCAAATACTTAACACAAGCCATGCATATTATGAATGCTAAGAAAGTACTTATTGATTGAGTAAAATTGATCAGAGATCCTAGGATCTCATTTACCATTCAGGAAGTGGACAAAGAGGGAAGCCATTCTAGATACATACTCACCCAAGGGTAGAACACAGGGCAGCTGAAAGAAATGAGGTGGTGTTGGTTCAATGTCCCTGAAAGGAAAATCACTACTAGGTTGGTTGCTTGTGACCCTGAAATATTGTTCACTAACAAATTGACTCTGTTATTTCAATAAACTCAGGGATGATTCTTTTAGACTACAAAAAGAAAACTTTATTTTTTTTTTTTATATGAACCAATGACTCAATGAAACTAAATCAATCTTGGGTCACAAACAAGAAAAAGTAACTTAGCTGAAGTTTTAGAAAGAAATGAAAATATAATCAGATAATGTTTACACAGTGGATAGATGGGACTGGTAGAAAGGCCAGACAATGGAGACAAAAGGAAAAAATGAAGAGAAGAAAATGAGAAAAAGAAAAATAAAGAGACAGAAAAAGAGGCTTATGGGGAAGAGGACAGAAGCAAAGGCGTCAGCAGATTTTCATAGTAAATACCATGGTGTTTTTCTTTCTTTCCTTTTCCAAAACAGAATCACTCATTTTTATTTTATGGGTATAGGTGTTTGGTGGTATGTACGTAAGTTTGCCACATGTCTGCCTGGAGCTTGCTGATGCCAGAAAAAGTACTAGATTTCTCAGATCTGGAGTTATAGGTATAAGCTCCTGTGTGGTGCCAGGTTCTTTGAAAGAGCCACAAATCCTGTTAACTGTTGAAACAACTCTCTAGTCCAAACTCCTCCACCCTTTTTTTGAGATAGGAGTGCATATATCCAAAGGTGGCTTTAAACTCACTGTGTAGCTGAGGATGGCCTTAAATACTGATCCTCCTATCTCTGCTTCTCATGTGCTAGGATCACAGGCATGCATCACCACACCTGTTCTATGCAGTGCTGGGGATGAAACCGAGGGCCTCATGCATACATCCTCGAAAACCTCTCTCTCAACTGAGCTGCAGCTCTAGCTCCACAATGGTAATTTCTAAGTTACTTCCTCAAAAGACTTTTCCCCCTTGGTCATTTGCATCTCATGATGGGGCAGAAATTAGTTCTCACTCCTATTATGTAGAGAAGAAAATCCACGTAGTCGGTGGTAAGGATGAATGAGAACTCTTGCTTCCTACTTCCTAGTCCTCTGTGTTTATCTGTGGGTAATGGATGTAAATTGTGCTTGTTCAGCTGTGTACTTGCCTGAATGTCTCTGAGTACATTGTCACCTGTTATTGCTGCTCTTTGAAAGCCTAATTACAGCACCTCTGCTAGCACCAAGCCACAGTTTCTAACACAAGAAAACAGCTTGTCTGTTTTTATTTCCAAACTTTAAAGTTTATTTTTGAAATAAATGTTTACTTCCCCATGGACTTCTGGATCTTTTGCAGGTGTGTGAAGGAATGAGTCTGGTTTTAGAAAATTGCTTTGGAACATTAGAGACAGCTCTTGGTTTCTGTGCTTTTACCTTAAGTCCCCCCTTGGAGTGGAAAGCTGTCAGGTTGAGATATATTGTTCTTTCCAGTGGTCAGCATGTTTCCATCATGGAGAAGTAAATGTGTAAATTTTTTAATTGATTAGTGTATCTTTGATGTGGGATGAAAGTTGCCTGTTTTATTTAAACAATACAAGCATTTAAAATATTTAACAAGAGCTATAGAATGGGTAACTTAAAAACATTATTACATTTTTATTCATTTTATTTCATGTGTGTGGAGGTGTATACATGAAAACTTGGTCTAGGTACACCTTAGAGGACAGCTTCTGGGAGTCAGTCAGTTCTCTCCTTCCATCTAGGCACTAGGTATCAAACTCAGGTTATCAGTCTTGAAGCAACTATCTTTAATCCACTGAGACATCCGCATAACTCAGAATGGAGAATTTTTGATGATAACAAATGTCTGTATATCTCTTCCTAAGGGCTACAGATGTCAGCATCTTGCTAATTCTTACAGTAAACACAAGACCAGAATCTAAATCCTATATGCTGTCCACTACGTACAATATACAAGAGCTAACAGTAATGTCTACACTGTTATCTACCACTTTATTTGTCTTATTTTGGCAAACTAACTTGGACAAAAGAGAGAACCAAGGGAGATAAGCGAGGGTCAGAGGAGAGACAGAGAGAACAAGGTTTGGCCTACACTGCTTTTGCTTCTCGAATGTGCAGAGCCATGGAGCTTTACTTATCTGGATTCTTTGAGAACTGCTGAGCCTACTGAGTACATTGTCCCTGCCCCCTTTTAAAAATATTATGTATAAGTATGCATGACTATAGAGACTGAGGGATGGGGCCACCCACCCACATCAAAAATATTAACACAGAATTGTTTCTAAATATTCTAAAGGAAATGCAGGGACAAAGAGTGGAGCAGAGACTGAAGGAAAGGCCATCCAGAGACTGTCCCACTTATGGATCCACCCCATCTGCAGACAGCAAACCTAGACACTATTACTGATGACATGAAGTACTTGCTGATAAGAGCCTAATATAGCTGTCCCCTGAGATGCTTTGCCAGAGCCTGACTAATACAGATATGAATGCTCTCAGCCAACTATTGGACTGAGCATGGGGACCCCAATGGAGGAGTTGGGGGAAGGACTAAGGGAGCTGAAGGGGTTTGCAACCTTATAGGATGAACAACAATAGCAACTACCCCTACTCCCTAGAGCTCCCAGGGACTAAACCACCAACCAAAGAGTACACATGGAGGGACCCATGGCTTCAGCTGCTTATGTGGCAGAGAATTGATTGCCTTATCTGGCATCAATATGAGGGGAGGCCCTTGGTCCTATGGAGACTTGATGCCCCAGCATAGGGGAATGCTAAGGCAGTGAGGTGCGAGTGGATGGGGGAGCTCTCATACAAGCTGAGGGAGGGCCATGGGATAGGGGGTTTGGGGAGTGATAATCAGAAAGGGGGATAACATTTGAAATGTAAATATATAAAATAACCAATAAAATATAAATATAAAAAATTATGTTTAAGTATGTAGGACTATAGAGACTATGTTGAAGTTCTTGATCAGTTTTTACAGAATAAGCACATCTATGCAACCAGGATCATATCAAGACAAAGGACATTACCCAAAGCTTCTGATCTTTTCATCTAAGTCCTTCCTGTGTTACCATGGGCCTTAATCTTGTGACCTAAAGGGATCTTGTCACCTCAGCTCACAGAGAAGTGGGTTAGTATATATCATTTAGTTTTGGGTTTTATTTCAGTAGAGTCAGATGGTATTCATTGTTTTATGTCTGGTTTCTTTTGCTTACGTCTATATGTGAGAATCATCTGTGTTGTGGCATGCAATAGAAAATCTCTCCTTTTTGTGCCTTTATAGGATTCTCTTGTATGAGCACACTGCAATAGATGATTTTCCATTCTTTTGGAGTCTTAGGTTCTTTTTAGTCTGGGACTTGTAATAACAAGCTGCTGTGAACGTTCTTGAATATGCCTATGGAGAATGTACATGTCCATACATTTCTATTGGATGTATAATCTAGGGAAAATAGAACATTACTTAAATTTCCCATGTTTTTGTCAAAAGTTAGGTCCCTGGTGTGTGGAGAGATGGCTCAGAAGTTAGAAGCACTTTCTATTCTTACAGAATTTGTTTCCCTGAACTTATGTCAGGCAGCTCATAGCTGCTTATAACTCCAGCTCCACATATCTGATGCTCTCTTCTTGCTTGCATGGGTACCTGCACTCAAGTGCATATAATTCCAGTGAGACAGCATGCATGCATATAATTAAAACATAAATGATTAATAGCACCAGCCAAAGAAGCAAATATACTTTAGAGAAATACCTTCATATCGCTTAGAAATATTTTCACAAACCATGAAGATTAGATCTGCAAACATTTAAGGGCAAATACTTTCATTTCTCTCCCTATACTACAGAGAGAGGCACCCAGGTTGGCCTCATTTTGGAGGCTGCTACTCTGCCCGCTGAGATGATGTGACTCTCTGACTACTTGGCATTTGGGATAAATGTATTTACACGAGAAAATCAAATTGAGAGGGTCATTCCAAGGAAGGGAGAGAGAAAATTCATATTTGTCCTTAGATCATGGAGAATCTTACCATTGTAGATGAATTGTGTCTACTAATTTTCCTCAGGCACAAGTAGGAAAAGGTGGATATGCTAGAGGACTCACTGTGAAGGAAGAAAAAGAAATTATGACTTTGCTCTAGAAAAGAGCAAAGTCCTCCTGCGTGTGTTCTGGATAAAATTATTTAAGACAAATAATAATGAGAAACAAAATTTATGACTCTTAGTATATCTGCATCTAACCTTAGCAGACATTCCCAGGATCCATTTACATTCTTAGCGGTAGTTTTTAGAGATTTTTGCTCAAAATCACTAAGGCATACTCAGTTTGTGGGAAGACACAGAGTGTTATGGGTGATGCCATCCCTTAGCTGGTGGTCCTGGGTTCTATAACAAAGCATGCTGAGCAAGTCAGGGAGAGCAAGCTACTACTAGACAGCACCCCTCCATGGCCTCTTCATCATCTCCTACCTCCAGGTCCTGCTCTGTTTGATTTCCTGCCATGACTTTCCTTAGTGATGGACTGATACCTGGAAGTATAAGTAAAATGAACCCTTTGCTTCCCAAATTAATTTTGGTTATGGTGTTTCATCGCAGCAACGATAATCCTAACTAAGACACTCAGTTAGTTTTGGTTTTAACACTGTGATGTTCTTACCATATTATCTCCTTATGGTTTTAATTTTTTTTTGCCAGGTGACCAATGAATTTAGTCAATTGTTTTATAGGCTTTGGGCAATGTATATTTCCCATTTAAAAGAAAAACCAACACATTTTTCCTGGGGTTCATATTCTCTGTATCCTCTTCCATTTGTAGAGATTCCTTTCACAAACAAATTCTATGTACACAAAGCTCTATCATGAACCATTTTAAGTGATAAGTAGTACAAATACACTTCCCACACTGCCTTAATTTTCATTCAGTTTATGGCCATTTGAAAGTCCCAATTTTAGTTAACTGTGATTCATCAATCTTACTTTATGCTTAGTGGGTTTTGTCTCATTTAAAAGTAATCTTTTCCTAAACCTAACATCATGAAGATAGTCTCTGCAGTTACTATTTACAAATTTTAATCTTTCCTTCAGTATTCTGTGCTACATTCCACTTGGAAATGACTGTTAAGAATGAGAGATCCAGATTCAATTTGAAGATTTTATGAGCAGTCCCTAGAGGAACAGACCCATAGAATGTACATATTATACTAGGGAATTTTCTATAGTGGCTTACTGGCAGTAGTGCCTGGGTACTTCAGTAATGTCCATCTGCATGCTAGAGAGTCTGAGAGGCAGTTGTCTGCTCAGTCCATGAATCTTTAATAGTCTTAATCCTGGGACTAAGAACCTGGAGGATTCTTGGAAAGCCATGGTCTTCAGTTCACATGGGAAGATGAAGGTGGGTTCTGATGTTAGTGAGGAGTGGCAGCACAAGTAACAGACAGGCTATGCACATTTACCATCAATAAAGAAACATAAGCAGGAAAGCAACATTGAGGTTTTCTTCAGTCTTTTCTCATCTGGGCCCCCATGGTAAGATGATACCCACTCTGGAGTAGGGTACTCTCCCATCAATCTATTCTTACTGGAAGTGCTTTCGCTGACTCACTCTCTAAACAAGTTTAAAATCAAGATTAACAGGCACAAGTGTTTCAAAGTATCTAACTGACTCAGATCCCCTCCCCTCCTCACTGATGTGTGCTGTTCTTGTTTTCTGATGGCGTCTATATCAAACCTCTCTCTCTCTCTCTCTCTCTCTCTCTCTCTCTCTATCTCTCTCTCTCTTTCTCTCTCTCTCATGCATGTGTACTTTGGGGCTTTAATTCTGTTTTGTTTGTCTATTAGTCACTTCTCATAAAAGTGGCAATTTATCTTACTTTGCTTTTGTAATTAGTCTGAACATTAATAAAGGTTTATAGAAAAATAAGCCACTGGGATTTTGATGAGTGTGGTGTCAGAAGTGCATTAGTGTGGAGAGAACTATTATCTCTGGCAACAAAGTCTACTACCTCAAGAACACACCTACTGTTTACATTTTGACTTTGATTTTGTTTCTTAAATTCTAATTTCCTGGACCTCAAGAGATGGGATCAGTGGTTAAGAGTACCAGTTGTTCTTCCATAGGACCTGTGTTCAATCTTATGGAGTCATTTTCTCAGTTGACTCAGATGACTATGGTTTGTGCCAAGTTGACATAAATATAGCTAGCACGGGTGTGTGTGTGTGTGTGTGTGTGTGTGTGTGTGAGATTCTAATCCCTTCCTTTGGCCTCTGGGTACACCAAGCATATAGATAATGAACAAACATACATGCAGGCTAAATATGCAAACACATAAATAAAACTTAAAAAAGGACAAATGTTAATTTCTTATTTTCTAAAGGAATTACATTGGTTCTGAATGCAGATTTCCTTATTACACTCACATAATTATAGAAGCATTAACGACTATGTTTTATCTAGAGATACTCTGATTTTCCATATGTAAAATTATGCACCTTAATGATAAGAACAGTTGTGTCTTACCTCTCTCTAGTCATCCTTGTATTATTCCTAACCTTAGGGCAGCCTCTCTCAATAATTGACTCTTCATCTGATTTATGGTACAGTATTTTTATAGCTAATTATTTGATAAAGGAAGAACTATTCTATTTTTAGTATGCCATCATTTTTCTTTTAAAAATTAAATCTATGAGGGAGTGTGTGTTGTTTTGTTCTGCACCTATTGAGATGATAACATATTTTTCTTATTCTGTCAATGTGGTAAATTGCAGCTTGAGTTTTCAGATGCTAATCTCTCCTTGTATGGGTCACAGTGCTGGAATTAAGCTAGCATGATTATGATGTATTACCCATTTTACGTATTGCCAGATTTGGTTTGCATTTCTCTCCTTAAGAGAACTTGTTGGGTAACAAAATGTTCCTTGTGGAGATGAAACACACATGTCTACTTACCAAGGTAGTGAACCCATGATAGACATTAAAATATGGATACCATCAAAGTCCATCTTGGTGAATCAATAAATTTTATTGGGGTTACTTATAGGAATATGAGTGAATGATTACTATAGGATCAGAAATGACTCAAAGACAGCTGTATATGAAAGCCCACACCAGCACAGGTAACAACTCACAAATATTGAAACCTGCATCACATTGCATGGTCTTTAGGCAACTCAAGAGGTTGGAGAGTGTCTTTCAAATGTGTCAGTTGGTCTAAATCTCTTCTAGGCAGCTAGGCTGGTCTCAGAGTCTCCTTTGCAGCTTTACCTTCTCTTTTGAAGTGAATTCTCAGCCTTTACTGCTTACACTAAAGAGCCTAGTAAATCTGGTTAGTTTCAGGAACTTCCTGAAGGTATTTTGAGTTGTTTAACTGTTTCAAGAGCTTCCCTGCAGTATAGAATATTTTATTCTTGAAGGGAACTGTTCCACACCAGAACTGTACCTTTGAAGGAGAAACTTAAGGATTCTTTGGAAAGCTGGTTGGATGGTGTTTTGCTGGGGCTAATTCATGAACAACGTTTAGCTGAAGTGGAAAAAGGTGAAAGACTAAGGCAGACTTGTGAAGTAATGCAACATGAAGCAGACACAGGTGAAAGGATTTTCTGATAAAGCAAGCACATAAAAGGACACATAGGGAAGGATTCTTTGCTAACAGCACACATATATTAGACCCTCTTATGTTACATAGTTGAGTTACATTTGTCAAGACTCCATAGAGAGAAACACATCAAAAAACTTCCAATGATATGTGTGTGTGTGTGTGTGTGTGTTGCTTTTGTGGACGCAGGCTGATTGACAGAAGTGATGTCAACTGAGACAGACACACATGCTAAGACAAGACACTTGCTGAGACAAGACACATGTTGAGACAAGACATGTGCCAAGACAAGACACTTGCTGAGACAAAACACATGCTGAGACAAGACCCATGCTAAAATAAGACTCATGATGAGTCAAGACCCATAGAGGACACATGATGTTTAAAGGATATAAATAAGACTCAGCAGACAGTGACAGAGGCTGAGCTTTACTTACATATAGAGCTAGCAGTACAACACTTATGGGGCTCGCATCTTCCCTGATCTTTGCTTCCCTGTGAGAGTCATAGTCAAAAAGTTCTGTCATTCCTCTGGGTCACTCCTGCTGACTTGTGACTTGTGACTAAGGCCTGCCTGTCTTTGCTATGTAGTGCCACTGGTGCTGATTCATGTTGGCTATCCTGACTCTACTGAACTGGACTACTGTTGTATCCATAAAATGTTTGTGCATGGATCAAGCTGCCATTGCTAACCTATGAACTAATCTGTCGATTTCCAGACAACACAAACTTGAGCTGCTCCAAAGAACCTTTCTAAACAGGTCCACTTCCCCTATATCCTTTCTTTTCCACTACCTCTGGTGGGTAATAGGCTAAAAGAGAGGTTAAAACATTTAAGAACCATCATTAAAAATGAGGTTTAAAAAATTAAAATTATACACCTTTGTTTCAGAAATAGATGGAAATTGATTGGTAAATATTGCTTGTATGTTTGAAGAAGTAAAAAGTCTGTAGTTTGAGTATTTAAGATATATCAATTAGACAAAGTAGTTCTGATCCTTATTTTTACTGATGTATTATTCTTGAAATCACTGAGGAAAGACTGATAAAAATAGACCTTTCAATATGATTGTGTTTTCATATTTATTTTAGTGACATCAGCAACTCCATTACATATTCTAGAACTATGCTATTAGAAAGTATACTACAACCATACTCCCTTTGTAGTGAGTTGACCCATTTCTCCTTAGAAAGTGTGGACAATTTATTTTTCCCTTGATTTCTAGTAATGCTGCTTCTTGCTTTAGAGTTGGTTCCATCCACTGTAACTATGGCAATTCTCTTTGAGCTGTCACTTGTTTGTCATGTCTGACTTCCTTACTTCAAGCCCACAGACACTATTCTCCTCTTTTAATAAGACCATCTAGACCTTGAACTATCTTTACCAGGAACTGATGATCCCTGTCCTTGTGTTTCTGAACTTCTATCTTTTATTGTTTTATCTTCTTCAAGGAATTCTGGAACTTCCTTGCTTGGGGTTCAGCCATAGAGGAACTTACTTTTAGTTCTGTTTGTTTGAAATGGCTCTATTTTACAATTATTTTTAATGTATTATTTACAGTAAGCATACCATCCTAATTTTAAGGTGCTCACTTTCAGTATTTAAAAGATTTCATTGTTTTGTGATTTCGTGGTTTATATTAAGAAATTATCTTCAGTCCCCTGGCTACCTATTGAAGATGAGACATCTTGTAACAGTTTCTTTTTTATATGGTTTTAATACAGTGCCCTTGGATCGGTTTTAAAATTTTTATTGTATTCTTGCTTGAGGTTTGTTTTACATCTTGAATATAGATAGACAGAGAGACAGATGATAGTGTGGTGATTGGACCATATGACATGAGATCTACTCCCTTAACAAAACTTTAAATATACAGAGTGCTTAACTAGGGAGGGGTATGTTGTACCAGACTGTATAAGATCTGCAGCTTTTTTTTTAAAAACAAAACAAAAACAAAAACAAAACTAAACTATATAACTCTAATGTGTGAAACTTGTATAGTTTCTTTCTACCTTGTTAACTTTAAGCATTTCATATAAATAAAATCATGGAATATTTCTGCTTATTTGGCTGGCATACTTCACTAAGAGGAATTTCCCCCAGATTTATGCATTATATTGTATATAAAAAGATTGTCTTTTTTTTTTTTTTAAGGATAGATCTCATTCTGCTATAGGACTGTACCAGCTTTTCTTAATCTACTCATCTGTTGCTTGATATTTAGGTTGTTTCTCTTTCTTTCCTATTACAGATATTGATGGAATGAAGACAAGAGTACAGCTGTCTTTGATTTATGCAAATTAAAAAACCTTCTAGACTCACATTATAAATGCTGTGTTTTATCCTCTTTACTTTCTGTTGGAGTTCAAATTATGCTTTGCATATCTTTTATGTACCATGTCCTTATCTTCATTTTGTTCTCAGCTTCTTGTTTTGCTGCTGTGTATTTCACTCTGAATATGTTTTGGTTCATTAAGCTTTCTGCAGTCTTTGCTAGTGTATTGCTAAGACCATCTGTGATGGCTAATCTCAATTATCAACTTGAGATCTACAGTCACCTGAGAGAAAGGCCTCTTGTCATGTTTGTGGGAAATTTTCTTGGATATGATAATTGAGGTAGCAAAACCTACCCATTGGGAGTAGCACTGTTCCCCTGGTTAGGATTTTGGACTACATAAAGGGAAAAAAGTGAACAGAGCATAAACATTCACTCTTCTCTCCTTGATAATTGCATATCCGATGTGACAACCCACTCAGTCATTGTATCTAATTTTTATTATATTCCTTGTCATTTTCTATCTAATCGTTAAGTGTTTGTATATATAATTAGCCACTCAAAGTTTGTCTACTAAAGCTTATTCTAGGTCCTATGTTTTAGTTGCTTTTTATTTTTTTCTGGCTTTCTCAGTTGTAACCTTTTAATTTAAATAGCTGGTGTGTGTGTGTGTGTGTGTGTGTGTGTGTGTGTGTGTGTGTTGCACATACAGACTCATATGTCTGTGTATTGCCTTTTCTTCTTTCAGTAAAATTTTTCTTTGCTTCTGTAAATAGTGAGGCTCAGAACAGATTACATTCATGATCAGGAGTCTAGGTAACTAAAAGCTGCTATTAGTCCTGAAATTTGATCAGTTTCCAGAGCAGTTATTTTTAAGGCAGTTCTCTGTGAGACATTTACAAAGGCCTCCCTTTGATTGCTAGCCTTGGAGAAAATGTTTCTCTGTAAGATCTATGAAAGAGCAGAAGCTCCACTCAGTCTATAGCTCTCAGCCTTTGCTTGTCTCTTTGTCTTTTGAATGTCCCAGCCAAGGATTTAAAGCTCAAATCTGAGAAGGAGAAAAGCAAAGCATATATTCCTTTTTTTCTAGATCAGCGGGTCTCAGCCTGTGGGTTGATCCTTGTTGAGCCTGAAGTTAGCACACAGTGTATGTATGACATCAGAGTCTTGGGCTCTCTGGTCTTAATCAAGTAAAACCCCTAACTACTGGTATCTGATTGCCTCTGTTCCTCATTCAGTGGGTTTATTACAATTTACATCAGCATATACATGCAAGACAGTCTAAACAGGATCAGCAACATTGTTTCTATCTCTAGAACTGGAACCCACTTAGACAGCCAGTCAACAAAGGAAGACTGAGCAGGGAGGAAGACTATGAGCTTTAGTCAAAAGCAAATCCCATTGCCTCTGGCCTTGGTGCTGAAAGCAGTCTCATGAAGTCAGGCCCCTGTACCACAGACCTTTACATATTTATGTCAATTGCACGGAGGATAGGCCAAACTATGAAGAGGTCAACTGCAGGCCCATTTTTTTTTCTGGCGAAGTGGATTGGATTTTAACCAAGCGAAGCAAGTGCAGACGTGTCAGTATAGAGACATTGATAGAGTCTTGCTTCCCTCTGCCAGCGAAGGTTTCTGAGCTTTAGAGATTTAGTCTCTTCCAACAGCTTCCACACATTCACAGTCCCACTTGGGGGGGATCTTCTTTCTCAAGTAACTCTAAATTAACTAATGTGTAGTTTTGATGAGCTGAAGCTGTCATTACAGTGACTCCTAGTGTGGTGTTTAATTGGACAAGTGGAGGAAGAATGGTGACAAAATGTCTTTCTTTTCTTCTTGTGTCATGAAGAAAGCTCATCTGTCACCCTTCCTAATGGGAATTAGAAAGGACAAATTCTAGGAAATGTAATATACACTTGCATTTATGAAATACAAATAAATGTTGCAATGCATAAAATATGAATTTCACACATACTCATGTAGACACCTCCTCCCCAAGGTGCACTTTTGTCACACTCTGCCTTGGATTTGTTGCAGCCATCCAACCTGTTAGACTCATCATGACCCACGCAGTTTCCGACATTCTAACCTTCAGTGACTTAACACACCAAATGGCTGTCCAGGTCAGTTGTTCAGGGTTCTGCCTGGTGAGAAAAACTGTTTGGATGTCTCTCAGTGCCATTCTTCTTGTTTTTTACATGCTCAAAAAGCCTCTCTGCAAATTGAACTCAGTATTTTTCCATGAGTTGTTGGTGAGTGAATGCTACATGACGGTAGTGTGTATAGAAGAAAAGGAATTGGCACTCAGTGCATGACATCAGAGTCTCACTTGGGATCTCTGATCTTGTTCAAGTAAAACCTCTAACCACTGGCATCCAATTGCCTCTGTTCCTCGTTCAGTGGGTTTATTGCAACTTAACTCCTGTTGGACAATTTATATACAATCACGTATTTTTGTCTCAATTAGAAAAGATTTCTCTCCAAATGTATATGTCTTTATTTTAGCTGGAATTATCTCACTTATGACTCCTAGGGATTTATACAAAGACATGGAATGCTTTTGTGTGGGGGGGGAGGGTGAGGGTGAGGGTGATATACTTGAAAATCTTGAATCTCTTGAGCTGTTTTGCCAAGTGTGAGCAGAGAACATAAAAAGTCTTTGACTATGCTTGGTCTTAGTGGGAGAGAGAAAGTTAGGATGAGTTGGTGTCATCTTTCTTTTCAGGAAGGGATTAGTCTCCATACTTTTGACAATGTTTCAGAATTGACCTCTACTTAAGCCTTCTCCAAGCATTTTATGTTGTCTGGAATGGGTATAGCAGATTGTTTCTAGCTGGCTTCTTTACAGGTTAGGACTCTGTAGGCATAAAGACTGTCTAATGAAACCTCCTGCTTTCTTCTGTCATCCCTTACTTGCATTCTCTAGAAAAGGGCTAAAATTAAAATTTCTGGTAGCATAACAATTTGCAAAACAAACACCTTTCATAACATGAAGCTGATCTTTTGAAGGGTTCAATTGAAATATGCAGTTTTAATAAAAAGACGTAAAAGGCTCAGAAAATTAAACCCAAAATGATCCAACACTAAAATAATGAGAAATAATTTTTGTCCCTATTATTACTTTGTTGGCACAGCAGTCTTTTTCACAATCTTATTCATCCATGTGTTATTTTATAGAAATTCAAAAGACCATTTCTCAGGTAGCAAATTACACCTCTCAGAAATCAATTACACTTCAGGACAACACCAACACTACACATATTTTTATTAGGAAATAAAACCACAGGATATGGATAGTAATAAAATTGGAATTATTTCACTGGTAAAGTCCATAAAAAATCTAATAATTTCAAAATCAAAGAGAGAAGCACAGCAAAGATCTGCTGAAGTATTAGCAGCATTATTCTCCTGGAGTTGCCATTCATTTCTTCTCCTACCTTCTGATGGATCGCCCACATTTAGAAAATCCTGTGTCATTTGCTTACTCTCTGGTGGGGGGAAGCTGGAAACTTTCTCACATTATGCTACACTTGGTGCCTTCACCCTTTTTTAATTGATTAATGAGGGAGGAGTGAAGGAAAGAATGTTGGGAGAAAATTTCATTAGGTATAAATTGCAAGACATTTGTTTGAATGAACATAATATCTCAGCTCTATTTTGATGGGCCTTAGGGGAATGCTTTAAGTATTACTGTAAGTGCCAGACATAGCACTGAACATTTTAATGGCACCATTAGAGCATGGCCTTGTGTCTAGATTTTGCTTCAAAATATTCTTGGGGAAAACTTCACCACTTTATAATAGGGAACAACAGAAATCTTTTGAGCATGTGTGAAATCAACAAATGTTTCAGATGGGACTTATTTGGGATAAAGGGATAAAGATTTTTCTGGTTTTTATTTTTAAGCTTGTTATTTAATTTATTTTTCCTATAAAAATAAAATCTAGCTATCAAGAAACCATTTCTGATGGGCAAAGCCAGGCTGCTCAAACAAGTACTCATGACTTACTTTTGTGTTTTCAATAACCCAAGAGGCTTTTTTTTTTCTTTTGGTTACTTTCACTACCACAAACTTATGCTGTTTAAAAAGCAAAACAAAGCATTCTTTAAAAAGATTTAAAAATTTTCAGAGAAAACAGAAGGAAAAGAATAATATTCACATACTTCCTTTTGTTCATCTACTATTAACAAATGTTAATATTTTGTCATTATCAATTGTTAGTATTTTCTCAAACAAAATACTATTGATTCAATAAAATACCCACAATTCCAATGTTAAGTCAAATGTTACAGAATTTATTCTCCTAGTCCTTAAAAAAGGAAAGAAGCAGAACACATCCCCACATGTACTCTAGACAGACAGATCTTTTACGTATTTGTATATATATCGTGTACACTATATTATATACCTTCTACATGTAATCTGCCATCATGGTAAACTGAATCCATGTTTACATGTCAAGATAATTTATTTTTCATTTCTATGTAATGTTTCATTATAAACATTTGATAGTTTGTTCATTTTTGTGTATGGGCCTTGTGGATCCCCACCCCTCTCTGATTAATTTTTTCAGTGACTGAAATACACTGCAGCAGACATCCTTGGATATTTCCCTGAGCTTATGCTCAAGGTTTTTAGGTGGCTTCTAAAGAGGTCATTGATCTGAAGGTGAACTAGCAGGAGTGCCAGGTAAGAGCATTCTGGAGTCATTAGATGCTGCTTGAGTTCCCCCTGACTGCCATGCTTGTTTCTGTTTTCACATGCCCAGCATGGGGATTCCTCCTCTTTACAGCTTCACCAGTTCCTTAGAATCTCAGGCTTGATGTTTGACTTGATGTAAAAAAATGAAATACTGTGTTTGCATCCAGCAATCTTTTGATCAGTGTTGTGGTTGAATAACTCTCTGTACAGTAACTTTCTGTTCATCTGTTGTCATTCAACTATTTTTTCCATTTTCATCATTAGTATAATGAATTTTAATTAGTGATTTCCAAGTATTCTTTATGGATTGTAGATACTTTTTAAAATTGAACTTTAATATTATTGGTGATCTCTTTAGTCATATAGAAATTGAGTTTTCATATAGAAATCATCTGTTTGCAAATTTTTCTGTAAGGTTTTGGGAACCAT